>JARQOD010000006.1:283010665-283063844 GCA_033576555.1 Oophaga sylvatica | reverse complement strand
GTACAATGCTATTTAAAACATACTGCTCAGTATTATTCTCAACATTTGGTTTCTGTTATTTATCCACAGAAAATTAGAAGGCATAATTTTTTCAGAAAGCAAGAAATGAATACTAGGGTCATATAAGGATTTCTATGCTCTGTCTGTCAAACCTCCTTAGCATATTGTATTAAGAATAATTTGTTCACTCCAAAGTAGGTTTCATATTTACAGTAAGGCATTGCTTGGTGCGTCAAGCAGGAGGAATTAAAATTAAAATTATCATATTTTTCTTGCCACCATTTAAAATGTCATGAAGGAGATATGTATACAGAACTGTGCAAAAGTTTTAGGCAGGTGTGGAAAAAATGCAGCAAAGTAATAATGCTATTAAGCATGGTTAATAGTTTAATTTTTATCAAAATGCAAAGTGAATGAACAAAAGAGGAAACTAAATCAAATCAATTTTTGGTTTCAACACCCTGTAGGCTTGTGGAAATCTTTCGGTCAGTTAATGTTGTACTAGAGAGACTTATAGTATATTTATAGGGCTTTATGGAGCCAAACTATCACTTACAGAACTTCTTATTCTTCATGATGAAAATAGTTATTAATTACACAGGCTGTATGCTTGGAGTCGTTGTCCTACTGCAAAATAAATTTGGAGTCAATAAGACACCTCATTGATGGTATTGCATGATACATCTATCTGCATTTATTTCTCACCACTGAGGGCACCATTGCTGAATAAAGATGTGCAGATCAGGCAAAATTTGAATTCTACTGTTCGTGTGGATTTTCCCAGGAAAGAAATTCAATTTGCAGTGAAGTTTTTCTCAACAAATTTAATTTCCCATAAAATCTCTCCCCAGACCCATGATCATAATAAATGTAACTAGCTTGGCCCGTGCAAAAGTTTCGCTCACTGGTCGTCGGAGGCGCAGGCAATTTCAGAAAAAGCAAGCTGGCCAAATGTAAATGTATTTCATGAACTGATGAACACAGACAGGTATTTATACATGTAGATTGGTAATACAATAAATTGGTTTGATAAGTAGAGGCCAAAAAATGTCTTCCGGTTATTGTGCCACCAGCAGGTCATTGTTTCTTTCTGTAGGTTTAAGAAAATGAATGTTTAAACTGTATTTAGTGATAAAATCATGAATGTGTGGTTTGTTTGGCTCTTTTCTTGCTGAAGGGGGCAAGTTTACCTTTCAAATGGTGTATCATTTGTGTGTGTGGGACGAAGTAATCAGCGAAAAAGCATTGCATATTTACAAATGTGTTTGCATATGTGACTCACGTGCAGTAAAGTGTGCAATCCTCCAATGTGCCTGCAATAGAAGGTGCAAGCACTTGAGCAAGCTGGAAAGACCCCCAACGCAAATGTTTGGATTTGTTTGTGATGTCTGTAAGCAGCTTTGTGGTAGTGTGCTTTGGGGTAGTGTGCTGCTACCTGCAGGTCATTTGACCTTTCAAATGGTGTATCATTTGTTTGTGTGGGTGGAGTATGAATGGAGCAAGTTTGCAATTCAATAGGCAGTGCATGTTTACAAATGTGTTTGTATATGTGACTCGGCAAAATGAAGAAAAAAATCCAGCTCGACGATAAAGTGAAAAAGTAGATCTTTATTTACTTGATATATCAAGCATAGAGGACAAAAGTTTCAGCATAGATAGCAGCAAAAAATGCGTTATCAACGCGTTTATGGTGTCGCAGCACCCTTAGTCATGAAAATAAAAAATCCTATTTTTTTCCCACAAAAGTAATATTTAAGTCACCAATTATTTATTGTCGCGTTTTGAGAGCCCCTAATGTGCCTAAACAGTGGAAACCCCCCACATGTGACACCATTTTGGAAATTAGACCCCCTAAGGAACTTATCTAGATCTGTTGTGAGCACTTTGAACCCCCAAGTGTTTCACTAAAGTTTATAATGCCTGGGAATGAAAAAAAAAAAAAAAATCCACAAAATGATTTTTTTGTCCCCAATTTTTGATTTTTCCCAAGAAAATTTGACCCCAAAAGTTGTTGTCCAATTTGTCCTGAGTTCGCTGATACCCCAAATGTGGGGGAGAAATACTGTTTGGACGCACCACAGGGCTCGGAAAGGAAGTAATGACGTTTTGGAATGCAGACTTTGATGGGTGTCATGTTCAGTTTGCAGAGTCCCTGATGTGCCTAAACAGTTCAAACCCCCACAAGTGACCCCATTTTGGAAACTAGACCCCTAAGGAACTTATCTAGATCTGTGGTGAGCACTTTGAACCCCCAACTGCTTCACGCAATATTATAATGCCCGGCATGAAAATAAAAAATCCTATTTTTTTCCCACAAAAGTAATATTTAAGTCACCAATTATTTATTGTCGCGTTTTGAGAGCCCCTAATGTGCCTAAACAGTGGAAACCCCCCACATGTGACACCATTTTGGAAATTAGACCCCCTAAGGAACTTATCTAGATCTGTTGTGAGCACTTTGAACCCCCAAGTGTTTCACTAAAGTTTATAATGCCTGGGAATGAAAAAAAAAAAAAAAAATCCACAAAATGATTTTTTTGTCCCCAATTTTTGATTTTTCCCAAGAAAATTTGACCCCAAAAGTTGTTGTCCAATTTGTCCTGAGTTCGCTGATACCCCAAATGTGGGGGAGAAATACTGTTTGGACGCACCACAGGGCTCGGAAAGGAAGTAATGACGTTTTGGAATGCAGACTTTGATGGGTGTCATGTTCAGTTTGCAGAGTCCCTGATGTGCCTAAACAGTTCAAACCCCCCACAAGTGACCCCATTTTGGAAACTAGACCCCCTAAGGAACTTATCTAGATCTGTGGTGAGCACTTTGAACCCCCAACTGCTTCACGCAATATTATAATGCCCGGGCATGAAAATAAAAAATCCTATTTTTTTCCCACAAAAGTAATATTTAAGTCACCAATTTTTTATTTTCCCTAGGATAACATCAGAAATTGGACCATAAAAGTTGTTGTCCAATTTGTCCTGAGTACGCTGATACCCCATATGTGGCGGGGAACCACTGTTTGGGTGCACGGCAGAGCTCAGAAGGGAAGGAGCGCCATTTGACTTTTTCAAACCGAAATTGGCTGGAATCGAGATTGGATGCCATGTCGCATTTGGATAACCCCTGATGTGCCTAAACAGTGGGAATCCCCCACAAGTGACCCCATTTTAGAAACTAGACCCCCTAAGTAACTTATCTAGATCTGTGATGAGCACTTTGAACCCCCAAGTGCTTCACACAAGTTTATAACGTAGAGCCGTAAAATTAAAAAAATCATATTTTTTTCCACAAAAATGATCTTTTCACCCCAATTTTTATTTTCCCAAGGGTAACAAGACCTCAAAAATTATTGTGCAATTTATCCTGAGTACGCTGATACCCAATATGTGGGGGTAAACCACTGTTTGGGTGCATGGCAGAGCTTGGAAGGGAAGGAGCGCAGTTTGACTTTTTCAACGCAGAATTGGCTGTATGCCATGTCGCATTTGGAGAGCCCCTGATGTGCCTAAACAGTGGAAACCCCCCACAAGTGACACCATTTTGGAAACTAGACCCCTTAAGGAACTTATCTAGATCTGTTGGGAGCAAATTCAACCCCAAAATGTTTCACTAAAGTTTATAATGCCTGGGTGTAAAAGGAAAAAAAAAAAAATTCCACAAAAAATGATTTTTTAGTCCCCAATTTTCCAATTTTTGATTTTTCACAAGGAAATTGGACCCCAAAAGTTGTTGTCCAATTTGTCATGAGTACGCTGATACCCCATATGTGCGGGGGAAATACTGTTTGGGTGCACAGCAGGGCTCGGAAAGGAAGTAATGACATTTTGGAATGCAGACTTTGATGGGTGTCATGTTCAGTTTACAGAGTCCCTGATGTGCCTAAACAGTGGAAACCCACCACAAGTGACCCCACACAAGTTTATTATGCCCTGGCATGAAAATAAAAAATCCTATTTTTTCCCACAAAAATGATCTTTTAGTCAACAATTTTTTATTTTCCCAAAGGTAAGGGAGAAATTGGACCCTAAAAGTTGTTGTCCAATTTGTATCGAGTACGCTGATACCCTATATGTGGGAGAAAACTACTGTGTGGGGGCACGTTGGGGCTCGGAATAGAAGTAGTGACGTTTAGTAATGCAGACTTTGATGGAATGGTCTGCGGGTGTCATGTCGCGTTTGGAGAGCCCCTGATGTGCCTAAACAGTGAAAACCCCCCACAAGTGACCCTATTTTGTAAACTAGACCCCCAAAGGAACTTATCTAGATGTGTGGTGAGCGCTTTGAACCCCCAAGTGCTTCACAGAAGTTTATAACGCCCGGAAGTGAAAATAAAAAAATCATATTTTTTCCACAAACATGATCTTTTAGTCCCCAGTTTTTTATATTGCCAAGGGTAACAGGAGAAATTGGACCCTAAAAGTTGTTTTCCAATTTGTCCTGAGTACGCTGATACCCTATATGTGGGAGAAAACTACTGTATGGGCAAACGTCGGGGCTCGAAAGTGAAGTAGTGACGTTTTGCATTGCAGACTTTGATGGAATGGTCTGCGGGTGTCATGTCGCGTTTGGAGAGCCCCTGATCTGCCTA
Source organism: Oophaga sylvatica (assembly GCA_033576555.1). Lineage (NCBI taxonomy): Eukaryota > Metazoa > Chordata > Amphibia > Anura > Dendrobatidae > Oophaga > Oophaga sylvatica. The sequence goes on along the minus strand of JARQOD010000006.1, from coordinate 283,059,256 downwards.
AACAGTGGAAACCCCCCACAGGTGACCCCATTTTGGAAACAAGACCCCCAAAGGAACTTATTTAGATGTGTGGTGAGAACTTTGAACCCCCAAGTGCTTCACAGAAGTTTATAACGTAGAGCCATAAAAATAATAAATCATGTTTTTTTTTCTACAAACTATATTTCGCCCCCAATTTTTTATTTTCCCAAGGGTAAAAGAAGAAATTGGACCCCAAGAGTTATTGTGCAATTTGTCCTAAGTATGCTGATACCCCATATGTGGGGGTAAACCACTGTTTGGGTGCATGGTAGAGCTCAGAAGGGAAAGATCACAGTTTGACTTTTTCAACGCCAAATTGGCTGGAATTGAAATCAGACACCATGTCACATTTGGAGATCCCTGATGTGCCTAAACAGTGGAAACCCCCCAATTCTAACTCCAACCCTAACCCCAACACACCCCTAACACTAATCCCAACCCTAATCATAACCCTAACCACAAACCTAACCCTAACACACCCGTAATCCTAGTCCCAACCCTAACCCTACCTCTAGCCCCAACCCTAACCCTAACTTTAGCCCCAACCTTAACCCTAACCCTAATGGGAAAATGGAAATAAATACATTTTTTTAATTTTATTATTTTTACCCTAACTAAGGGGGTGATAAAGGGGGTTTGATTTACTATTTATAGCGGGTTTTTATGATTGGCCGCTGTCATGCTAAAAGACGCTTTTTATTGCAAAAAGTAGATTTTGCATCATCACATTTTGGGAGCTATAATTTTTCAATATTTTAGCCCACAGAGTCATGTGAGGTCTTATTTTTTGCAGGACGAGGTGACGTTTTTATTTGTACCATTTTTGGGCACATGACATTTTTTGATCGCTTTTTATTACGATTTTTGGTAGGCAGAATGAACAAAAAAGAGCAATTCATGAGTTTCTTTTGGGGGAGGGGCGTTTATAGCGTTCCGCGGGTGGTAAAATTGATAATGGAGTTTTATTCTTCGGGTCAGTACGATTACGGCGATACCTCATTTATGTCATTTTTTTATGTTTTGGCGCTTTTATACAATTAAAACGATTATACATAAAAAATAATTATTTTTGCATCACTTTATTCTGCGAGCTATAACTTTTTTATTGTTTTGCTGATGATGCTGTATGGTGGCTCATTTTTTGCGGGACTAGATGATGTTTTCAGCGGTACCAAGCTTGTTTGTATCCGCTTTTTGATCGCGTGTTATTCCACTTTTTGTTCGGCAGTATGATGATAAATCATTGTTTTTTAGACTTGTTTTTTTTTTTTAAGGGGTTCACTAAATGAGTTAACTAGTGGGACAGTTTTATAGGGTGGGTCGTTACGGACGTGGCGATACTAAATATGTGTACTTTTATTGTTGTTTTTTATTTTTTTACATTAAAGAAGTGAATTTATTGGGGAATATTTTTATTTTTTTTTCATTATTTAGGAATTTTTTTTTACACATGTTTATTTTTTTTAACATTTTTACTTTGTCCCAGGGTGGGACATCACAGTATGGGGTCAGATCGCTGGTGTGACAGGGTGTACAGCACTCTGTCACACCAGCGATTGTACAGGCAGTGCTGGAGGCTTCTCAGTGCCTGCTCTCAGCAGGAACTAAAGAAGCCGCCTCCCTGCAGGACCCGGCGGCCATCTTGGATCTGGGGTCCTGCAGTGAGGAGAGTCCCTCGGAACAGCGCGACACATCGCGCTGTTCTGAGGGTCTCAGGGAGCACGCAGGGAGCCCCTGTTAGGGTTCGAGCTCCCGCTGCTGCACAAGGGGAGTATCGAACCAGTCGCGCTGCGGTCCCCCATTCATCTCCGTCCGCAGTGGAGCCTGCTCAGCTTACACGTCGGTCCCAGCGTCTCGCCCAGTCTAACAGTGTGCAGAGGATTACTGCTGCTCCTCCAGGCTCTGCTATTGTGGCCAGTACTGGTTAGCGGCGAGCAGACGTCTTTAGGACAAGGTCCTTGTTTTCCCCTTCTGAGCATGCCCAGAGTGAGATCTCTCATTGGAGATCAGGGGTCACATGCTCAGGTACTGCAGCAGCTCCTATTGGTCTGCCAGGAAGGTCCTGTGACTACTGGTGTTCTGGAACAAGTTTCATTGGTCCTTGTTTCTGCCAGGTCCTGTAGCTGTTACTATAAAAGGGCAGCATGGCTGGGCCGCCATGCGCTAGTATCAATCGTCATATGCTTTGCGCCAGTGTGGTCATGCGTGTGTGTGGTTAGGGCCTGGCTGAAATAAGCCCCTAGAATACCGACTTAATCGGTGAGGAGTTTGGTATGCTAGCTGGTCAGGGTCGGTGTCCTAGATGCCCTAGATTACCGGCATAACCGGTGAGGAGTTTGATTGCCGTATTCAGGGCCTGGCGTTCAGACGCCATAGATTGCGGGTGTCTCCCGCGAGGACATTAGCGCATGATCACGTTCTATGTTCGCTTAGCAGTCAACTGTGTACCTGGGTGCCTGACAGGACACAGAAGTTTGTCTCAGCGGCTCTGTGACGTAACAGGGTTCACTTTCAAAGCTAGACAGCGCCCTAGCGTGTTTATTTTGCAACTCAGTGGTGTTAAGTGAGTTCACACACATCTCCATATCGTGCTGCGGCATTCCTTCTAGCTGCTCTGTGGAATAACAGAGTTCGCACATATTGCCACAGCGCGTTACGGTGTTTATTTTGGCGACTCTGTGGGATAACAGAGTTCGCTTCTTGCGCCATTTTACTAGCAGCAGGCTCCGCCTGCACGGTGGACCCCGGGCTGCGAACGCACCTCTTTACATCATATATTTGGTGCGTTCCGCAGACCCTAACATAATACTAGCGCCAGGGTCTGGCTAGTAAAATGGCAGATGACCAGCGTCTACTGCAGTACATCCAGCAGCTGGAGGGTAGGTTGGCTGCTCTAGAGCGCACAACCTCAGCTATGGATGTTACCGCAGTCGCTGTTCAGGCTGCTAGCGTGGCTGCAGCCAGTTTGTCCTCTGCCACCTCTGCCCCTACATTATCCCACCTCCCGCTTCCTGACAAGTTTGCAGGTGACAGCAAGCAATGTCGGGGATTCGTGAGTCAGTGCTCTGTACAGCTCGAGCTTCTGGCTGCATTTTTCCCCACGGATCGGGCACAAGTGGGTTTTGTACTGTCTCTACTCTCGGGCAGAGCGTTGGAGTGGGCAACACCGCTGTGGAAGCACGACAATCGTGTGGTGCGGAGTGCTCCTCGGTTTTTGGAGGCTCTGAAAAAGGTCTTTTTAGGACCTCAGGTCACGCACGATACGTCACTCCAACTGCTGGCAATGTCACAGGGCTTGTCCATGGTCAGCTGTTATGTTTTGGTAGCTGAGGAGAGCAGGCAAAAACGGCAATACACCAGAGAGGTTGGAATCTACTGGATTGCAGTACCCTGACTAACCACCACAACTAAAGGCAGCCGTGGAGCGTGCCTACGTTGGTCCTAGACGCCTCGTCACAGCCTGAGAAGCTAACTACACCTAAAGATAGAAAGAGGAAAACTATCTGCCCCGGAGCAGATCCCAAAGAACATAGGAAGCCCCCAAACATGTAATGGCGGTTAGACAAGAAGGAAATACAAACACAGACAGAAAATAGTATGAGCAAACTCTGGGGCCCAATCTTCCTTGACAGAAAAGGATAGGAAGGACACTTACTGCAATCCCAAAAAACCCTAAAAAGTACCAACTCTACTAATTACAAAAACACCTGAAATCACACGACCTCTACCACCTAAATTAGTTCTCTGGTGTAACAAAACTAAGCCGCAGCCACTGAAAAAACTGGAAAAGGCAAATGAACAAATAACAGAGGCTCAGATAAACTGAGAGGAGCACAAGCCCCCCGGAGGGGACCTGGCTGACCTCCACAAGAGTGCAGGAAACAATGCAAAAAGCAAGCACAGAAATAAAAACAGAAAATGTCTTATCTGAGAGCAGGAGAAGAGGCAAGATTCAGCAGGCTTCCAAGTGAACCAGGAACAACAGCAGTTAGACAAGAACAATTGATCACCGGCAACCCTGATGGGAGGGAACCTCCCTTATATAGGACCAGTCTGTAACTCCTGATTGCCAATCTTCACTAAATGGTTCAGCACTGTCAGCAACCACCAGAGGGAGCTTCTGCTCAGAACTCATCTCCAACACATTCACAACAGTCAGCCAGTTCTCAGTCCAATTTCGGACTTTGGCCTCTGAATTAGAGTGGCCAGATAAAGTTCTTATTCCAGTGTTCTGGAGAGGACTGGCAGACCATGTAAAGGACGCTTTGGCTACCAGGGAGATTCCTGCCACACTGGAGAAACTCATTTCTATATCTACCCGCATCAACCTCCGTTTTCACGAGCGGAGGTTAGAGCGGACCCAGTGTAGGCAGAGGTTTCGGCTGGCACTCACCTTTGCCAAACCTCTGGAATTTCCCGTTCGGGCGTCCGACTCCCCAGAGACCATAGAGACTACTCGAGTAGGATCTAAGTCTCGGACCACTCGAGTATCCGTGGTCTGTAGAGTGTGTCAGCAGCCAGGACATTATGCCAACCGATGTCCCCAGCGAATGAGTAAACAGTCATGTTCCGTGACCATGGGTGCAGGGTCATTAGACGCGAGGGATTTTGCTCCGAAAGTGCTCCTTAAAGGGTTAATCTCTCTAGGTTCATCCACTCTTCCCACCAAGCTTTGTGTGGACTCTGGGGCAGAGGGGAATTTTATGTCCTCCTCCTTTGCCTCTCGCCATTCCATACCGCTTGTGACGCTCGCTGAGCCAATATCGGTAAGAGTGTTGAATGGAGCAATCCTGCCCTCACAAATCACCCACCAGACTGTCTCTCTACCTCTGTCTATGTCTCCTTCACATCAGTAGAATATATCCCTTTTTGTTCTTCCTGAGGGAATAGATGAGGTTTTGTTGGGATTACCCTGGCTTTGCCACCACTCTCCCCATATTGAGTGGTCCTCTGGGAGAATACTGGGTTGGGGTGATCATTGCAGAGACATATGTCTCATAGAGGACGTTCAGGTTTCCACAACGGAGATACCCAAAGATCTTGATTCTCTTCCCAAGGTTTATCGGACATACGCGGACGTATTCTCCAAAAAGGCAGCGGAGACTTTTCCACCTCATCGCCCCTATGACTGTCCTGTAGACCTCTTGCCTGGAACGGAGCCCCCTCGGGGAAGAGTGTATCCTCTCTCTCTTCCTGAGACGGAGGCCATGTCACAATACATCCAGGAAAATCTGGCAAGAGGGTTTATTAGGAAGTCAGTGTCACCAGCAGGGGCAGGATTTTTCTTCGTGCAGAAGAAGAATGGAGAATTACGACCGTGTATAGACTATAGGGGTCTTAACGCCATTACCGTTAAGAACAAATATCCTTTGCCCCTAATATCTGAGCTCTTTGATAGGCTCCAGGGAGCAAGGGTATTTACTAAGCTGGATCTTGTGGTGTCTATTACCTGATCCGCATCCGTGAGGGGGACGAATGGAAGACGGCGTTCAATACCAGAGATGGACATTACGAATATCTTGTGATGCCCTTCGGGCTCTGTAATGCTCCAGCCGTCTTCCAAGATTTCGTAAATGACATCTTCCGGGACATGCTTGCCTCCTCTGTGGTAGTCTATCTGGATGACATTCTCATCTTTTCTCCAGATATGGACACCCACCGGAGAGATGTTTGCAGGGTCTTCGACCTCTTGCGGGCAAATTCCTTATATGCGAAGTTGGAGAAGTGTGTGTTTGAGCAGGAGTCTTTGCCATTCCTGGGCTATATCATCTCCACTCAGGGATTGGCTATGGATCCTGCCAAACTGCAGGCTGTAATGGATTGGCAAGAACCCCACTCCCTTAAGCGGTGCAGCGCTTTATGGGGTTCATTAATTATTATCGCCAATTCATTCCCCACTTCTCTACTTTGGCTGCTCCCTTGGTAGCCCTCACCAAGAAAGGAGCCAATCCCAAATTGTGGTCAGAAGAGGTCTCCAAGGCCTTTACTTCAATCAAGTCCCATTTTGCTAGCGCTCCTATCCTACATCGTCCCGAGGTTGATAAGCATTTTATATTGGAGGTAGATGCCTCGTCCGTTGGTGCTGGAGCAGTCCTTTTTCAAAAGGATGCTCAAGGTCATAAACATCCGTGCTTCTTCTTCTCCAAGACCTTCACACCAGCGGAGAGGAATTATTCCATTGGGGATAGGGAGTTGCTAGCCATGAAGTTGGCCTTTTCCGAGTGGAGACATCTCCTGGAGGGGGCTCGCTTTCCCTTCCAAGTGTTCACTGACCACAAAAATTTGGTCTATTTACAGACCGCCCAGCGGCTAAATTCCCTCAGGCCAGATGGTCCCTGTTCTTCTCCCGGTTCCATTTCACCCTCCATTTTCTCTCAGGGGAGAAGAACATTCGTGCTGATGCTCTGTCTCGCTCCGTGGTGTCCTCTGAGGAGGTAGAGGAGGAGCCTCGGCTGATTTTCCCCACAGAGAGCCTAAGAACTGTGGCCCCGGTTTTGCTTGAGTCTGTGCCTCCGGGCAAGACTTTTGTGCCCATCAATTTGCGACCGGAGGTACTCTCTTGGGCACACTCGTCCAGGATGGGTGGACATTTTGGGGCAAAGAGGACATCTGAGTTGCTGGCGAGGACATACTGGTGGCCACATATGGTCCGTGACGTCAGGGAATACGTTCAGGCGTGCGTCTCCTGCGCCAAGAATAAGTCCCCTCGACAACGGCCAGCTGGGTTACTTTTTCCTTTACCGGTGGCAGAAAGGCCCTGGGAGATGGTCGGGATGGATTTTGTGGTGAGCTTACCCAAGTCTCGGGGATGCACCATCATCTGGGTGATAACCGACCACTTCTCCAAAATGGTGCACTTGGTGCCGTTACCACGGTTACCGTCTGCACGGGCCTTGGCAGCATTATTCATTAGGCATATTTTCCGCCTACACGGTATGCCAGACAAAATTGTCAGTGATAGAGGTCCCCAGTTTGCGTCTCGGTTGAAATCTCTCCTCTGCATACCATCCCGAGACGAATGGGTTGGTAGAGAGGGCCAACCAGACCTTGGTCACATACTTGCGACATTTTGTCTCTGCCAGGCAGGATGACTGGGCATCCTTGCTACCGTGGGCTGAGTTCGCTCTAAATAATGCTGTGGCTGACTCCACCGGACAGACCCCATTCCTCCTGAACTACGGTCAGCATCCGCGGGTACCAGTGCCCATGCCCGAGTCTTCCATCGATTCCAGGGTGGCAGACTGGGCTGTGGAGTCACAGGACATTTGGGACCGCACCCAGGATGCCATTCAGGCCTCCAAAGAGAGGATGAGGTCTTCGGCTGATGCCCATCGGTGCCCCGCTCCTACATTTGCTCCGGGTGACCTAGTGTGGCTCTCTGCCCGAAACATCAGGCTACGTGTAGAGTCCACCAAGTTGGCACCTCACTTTTTGCGTCCCTTTAAAGTTCTTGAGCAGGTGAACCCAGTGGTTTACCGCCTAGCCCTTCCTCCTCGCCTTGGTATCACTGACACTGTTCACGTGTTCCTCCTGAAACCCGTGGCCATTTCCCGGTTTTCCGAGTCATCTGCCGGGACGTCGGGTTCATCTACCGATGATCATGAGGTGAACGCCATTGTTGGGTGCAAGGTGGTACGAGGCAAAAAATTTTATTTGGTGGATTGGAGGGGTTATGGGCCTGAGGATAGGTCCTGGGAGCCTGCCGAGCATGTTCACGCTCCGCAGCTCATCGCTGCCTTCGAGCACAGTGAGGCCCAAAGAAGGGGGGGCCTGAGAAGGGGGGTTAATGTTAGGGTTCGAGTTCCTGCTGCTGCATAAGGGGAGTCTCGAACCAGTCCCGCTGCAGTCCCCTATTCATCTCCGTCCGCAGTGGAGCCTGCTCAGCTTAGAGTCGGTCCCAGCGTCTCGCCCAGTCTAACAGTGTGCAGAGAATTACTGCTGCTCCTCCAGGCTCTGCTATTGTGGCCAGTACTGGTTAGCGGCGAGCAGATGTCTTTAGGACAAAGTCCTTGTTTTCCCCTTCTGAGCATGCCCAAAGTGAGATCTCTCATTGGAGATCAGGGGTCACATGCTCAGGTACGGCAGCAGCTCCTATTGGTCCGCCAGGAAGATCCTGTGACTACTGGTGTTCTGGAACAAGTTTCATTGGTCCTTGTTTCTGCCAGGTCCTGTAGCTGTTACTATAAAAGGGTAGCATGGCTGGGCCGCTATGCGCTAGTATCAATCGTCATATGCTTTGCGCCAGTGTGGTCATGCGTGTGTGTGGTTAGGGCCCGGCTGAAATAAGCCCCTAGAATACTGACTTAATCGGTGAGGAGTTTGGTATGCTAGCTGGTCAGGGTCGGTGTCCTAGATGCCCTAGATTACCGGCATAACCGGTGAGGAGTTTGATTGCCGTATTCAGGGCCTGGCGTTCAGACGCCATAGATTGCGGGTGTCTCCCGCGAGGACATTAGCGCATGATCACGTTCTATGTTCGCTTAGCAGTCAACTGTGTACCTGGGTGCCTGACAGGACACAGAAGTTTGTCTCAGCGGCTCTGTGACGTAACAGGGTTCGCTTTCAACGCTAGACAACGCCCTAGCGTGTTTATTTTGCGACTCAGTGGTGTTAACTGAGTTCGCACACATCGCCATATCGCGCTGCGGCATTCCTTCAAGCGGCTCTGTGGAATAAAGAGTTCGCACATATTGCCACAGCGCGTTACGGCGTTTATTTTGGCGACTCTGTGGGATAACAGAGTTCGCTTCTTGCGCCATTTTACTAGCAGCAGGCTCCGCCTGCACGGTGGACCCCGGGCTGCGAAAGCACCTCTTTACATCATATATTTGGTGCGTTCCGCAGACCCTAACACCCCTCCCTGCGCGATGCTCCCCTGTGCCCCCGGTACACCACGATCATGTTTGATTGCGGTGTGCCAGGGGTTAATGTGCCGGGAGCGATACATGACCGCTCCTGACACATAGTGCCGGGTGTCAGCTGTGATAATCAGCTGACACCCGGCGGCGATCAGCTGCTTTCCCCCCGGGAGCGCAGCTTATCGCCCTGGACGTACTATTTCGTCCATGGGCATTAAGTACCAGGTCACATGGACGGAATATTACGTCCAATGGGATTAAGGGGTTAACAACAAGAGCAGGTGCCACTGATGGGTGTATAAATAAATAAATTTTAAAAAATGACGTGAGTTCCCTGTATTTTAGATAACTAGCCAGGCAAAACTTGACAGCTGCAAGCTGCAACCCACAGCTGCCAGCTTTAGCAAGGCTGGTTATCAAGAATAGAGGAGTCCCATGCAGTTTTTTTTAAATTATTTAAATAAATAATTTAAAAAAATGGCATCGGATCCCACCATTTTTGACAAACAGGCAAGCTAAAGCAGACAATTGGAGGCTGGTATTCTCATGCTGGTAAGGTACCATGGATATTAGCCTCCCAGCCTTAAAAATAGCAGCCTACAGCCTCCCCAGAAAAGTCACATCTATTAGATGTACCAATTTTGGCACTTTGCCTGGCTCTACACACTTGCACTGTGGTAGTGGCAAGTGGGTTTAATATTTGTGGGGTTGATGTCACCTTTGTATTGTCTTTGTATTGTCAGTTGACATTAAGCCAACTGCTTAGTAATGGAGAGGCATCTGGAAGACGACAATCCATTACTAATCCTATAGTCATATTGTAAATAAACACACAGCCAGTATAAAGCTTCAGAAGCAGTAGCAACTGCATCAGCATAAGCATGGCTCTCATGATGGAAACTGTTTGGGCCATGGAGATGGCATCACCCACCTGCCAAAGTGAAGGCATCTGAGTGATGCGACTGGTACGGGAGGCCTTACAGAAGATGACTCTGGAAGATGACATTGAGTCTTTCCTGTCTTTATTAGGGAGGGTAGCAGACAGAGAGATATTACCCCCAGAGCAATGGACAGAAGACCAAGCTCAACACCTTATGGGGGAACCACAGAAAACATACTACCACTTAGCACTGCAGTATGGAAAGGAGTACAACTCTCTCAATTCATTATAATTACATGTCTTGAGCCCCAAATCAATATACTTTAATTTTTTCTCTCCCATAATCCATCCCCAATTCATTATGTCATCTCTTCTCTCTCACCCCCAATTCATTATAATGGTATGTCTGCTCTTTCATCCCTCACCCTCAATTCATTATAATGTCATTAGTGATGAAAGATCGTGCTCGGATAAGGTGTTATTCGAGCATGCTCAAGTGCTAATAGAGTATCTTCGGTGTGCTCAGAGCATGCTTGATCATCAGTATGTCATGGCTTCTTTCTCATCTCTCACCCTCAAACCATTAAAAAAAAACACTAATTTATTGTATTATGTCCTCTCAGGCTTTAGCACAGATTGCCATCATTATAATCCGCTCCTGGCCATCCTTGAGTGGGAAAGTACTGTAAATTAAGTGTGTATGATATATATTTAAAGCACCACTCCAGCATTATTTTTAATTTGTACTGGTGGCACTAATCTAAGTTTCCTGCACTTAGTCTCATACATACCAGCTGCTGCCTTCTTCTCTTATCTGTGCTGCTCTGGTTGGTCTACAATAGATTGTGACCTGCAAGATTGCTCTAATGTTTTCTCTCAACTCAACTCAATGGAAGTCTGTGAGAGCTAGAATGAGGTTCTTATAGATTTACATGGAGAGCTTGTGATCGTTACCTCTGATTTTCAGTCAATCAGAAGATGCGGTCAAAAGATGGCGGTGTGGGAGAAGAGCGGCTCCGGAAGAGTTCAAGACCGCATCTGGTAAGTATAATTCTAGGGACAGGGACCTTATGCTAGTGGCATGCATCTAGTGCTAAAATAAGAATAAACGCTGGAGTGGTGCTTTAAAGTTGAATACCACCACCAAGTCACTCCTTACTTGTACTTATTTACAGTACAGACCAAAAGTTTGGACACAGCTTCTTATTCAACGATTTTTCTGTATTTTCATGACTATGAAAATTGTAGAATCACACTGAAGGCATCAAAACTATGAAGTAACACATGTGGAATTATACATTACACTTTACAAAAAAGTGTGAAACAACTGAAAATATGTCTTATATTCTAGGTTCTTCAAAGTAGCCACCTTTTGCTTTGATTACTGCTTTGCACACAGAAAAGATGATCGGATGGACTCTACATGCCTGGTTCCCACCGTGAAGCATGGAGGAGGTGGTGTGATGGGGTGGGGGTGCTTTGCTGGTGACACTGTTGGGGATTTATTCAAAATTGAAGGCATATTGAACCAGCATGGCTACCACAGCAACGTGCAGTAGCATGCTATTCCATCCGGTTTGCGTTTAGTTGGACCATCATTTATTTTTCAACAGGACAATGACCCCAAACACACCTCCAGGCTGTGCAAGGGCTATTTGACCAAGAAGCAGAGTGTTGGGGTGCTACGCCAGATGACCTGGCCTCCACAGTCACCAGACCTGAACTCAATCGAGATGGTTTGGGGTGAGCTGGACTGCTCACCGCTTCAATTTTGAATAAATCCCCAACAGTGTCGCCAGCAAAGCACCCCCACATCATCACACCACCTCCTCCATGCTTCACGGTGGTAACCAGGCATGTAGAGTCCATCCGTTCACCTTTTCTGTGTGCAAAGCAGTCATCAAACAAAAGGTGGCTACTTTGAAGAACCTAGAATATAAGACATATTTTCAGTTGTTTCAAACTTTTTTGTAAAGTGTAATGTATAATTCCACATGTGTTAATTCATAGTTCTGATGCCTTCAGTGTGATTCTACAATTTTCATAGTCATGAAAATGCAGAAAAATCTTTGAATGAGAAGGTGTGTCCAAACTTTTGGTCTGTACTGTACATTCAGTCACATAAACCTCCTCATTTACTGAATGGTTATGTCATGTATTCATGTCCCTTACTTCCTTTCCAAGGAGTCTGAATTAATATACACACATAGTTACATCAGCATCTCTTCACATTTCAAGCTTTAGCCTCGTGTCAACAGTAATTAGAGAAGCCTCACCATTTTACTAGTATTTACACCCCACTACATTTCCGATAGTCAGAGTAGCCCCATTCCCCCAACAGTGACAGGAGTTTTCCCACCAATGGTAAATACTAGTGATGAGCGAATGTGCTCACCACTACTCGTTACTCGCCCGAGTATCACGGTACTTGGTGTACTCGTGAGCACTGAGTATTTCCGGGATTACTCGGCGAGACTCGGGTCTCCACCCAGCATTTTTGGAGGTCTTTAGAGACCCATTCACCATGCAGGGATTGTCTGCCAGGCACTGATACGCCACAGCCATCTTTGTTGTGTCTTGCAGTGTCTTGCAGAGATCGGATGCTGCCCTGCTCGGGGCATTCAGCTCCGGATTCAGATAGTGTAGGGAGAGCTGCTGCTGAGATAGGGTCATAATTGGGGATTTGTTAGTCAGTGTGGGGTGTTCCATCCTAAAATACTCAAATCCAGCTAAACCAACAGTCCTTCTAAGGACTAATTCCGGAGTATATAGGTTGCAATGTTAGGTAGGCAGGGGATTGTACGTCACTCTATACATATCAGTGCAAAGCCTGCAGACACTGTATGTGTGTATATTAGAGATGAGCGACTTTGATTTTTTTTAGGGTTGAGTCAAAAAGTTGAGTCAAACGAAATTGGCCAACTATCGGGAAAAGTCGGAGGTCCGACTGAAACACGAAACCCAATACAAGTCAATGGGGAAGCAAAGTCGTCAGGGAGTAGAGGACAGTAAACACACCTACAGTGCCCATTTCAATGCCAACAACATCAATTCTTATTACTTAAGCTTGGCAACCTTAATTTACTTTATAATAATAGTTACGCACTGAAAACTGGGGGTTATTTGGCTAAAGTTGTGGGGGGGGGTAGGGCTTGCTCCAGGTTTTCGTGTGCCTCGGGCCAAAGAGTGTCAGTGTGCCCCTTTCCCACATACCACAATTCATGATGCTCCCATACGGCACAGAAATATTGGTACAGTACAATGACAAATACTTCACTTCTTACATTACATGAGTGATATCTATTGTAAATTCTACAATAGCTCAAAAACCAGACAGTATAGTCCTCCATACAGTATTATAGGCACCACATAGTGCGCCATACAGAATGGTCTCCATATAATGCTCCATACAGAATAGGCCCATGTGTGCTCCATATGATGCTCCATATATAATTGGCTCCATGTGATGCACCCTAAAGGAATGAACCCCATATGATGCTCCAGTATATGATGGGCCCCATGGATGATGCTCCATTGTATGATGGTCCTATATAATGTTCCACATAAAGTGGGCCCCATATGATGCTGCAGTATATAATGGGCCCCATGGATGATGCTCCATATATAATGGGCCCCATTTATAATGCTCCAGTGTATGATGGGCCCCATTTATAATGCTCCAGTGTATGATGTGCCCCATGGATGATGCTCCAGTGTATGATGGGCCCCATTTATAATGTGCAGGTGTATGATGGGCCCATATAATGCTCCATATTTTATGGGCCCCATATGATGCTCCAGTATATGATAGGCCCCATGGCTGATGCTCCTGTGTATGATGGACCCTATTTGTAATGCTACAGTGTATGATGGGCCCCATATGATGCTCCAGTATATGATGGGCCCCATGGATGATGCTCCAGTGTACAATGGGCCACATTTATAATGCTACAGTGTATGATGGGCCCATATATAATGCTCCAGTTTCTAATGGGCCCTATCTATGATGCTCAAGTGTATGATGGGCCCCATATATAATTATCCAGTGTATAATGCTCCCCATATATTGCTCCAAACATTTAAAAAAATGAAATACCACCATCTGAACTATTTCTTTGATTGATGGGGTGGTCAAGAAAGAGGAACCCATGTGCATTTTGTCGATTGATGCAGAAAAGGCTTTGACAGGGTGCACTGGGTTTGTATATTTCAAACATTAGAAGGAACGGGCTTAAAAGAAAGTATGCTCCGTAGAATTTCTGCCCTGTACTCATCTCCCAGCGCTCAAGTTAAAATAAATGGTACACTTTCAAACACATTTTTAATTAGGAACGGCACGAGGCAAGGCTGTCCTCTTTCACCCTTGCTTTATATACTCACTATGGAACATCTAGCAACCGCGATACGGAATAATCCCTCCATTAGAGGCATAAAAGCCCAATCAGAAGAGCACAAAGTGGCACTTTTTGCAGATGATGTCCTATTGTATGTCTCTTCCCCAACTATAAGTCTCCCAAATATTATCTGAGAATTACATAGATTTTGTCGTCTGAGCAATTTCAAAATTAATACCCACAAATCGGAGATTCTTAATATCTGAATCCAACCAAGTGAGATGGAGAGAGTTTGGCAGCTTCATTTCCCTTTAAGTGGGTTCAGATTCTCTTACTTATCTAGGAATAAAAATCACTGCCAAAGTATCTAATTTTTGTGAAGCAAACTTTTAAACAGCTTTACATAAAGCTGATTTCGACTTAGAAAAATGGCATAAACTACCTTTATCTTGGTTTGGAAGAGTGAGCGCTATTAAAATGGATTTATAACCCCGTCTCCTATTTTATTTCCAAACAATCCCCTTGTATTTACCTGCCTCCTTTTTCTCACGTTTTAAAAATGCGATTACTCGTTTAATTTTGTCACAAAACGAGCACGTATTTCATACTTTTTGTGAAGTACATCGAAGCAAGAAGGGGGAATAGGTCTGCCAGATTTTGCTATGTATAGTCAAGCAGCAATTGGTACATGTATTTTAGAGCTGTTTCATAATAAAAAACCCAAAAAAGTGGGTTACATTAGAAAATGATCTTAATGGACGTGACTCCCGTATAGTTATTTGGTCCCCGAAGGATGAATGGGATATACCTTTACCCTTCCTCACAAAAACATTATATCATTTATCAAAAGAGGGAGTCGAGAGCTGTGAGTCTCTTTGTCTCCTGGCCCCCTAACTCCTATATATGACAATCCATCCTTTCCTGCAGAATTAAAAAGAGACACTTATCTACATAAAAATAGAGCTTCATGCCCCATAGTCCATATTATGTTACAAGAACAGGGACGAGGTCTCTCCAGGACATTTTTCGGGACAAGGAGCCGCCAACAGGTGCAAGGTTCTTTTATGAATAAATAAAGAGGTTTATTATTCAATTAGCCAAACAATCCGATCCATACTGAATATTATGTCCGTTTGAGACTCTTTGTTTATCAACAAACTCTATAGATCACACTATCTCTTTGTTATACAAAACCTTCCAAGAAGGGCAGACCCCTCGAGAGATTTCCCCAGCTTATGCACATTCAGTTCATCGCTCTGTTCGACATCACAGGAGAGGAGCTACAAAATCTTGTTGAGGTGGTACAGATGACCATCAGATTTAAACGTAATTTATCCAACAACACCGGATACGTGCTGTAGATGCTTTAAAGATAGAGATTCATTTGTATACATTTGGTGGCACTGCACACTCATACAGAAACTGTGGTTAGCATCCTTTGATCTCTGCAACAAGCTGTCTCTAACCAAAATGACACCCACAATGGAGGTGGCCTTACTGTCCTTGTGTAGCTCCTCGATTTCTAGATTTAAGAAAGGTCTTCTTAGACATATTCTCACTGCTACCAGGAATGTAATTACTAGATTTTGGAAACAGTAAAAGGTTCCCTTGCATTCTGATTTGGTGATGGAACACAACGACATATATAGAATGGAACAGCTGATAGGACAACTGAATTGTACCACAGGAAAGGTATATAACATTTGGACCTCCTGGGTTATGTTTAGATAATCATCAGAATTGGACTCTTGATTGATAGACCCATAGATGATGGGTCATATGAGTTTACCTACTGGATGGAGCCACATTTCCTACCCCACTCCTTAAAATCCTTCCCCCTCCCACTTTTCTTTTTTTTTCCTTTTCCCTTCTTTCCCCCTTGTGTCTTCTCTATCTTCTTTTCTTTTGTAGACCTAGAGTTTTAGTCTAGGTACCTTCTTCTTTAAAATTTATAAACAAAGTAATACTGTGATGATAATTGCCTACCTTAGCAAACACATCAGGTGCTCATCCAACATTTTTTTTATATGTATGACTTTCTGGGGAAAAGTTATAGTTGCTATATAATTTTTTTTTTTGCATGTGATAGTAGAAGAGGTATGTTCTTTTCTCTTCCTGTTATTAATGATTGATGTGTATAAATACCTAAAAAAAACTTGATTTACCCAAAAAATGAAATAACTCTCCTGGCTGGGCACTACTCTACTCTGGAATCCTCAGCGTCGCCATCTTCCAGCTCTCTGCAGTGCGACTGTTCAGGCAGAGGCTGCACAGACATGACGTTAAAGCACTCTCTGACCTGAATGTAACTGTCAGGAAACGCGGAAGACGTCTCAGCGGTGGAGCAGGGAGAGCAAGCATTGCAAGTGCTGGGGCCCTGAGCAAGCAGGGGGGGCCCACTCATGGGCGATGGCACTGGCACAGGGCCCCTCACAGTATGCCAGGGTGTCTCTGATGGCGAGAGCGCCCCCCACCGTCAGAGACATCGGCGTACTATTAGGGGCCCTGTGCCAGTGCCGCCGCCCAAGAGTGGGCCCCCCACCTGATCAGGGCACCAGCACTTGCCCGGGTGCGCCAGGTGCTGATGCTGCCCCTGGGGTACAGGCCAGTTAGGGAGGTGCAAAAACTAGCATATGTTGAGGTGTAGGCTGGACGTTCAGCAGCTGCAAATGGAGGAATTGGAGAAGTCGGAGGAAGAGGAGGATAAAGCGAGCCATTTTGATGGCAACCTATGTGTCATCAGGGGAAGGTGGGACAAATTCCTTTGAAAGCCAGGCATGGTTCATTTTAATGGAGGTGAGATCATCAACATTTTGGGTCGACAGCCGGGTACTTCTTTCTGTCAGGATTGATCCAGCTGCACTGAAGACTCTTTCTGATAGCACACTACCAGCAGGGTAAGCAAGCTCCTGTAAGGCATATTGTGCCAATTCAGGCGAGGTGTCCAGTTTACAGGCCCAGTAGTCAAAGGGGAATGAACTGTGAGGGAGAACATCATAGGAGAGGAGAGGTAATTTTGAACCATAGTTGATAACTGCTGTCTCCTGTCTGTTTTAATCGATTCAGTATTAACAATCGTGTGAGCAGTACTTGAGAAATCAGTCCACAACATGGTCATGAAACCCCTGTCTCCAATGCCACTTCGGCTGTGTGCACCACGAACACCTCTTCCATTTCACCCACTACGGCTGGTGTTAGAACTTGCACCGCTGCTGTGTGCTGGGAATGCCTCTAACAAACGGTTTACCAGAGTTGCTTGTTTGTTTGCCAATATTAGCTCTAGGTTCTCCTGTGGCATGATGTTCTGTAATTTGCCTTTATAGCGTGGATCGAGGATGCTGGTCAACCAGTAGTCGTCATCCTTCATCATTTTGGCAATGCGGGGGTCCCTTTTTAAGATACACAAGACATAATCACACATGTGGACCAGTGTTCCAGGTGTCAATGATGCACTGCCAGTGATGGGTGGAGGAGCACTTTCTGCCAAATCCACATCCCTCCAGTCACGCACAAACCCTGTACCTGACCTTGGAAAGCTAACATTTTCGCTTGCCCCCTGAGAAGCATCATCCTCCCCAAAATGATCATTCCCCTCATCCTCCTCCTCCTCTTCATCTTCTTCATCTACCTCGTCCAGGACAGTTCCCTGAGCTGACAATGGCTGACTGTCATCAAGGCTTCCCTCCTCCTCCTCCTCTTCCTCCTCCGCTGCAGACGCCTGATCCTTAATGTGCGTCAAAGTTTGCATGAGCAGGCGCAAAAGTGGGATGCTCATGCTTATGATAGCATCGTCTGCGCTTACCAGCCGTGTGCATTCCTCAAAACACTGAAGGATTTTACAGAGGTCTTTCAGCTTTGACCACTGCACACCCGACAACTCCATGTCTGCCCTCAAACTGCCTGCCCGTGTATCCTCCCACAAATGCTTTACAGTCTGCCTCTGTTCCCACAGCCTCTCAGCCATGTGCATGGTGGATTTCCACCTTGTTGCAACGTCTATGATTAGGTAGAGCTTGTGGAGATGGAGCGATCGCTGCAGCCTCTGCATACGACTGGAGTCTACGGGCGAGAGACGGATGTGCGAGCACAGTCTTCGCACCATATGGAGCAGGGCTGTTAACTCTGGATAATTATTTAGGAAGCACTTCAACACCAGGTTCAATGTGTGAGCCAGGCAAGGTATGTGGGAGTTTTGCCAGGGCTATAGCTGCCACAAAATTACTGGCCGTTATCACTGACTACCTTGCCTGGCTCAAGATGTAGACTGCCCAGCCATGACTCAGTTTCTCGCTGCAAATAGTCGGCCAGTACCTCCGCGGTGTGTCTCTTGTCGCCTAAAGACATCATCTTTTAAAACAGTCTGCTGACGCTTACCACTAGCTGTTCGATACTGGGAAACCTGTGTGCAACACTGGCAGCTGCGGATGGAGTGCTCGTGCGACTTCGCTCGGTCGACGAGCTTTCGCTTCTAGAGGTGGAGGAGGAGGGTCGAACGCCTACAACCAACTGTTTCCTATACCGTGGGCTAGGCAGCACTGTCCCACCGCCACTGTTCCCTGTGGACCCTGCATCCACCACATTAACCCAGTGCGCAGTGATGGACACGTAACGGCCCTCGCCATGTCTACTAGCCCATTCATCTGTTGTGAGGTGCACCTTTTCACTCACTGATTGTTTGAGTGCATGGACAACGCGGTTTTTCACATGCAGGTGGAGGGCAGGGATGGCTTTTCTAGCAAAGAAGTGCCGACAGGGTAGGTCATAGCATGGGACAGCTTAGGCCATGAGCTCTCGGAACACTGCGCTTTCAACCAAACGGAAGGGCATCATCTCTAATGAGATCAGTTTGGCAATGTAGGCGTTCAAAGCCAGTGTATGCGGATGAGAGGATGAGTACTTTCTTGTCCTACTCAGAGTCTCTGCTGTGGTGAGCTGGTCTTGAGAGCTGCATATGGTGGAACTAGCGGTGGACATGGCGGATTGAGAGGGGGTTGGTGGTGGTGATGGTGGTGGTGGTGATTGCCTAGATGCAGTCTTTCGCTGGAAAACCATTGGGATTCCCTGACTGCTTTGGCCTTGCGACGACACCTCAACATATATTGCTGGTGGTGTGCTAACTGGTGGGCTTACAGTGGGGGAAGCGATGTAGTGTTGCTGGCTACCTTCAGTCGGAGCAGGTGCACGTGTGCTACCTGAGGTTTTGCAGTCCGTCCACGCTTGCAAGTGCATGGTGTTTACATGTCTAAGCATGCAACTGGTATTCAAATTTCTGAGATTTTTCCCTCGGATAAAGGTCCATCCGCACTTTTTACAGATAACCTTTGCCTCATCAATAGGATTTTGGTCAAAAAAGTGCCACACTGCACTCTTCCTACTATGGTAAAACTTTTCAGGGCTTGCACGCTAAGCTAATTTGACCGTCTGGCCAAGCTGTCCTGCAACTCTGTTTGTTTTTTTAATACGTTTTTGGACTGCTACGGGCCTGCCAGAAAACTGCAGCTGCGATGTCGATGCCTGCTGCGGATCCTACTCCTCTTCTGAGCTGTTGCCAGCAGCACCCTCTTCCCCAATGGATGCCAATCCGGGTCAACAACTGGGTCATCCATCACCTCCTCTTCAATTTCATCTGCACCTTCCTCTGTGTCACCATGTAAGGTGGTATAGTATGCGGGAAGGGGCACCTGAGTTTCATCAGGGTCAGATTCTGGCTCTGTAGACTGTGAGGGCAATGCAGTGATCTGGGTGAATGTACCAGCAGAATCATATAGCAGTGGCTGTGCATCAGTGCACTCCATGTCATATTCATCTTGGACTGGGGAATTCAGGATTTGACTTGATAAGTTAGGCATGGTATGTGAAAAGAGTTCCAGGGAGTAATCTGAAGTGTGGCCTGCACATCCTTCACTTTTGGTGGGGGTTAAGGACACTAGGAAAGGTGTTGTTCCTGACCAGGAGCCTGCACTTACGACTCAGTGCTTGCATATTTTGAAATTTCAGAAGAGGAGGCGAAAGAGCTGGAGACTGTTTCGGCAATGTAAGCCAAAACCTGTTCCTGATGCTACGGCTTTAAAGGCGGTTTACCTACTCCCAGAAAAGGGAGCCTTCCAGGCCTTCTGGAGCCAGACGATGATGCAGGCTCAACACCTCCTGCCTTAGGTGCTATTGTGCTTTTGGCACTACCAGCAGATGCACCACCACCACCATCAGAACCAGCTGGCCCCCCCGCCCACGTCCTCAGCCTCTTCCACCATGCTTCCTTATGTTTGGGAAAATGTACCAAAAATACCAGGAGATATATGGTACTTTATGAGGAGCGTACAGCTGTATACGGTGTAGGGGAAAATTTAAATCTCCGTATATATTTCCAGAGTCACACACAGACGCTCACTCAGTATGTATTTGACCGTAATACAAAAAGCAGAAAACGGTACTATATGAGAAGCGTACAGCTGTCTACAGTGTAGGGGAAAATTTAAATCTCTGTATATATTTCCAGAGTCACACACAGACACTCACTCAGTATGGATTTGACCGTAATACAAAAAGCAGAAAAACGGTACTATATCAGAACCGTACAGCTGTATACAATGGAGGCCAAAATTGAAATCTCCGTATATATTTCCGGAGTCAGACACAGACGCTCTCTCAGTATGGATTTGACCGTAATACAAAAGCAGAAAAACAGTACTGTATCAGAAGCGTACAGCTGTATACAGTGTAGGGGAAAATTTAAATCTCTGTATATATTTCCAGAGTCACACACAGACACTCACTCAGTATGGATTTGACCGTAATACAAAACGCAGAAAAACGGTACTGTATCAGAAGCGTACAGCTGTATACAGTGTAGGGGAAAATTTAAATCTCCGTATATATTTCCGGAGTCACACACAGACGCTCACTCAGTATGGATTTGACATAATACAAAAAGCAGAAAAATGGTACTGTATAAGAAGCCTACAGCTGTATGCAGTGTAGGGGAAAATTTAAATCTCCGTATAAATTTCCGGAGTCACACACAGACGCTCTCTCAGTATGGATTTGACCGTAATACAAAAAGCAGAAAAATGGAACTGTAACAGAACCGTACAGCTGTATACAATGGAGGCCAAAATTGAAATCTCCGTATATATTTCCGGAGTCAGACACAGACGCTCTCTCAGTATGGATTTGACCGTAATACAAAAAGCAGAAAAACAGTACTGTATCAGAAGCGTACAGCTGTATACAGTGTAGGGGAAAATTTAAATCTCTGTATATATTTCCAGAGTCACACACAGACACTCACTCAGTATGGATTTGACCGTAATACAAAACGCAGAAAAACGGTACTGTATCAGAAGCGTACAGCTGTATACAGTGTAGGGGAAAATTTAAATCTCCGTATATATTTCCGGAGTCACACACAGACGCTCACTCAGTATGGATTTGACATAATACAAAAAGCAGAAAAATGGTACTGTATAAGAAGCCTACAGCTGTATGCAGTGTAGGGGAAAATTTAAATCTCCGTATAAATTTCCGGAGTCACACACAGACGCTCTCTCAGTATGGATTTGACCGTAATACAAAAAGCAGAAAAATGGAACTGTAACAGAAGCATACAGCTGTATACGGTGTAGGGGAATATTTAAATGTTCTTGTATATTTCCGGAGTCACACACAGACGCTCTCTCAGTATGGATTTGACCGTAATACAAAAAGCAGAAAAACGGTACTGTATCAGAAGCGTACAGCTGTATACAGTGTAGGGGAAAATGTAAATCTCCGTATGTATTTCCGGAGTCACACACAGACGCTCTCTCAGAATGGATTTGACCGTAATACAAAAAGCAGAAAAACGGTACTGTATCAGAAGCGTACAGCTGTATACAGTGTAGGGGAAAATTTAAATCTCTGTATATATTTCCGGAGTCACAAACAGATAGTTAGCATGTATTTGTCCATGATACCAGCCGGTACACGGTAGTGTGTGAGGAGCGTACAGCTCTATACGGTGTGGGAAAAAATGAACGCTCGGTAACTGTGCAGAAAAAAAGAATAAAAGTATTAGTGCTGTGTAAAAAGCAGTCTGCACAGAAGTGTACACACAGGAATACAGCTATCAGGCAGCCTAATAACCAGAGCTGCTGCACACAAGAAAATCCTCCCTTGTCACTGCACACTAACTGTACAGCACAATTGCTATCAGCGCAAGCACATAAGAACTACTCTTTCCAGCCCTAACTCTCTCCCTACTGATAAACAGCATCAGCAACCTCTCCCTACTGTTAAGATCGGCAGAAGTAAAATGGAGGTCGGTGGTCTGGGCTTTTATAGACACTATGACGCTCCCCAAAGCAAGCCAATCACTGCAATTCCCTTCTCTAAGATGGTGGTGGACGCTGCACATGTCATCTCGTTGCCCACAGTATACGTCCTTGCTCATTGGATGAAAAAAGGCGCCTGCAAGCATTCTGGGAAATCCGACTTTGGCGCTTGTTTTGCCGACCGCATGGCCGACTTCACTCTATGATCGGGTTGCGATCGGCGAAACTCGACTTTGGCGAAAGTCGGCGACTTATGAATCTGACCGACCTGTTTAGCTCAACTCTATTTGAGAGACCATATGCTGGTGCGGTTGGCCCTGGGTTACTCCTAATGCAGAACAATGCCAGACCTCATGTGGCTAGAGTGTGTCAGCAGTTCCTGCAAGATTAATACATTGAAGCTATGGACTGGACTGCCAGTTCCCCAGACCTGAATCCAATTGAGCACATTTGGGACAGCATGTCTCGCTCCATCAAACAACGTCACGTTTCACCACAGACTGTCCAGGAGTTGACGGATGCTTTAGTCCAGGACTGGGAGGAGATTCCTCAAGAGAACATCCGCAACCTCATCAGGAGCATGCCCAGGCATTGTAGGGAGGTCATACAGGCATGTGGAGGCCACACACAATACTGAGTATCATTTTGACTTGTTTCCACTTTAATTTTGTCTTGTATTGATTTTCATTTAGACTTGTTTCCACTTTAATTTTGGGGTCTCTCCAAATCCATGCCTCCATTGGTTCAAAAATTTGATTTCCATTGATGATTTTTGTGTGATTATGTTGACAGCACATTCAACTTTGTACAGAACAAAGTATTCAATGAGAATATTTCATTTATTTAGATCTAGGATGCGTTATTTGAGTGTTCCCTTTATTGTTTTGAGCAGTGAGAATTTCAGTGCATACATCAAGAAGGTCCATTCCCTTACTGTCTGCTGCTGCTGTTACTTCTAGGATATATTGACCGTATATACCTAGCCCCAGGTCTAATTGGCTTGGAAAAAATTTTTGGCCAGGTTAATAGAGCTTATTTTATTGGAAAGCAATCCAGAGCCCTTTGTTTTCCTCCATTTGCTTTTCACACTGCACAAAACAGCCATATCCTTTTCCTAGCACAGTGTGAAAATCCAGCAATTTTAACCCCTTCACCCGCAAGGGTGGTTTGCACGTTAATGACCGGGCCAATTTTTACAATTCTGACCACTGTCCCTTTATGAGGTTATAACTCTGGAACGCTTCAACGGATCTTCGCGATTCTGAGATTGTTTTCTCGTGACATATTGTACTTCATGTTAGTGGTAAAATTTCTTCGATATAACTTGCATTTATTTTTGAAAAAAAACGCAAATATGGCGAAAATTTTTAAAATTTAGCAATTTTCAAATTTTGAATTTTTATTCCCTTAAAACAGAGAAATATATCACACAAAATAGTTAAGAAATAACATTTCCCACATGTCTACTTTACATCAGCACAATTTTGGAACCAAAATTTTTTTTTGTTAGGAAATTATAAGGGTTAAAAGTTGACCAGCGATTTCTCATTTTTACAGCAAAATTTACAAAGCCATTTTTTTTAGGGACCACCTCACATTTGAAGTCACTTTGAGGGGTCTATATGGCAGAAAATACCCAAAAGTGACACCATTCTAAAAACTGCACCCTCAAGGTACTCAAAACCACATTCAAGAAGTTTATTAACCCTTCAGGTGCTTCACAGTAACTAAAGCAACGTGGAAGGAAAAAATGAATATTTTACTTTTTAGCCACAAAAATTATCTTTTACAAACTTTTTTTTTATTTTCACAAGGGTAAAAGGAGAAAATGGACAGATAAGGTTGTTATGCAATTTCTCCTGAGTACGCCAATACCCCATATGTGGGGGAAAACCACTGTTTGGGTACACGGCAGAGCTCGTAAGGGAAGGAGCGACGTTTGACTTTTTCAAACTAAAATTGGCTGGAATTTAGATTGGATGCCATGTCGCGTTTGGAGAGCCCCTGATGCGCCTAAACAGTGGAAACCCCCACAAGTGACACCATTTTGGAAACTAGACCCCCTAAGGTACTTATATAGATCTGTTGTAAGCACTTTGAACCCTCAAGTGTTTCACAAAAGTTTATAAAGCCTGGGTGTGAAAAAAAAATAAATCTATTTTCCACAAAAATGATTTTTTAGTCCCAAATTTTTGAATTTTCCCAAGGAAATTGGACCCCAAAAGTTGTTGTCCAATTTGTCCTGAGTACGCTGATACCCCATATGTGGGGGGGGGGAAACTGTTTGGGTGCACGGCAGGGCTTGGAAAGGAAGTAGTAACGTTTTGGAATGCAGACGTTAATGGGGGTCATGTTCCGTTTGCAGTGCCCCAGATGAGCCTAAACAGTGGAAACCCCCCACAAGTGACCCCATTTTGGAAACTAGACCCCCTAAGGAACTTATCTAGATCTTTGGTGAGCACTTTTAACCCCCAAGTGCTTCACACAAGTTTATAATGCCCGGGCATGAAAATAAAAAATCCTATTTTTTTCCCACAAAAATTATCTTTTAGTCACTAATTTTTTATTTTCCCAAGGGTAACAGGAGAAATTGGACCACATAAGTTGTTGTACAATTTGTCCTGAGTACGCCGATACCCCATATGTGGGGGGGAACCACTGTTTGGGCGCACGGCAGAGCTCGGAATGGAAGGAGCACCATTTGACTTTTTCCAACCAAAATTGGCTGGAATTGAGTTTGGATGCCATGTTGCATTTGGAGAGCCCCTGATGTGCCTAAACAGTGGAAACCCCCCACAAATGACACCATTTGGGAAACTAGACCCCCTAAGGAACTTATCTAGATTTTTGATGAGCAATTTGAACCCCAAAGTGCTTCACACAAGTTTATAACGTAGAGCCGTAAAATTTAAAAATCATATTTTTTCCACAAAAATGATCTTTTCACCCCAATTTTTATTTTTCCAAGGGTAACAAGACTCCAAAAGTTATTGTGCAATTTGTCCTGAGTGCGCTGATACCCCATATGTGGGGGGTAAACCACTGTTTGGGTGCATGGCAGAGTTTGGAAGGGAAGGAGCGCCGTCTGACTTTTTCAACGCAGAATTGGCTGGACGCCATGTCGTGTTTGGAGAGCTCCTGATCTGCCTAAACAGTGGAAACCCCCATAAATGACACCATTTTGGAAACTAGACCCCTCAAGGAACTTATCTAGATGTGTGTTGAGAACTTTGAACCCCCAGGTGTTTCACTAAAGTTTATAACGTACAGCCGTAAAATAAAAAATCTTTTTTTTTTTTTACAAAAATGATTTTTTCGCCCCCAATATTTTATTTTCACAAGGGTAACAGAAGAAATTGGAACCCCAAAGTTGTTGTCCAATTTGTCCTGAGTACACTGATACCCAATATGTGGGAGAAAACTACTGTATGGGTACACGTTGGGGCTCGGAAGGGAAGTAGTGACGTTTTGGATTGCAGACTTTGATGGAATGGTCTGGGGGCGTCATGTCACATTTGGAGAGCCCCTGATGCGCCTAAACAGTGGAAATCCCAACAAGTGACCCCATTTTGGAAAATAGACCCCCTAAGGAACTTATCTAGATTTTTGATGAGCAATTTGAACCCCAAAGTGCTTCACACAAGTTTATAACGTAGAGCCGTAAAATTTAAAAATCATATTTTTTCCACAAAAATGATCTTTTCACCCCAATTTTTATTTTTCCAAGGGTACAAGACTCCAAAAGTTATTGTGCAATTTGTCCTGAGTGCGCTGATACCCCATATGTGGGGGTAAACCACTGTTTGGGTGCATGGCAGAGTTTGGAAGGGAAGGAGCGCCGTCTGACTTTTTCAACGCAGAATTGGCTGGACGCCATGTCGTGTTTGGAGAGCTCCTGATCTGCCTAAACAGTGGAAACCCCCATAAATGACACCATTTTGGAAACTAGACCCCTCAAGGAACTTATCTAGATGTGTGTTGAGAACTTTGAACCCCCAGGTGTTTCACTAAAGTTTATAACGTACAGCCGTAAAATAAAAAATCTTTTTTTTTTTTTACAAAAATGATTTTTTCGCCCCCAATATTTTATTTTCACAAGGGTAACAGAAGAAATTGGAACCCCAAAGTTGTTGTCCAATTTGTCCTGAGTACACTGATACCCAATATGTGGGAGAAAACTACTGTATGGGTACACGTTGGGGCTCGGAAGGGAAGTAGTGACGTTTTGGATTGCAGACTTTGATGGAATGGTCTGGGGCATCATGTCACATTTGGAGAGCCCCTGATGCGCCTAAACAGTGGAAACCCCCCACAAGTGACCCCATTTTGGAAAATAGACCCACAAGGAACTTATCTAGATGTGTGGTGAGCACTTTGAACCCCGAAGTGCTTCACAGAAGTTTATAACGCACAGCCGTAAAAATAAAAAATCCTTTTTTTTTTTGCAAACATGATTTTTTCGCCCCAATATTTTATTTTTACAAGGGTAACAGGAGAAATTGGACCCCAAAAGTTGTTGCCCAATTTGTCCTGAGTACGCTGATACCCAATATGTGGGAGAAAACTACTGTATGGGTACACGTTGGGGCTCGGAAGGGAAGTAGTGACGTTTTGGATTGCAGACTTTGATGGAATGGTCTGGGGCGTCATGTCACATTTGGAGAGCCCCTGATGCGCCTAAACAGTGGAAATCCCCAACAAGTGACCCCATTTTGGAAAATAGACCCCACAAGGAACTTATCTAGGTGTGTGGTGAGCGCTATGAAGCCCCAAGTGCTTCACAGAAGTTTATAATGTACAGCCGTAAAAACAAAAAAATAATTTTTTTTGTACAAAAATGATATTTTCGCCCCCAGTTTTTTATTTTCCCGAGGGTAACAGAAGAAATAGGAAAAATTGCACAATAACTCTTGGGGTCCAGAGTACGCTGATACCCCATATGTGGGGATAAACTACTGTTTGGACGCATGGCAGAGCTCAGAAGTGAAGGAGCACCGTTTGACTTTTTCAACCCAGAATTGGCTGGAATTGAGATCAGACGCCATGTCACATTTGGAGAGCCCCTGATGTGCCTAAACAGCGGAAACCCCCCAATTCTAACTCCAACCCTAACCCCAACACACCCCTAACCCTAGTCCCAACCCTAACCACAAACCTAACTCTAACACACCCCTAATCCCAACCCTAACCCGAATCCTAACTTTAGCGCCAACCCTAACCCTAACTTTAGCCGCAACCCTAACCCTAACCCTAATGGGAAAATGGAAATAAATACATTTTTTTAATTTTATTATTTTTCCCTAAGGGGGTGATAAAGGGGGGTTTGATTTACTATTTATAGCGGGTTTTTATGATTGGCAGCTGTCACGCTAAAAGACGCTTTTTATTGCAAAAATAGTTTTTTGCATCGCCACATTTTGAGAGCTATAATTTTTGCATATTTTGGCCCACAGAGTCATGTGAGGTCTTATTTTTTGTGGTACGAGTTGACGTTTTTATTTGTACCATTTTTGAGCAGGTGACATTTTTTGATCGCTTTTAATTTTTCGATTTTTGGGAGGTTAGAATGAACAAAAATCAGCAATTCATGAATTTCTTTTGGGGGAGGCGTTTTTATTGTTCTGCATGTGGTAAAATTGATAAAGCAGTTTTATTCTTCGGGTCAGTACGATTATGGCGATACCTCATTTATATCATTTTTTTATGTTTTGGCTCTTTTATAGAATAAAAACAATTTTATATAAAAAATAATTATTTTTGCATCGCTTTATTCTGCGAGCTATAACTTTTTTATTTTTTCGCTGATGATGCTGTATGGTGGCTCGTTTTTTGCGGGACAAGATGATGTTTTCAGCGGTACCATGTTTATTTATATCGGTCTTTTTGATCGCGCGTTATTCCACTTTTTGTTCGGCGGTATGATGATAAAGCATTGATTTTTTGCTTCGTTTTTTTTTTTTTTTTTAAGGGGTTCACTAAAGGGGTTAACTAGTGGGACAGTTTTATAGGGGGGGTCGTTACGGACGCGGCGATACCAAATATGTGTACTTTTATTGTTTTGTTTTTTTTATTTACTGGAAGAAATGAATTTATTGGGGAATCTTTTTTTTTTTTTTATTTATTTTGGATTTTTTTTTTATAACATGTTTATTTTTATTTTTTAACTTTTTTTTTTTTTTAAACCAATTATTTTTATTTAGGTTTCAAAAATTAACAGCAAACAGTTATCAATATACATATAACAATTCACATAACGTGTAGTAATACAGTCAAAACCCTCTCCCCCTCCCCCTCCCGCCAATATTCCTTATGCCGGGCATACCTGGGAACATTGACAATCATATTACCGCCATCCATGCGGACCATATTTTCCCAAAAGTTCTCTCTCCATGCCTCCGCCTGTAAATGCTTTCCTCTAAATGCATTACCGTACGTGTCTGAGCAATAAATTCCCTCCTAGTGGGGGGTTCCGAATCTGTCCACTTTCGTGCTATTAATTTGCGTGCCACATATAGCAATCGCGCTATCGCCACTTTGTAATGTTCCGAGACAGGTATACCATCCACCTCCCCCAAAACACACAGCACCGGGTTTCTGTCAATTGTACATGTATAAGCCCTCTCAATTTTGTTAATAACGACCAACCAATAAGCCGCCAGCCGTGGGCACGACCATAGCATGTGCAGCAATCCGGCCTGGTCCATGCCACACCTAGGGCAATTGGAATCTCCCCTCAAGCCCGCCTTGTACAGAAGCAACGGTGTTTTGTATGTCCTATGTATTATGTATAATTGGGAGAGCCGTGCCTGCTCGCTCAGAGAGATCTTCGGGACATATTCTAGAATCGCCTCCCATTGTTCTGTCGTGAGGGTACCCACCTCCTTTTCCCATTTACTCTTTGCAATGAGGTGATTTCCCCCAGATAGGAGTGCAGTAGGTCATGATATAAGCTCGATATGACTCCCCTCGTCCCTCCCTTCATACACACAAAGTCTAGTACAATGTCACCCTGAACCGTCATAGCTCCCAATCCACACTGTGCCCTCCAAGCATGTCGAAGCCTATAGTATTGAAATCCCCATACCAAGGCAAATCAAATTCCTCTCTCAATTTCTCAAAGGTCTTCAGGTCCGTTCCACTCTGCAGCTGGCACACATATCTCACTCCTTGCGCCTTCCAATTGCCCATTTGACACAGCTTATTAAGTTCCGGCAGATGTTCATTGCCCAACACCGGTGAGTATCTAGTCAGCCCGTCCACCCCCCTGATCTTTTTAATAGTGTCCCATACCTTCTGAGTCAAGCCTAAGGTAGGATATATTGCTCCCAATTTCTTAAAGGTACCATCCTCTAACGCCTGGACCAGTGGGCGTCTCCCCGACACATGTTCCAGCACCCGGCAAGCTGCCCCTCCACAATCGGGCTCTCTCCATCCCCTGACATGCTGGCCCTGTACTGCCAAAAAATAGACCCAGGGATTGGGTGCGGTCAATCCTCCCTTCTCCTTCCCATTTTGCAGCGTTTCCAATTTAATCCTTGCCTGCCTCTTGCCCCATATCAAGGATCTGAAGATAGAATCAATACCCTGAAACCGTTTCTTTTTTAACTTTTTTACTTTGTCCCAGGGTGGGACATCACTGTATTTTATCAAATCGCTGGTGTGACAGTGTGCACAGCACACTGTCACACCAGCGATCGCTCAGGCAGTGCAGCAGGCTTCTCAGTGCCTGCTCTCAGCAGGCACTGAGGAAGCCGCCTCCCTCCAGGACCCCGGCGCCATCTTGGATCCGGGTCCTGGGAGGGAGGAAGCCCTCAGAACAGCGCGATCACATCGCACTGGTCTGAGGGTCTCAGGGGGGCGCGCAGGGAGCCCCCACCCTGCGCGATCCTCCCCTGTGCCCCCAGTACACCGCGATCATGTTTGATCGCGGTGTGCTAGGGGTTAATGTGCCGGGAGTGGTCCGTGACCGCTCCTGACACACAGTCACGGGTGTCAGCTGTGATAATCAGCTGACACCCGGCGGCGATTAGCTGCGCTCCCCTCAGGAGCGCAGCTGATCGCCTATGACGTACTATCCCGTCCATGGGCAGAATGGCACGGGTTTTATGGACGGGATAGTACGTCTAATGTCAGAGAGGGGTTAAAGGGGTCCCAAAAATCACTTTTGAGTACGCAGAGAAAACTTTCATTTTTATGTGGCACGGTAGAGTACAATTTTTTTTCAGTGTCTTACTCAATTTCTTGACACCATTTTGCTGAACCCCAAAAAAATACAGGCCACATATTTGGCAGTGTGTTATCTCCTTTCCAGGCCTCATATATCTGGGTTGTCCAAGTGTGACCATGTTGGGCCGGTTTTCAGTTTTTTTCCTGTGTTTCACACTAGTTATATACAGCACTATTTAGCCTAAAAAAGCAAAAAACACAGGCCACAGAATTGTCAGTGTGGTATCTCTGTGC
The DNA here is from genome assembly GCA_033576555.1 of Oophaga sylvatica. Lineage (NCBI taxonomy): Eukaryota > Metazoa > Chordata > Amphibia > Anura > Dendrobatidae > Oophaga > Oophaga sylvatica. The sequence continues at coordinate 283,028,394 of JARQOD010000006.1, read as the reverse complement.
CAGCTCATACTGTATATCTGCGTGCTCCAAGTTTAGCCATTTTTGGCAGGTTTTCAATTTTTTTCCTGTGTGTCAGTCTAGTTATATACAGCATTATTTAGCATAAAAAACTAAAAAATACAGGCCACATTTTTGGCAATGTGGTATCTCCGTGCCAGCTCATATATCTGCATGCTCTAAGCTTTGGCATTTTAGGCCAATATTCCATTTTTTGCTGTCTATCACTCAAGTTATATGCAGCACTATTTTGCATTTTTTTAAAAAAACGGGCCACATATTTGTCAGTGTGGTATCTCCGTGCCAGCTCATATATCTACGTGCTCCAAGTTTGCCCATTTTAGGCCGGTATTCCAGTGTATTCCTGTGTATCACTGTAGTTATATACAGCACTATTTAGCATAAAAAAAGCAAAAAATACAGGTCACATGTTTGTCAGTGTGGTATCTCCGCTACAGGCCTCATTTATCTGTGCAAAAAATTTGGCTATTTTAGGCCTACATATTCTAGTGTTTTTGCAGTTTGTTACTGTACTTATTGACACAAATTTGATAATCCAAAAAACATTTTTACCTACAGTCCAGCATGCTGAGGCCGTGGGCAAGCTGAAATTGAGCCACCAAAAACACCCACATCTTCTTGCTGGACCTTTGTGTCCGAATTCCTAGGGACCGCAGCAAGACAGCACTATTGAAGCCCAAGCAGTGTGAAAAGGTTGTTGGTTGGATAGCGGATAATACTTCCAGTTACTTATACACCACCACCAGCACCCTGTCTTCCACACGGTCAAGTCAGATAGCCATGAATCTGGACCGCATATTCTTCACCCTGATCCTCCTTCCTCCCACCATGCTGAGTGCCCTGAGACAACTGATCCCACACTCGGATACTCCGAGGAGCTGTTCAGTTTTTAATTTGTAGATTCGTGCCTCTCGCCTGGTTCACTTGAAGCGGGGCAAGATGATATTTCATGTAGTGATGAACAAATATTTGAGCAGCCACAGTCACAAGAGGTGGACGATGATGAGACACATTTGCCGGAAAGTCAGGAGGAGGACCAGGGTGATGAGGTGGTGGATGATATAGTAACTGAAACCAACCTGGCAGGAGGACATGCAGAGCGAGGACAGCAGCACACAGGGGGAGGAAGGTGTAGCACCCCTTCAGGCAGGAAGAAGCAATGTGGTGACTGCAGATAGAAGGTGTGCAACTGTTCCCCATAACACCAATATGATGGTAGTTGCCAGTCCAACTATTAGGTCTTCCCGAGTCTGGTTATTTTTTAAAGTCTCCGCCGATAACCCCAAACAGGCCATTTGCAACACCTGTCATGCCATCATCAGAAGAGGTGACAAAACTACCAGCCTTACCACCACCAGCATGATCAGGTACATGGCAGCAAAGCTCCCGACTTTGTGGGCCCAAACCCAGGCTCCAGGAACAGTGTCTGCGGGTGACACCACTGCTTCTTCCACTGTTGTGCATGCAAGTGAATCCCCTGTCCACGGTGCATGTGAAGATGCCTCCTGCCCTGCACCTGCCGTTGCCCACAGTCAAATAGCACCATCATCAAGCATGTCCACTTCCTTGTTAAAGCGCAGCCTTCAGTTGTCCATACCCCAGTCATTGGAACGGAAACGGAAATACGCAGCCAGCGCCCCACAGACCACAGTACTAAATTATCACATTGCTTGTCTGCTTGGCATGAAATGTTGCCTTTTAGGCTCGTGGAGAAGGAAGCTTTCTGCAACCTGATGTGTTATGAATGTTTTAGAAATGAATTCTGAGCAGAAGCTCCCTGTGGTGGTTACAAACGGTACTGAACCATTCAATGAGGATTGGCAATCAGGAATCACGGACTGGCTGGATATAAGGGAGGTTTCCCCCCATCATGGTTGCCGGTGAACAATTGTTCTTGTCTCAACGTTGTTTCCTGGTTCACTTGGAAGCTTGCTGAGTCTTGCCTCTTCTCCTGCCTCAGATAAGATATTTTCTGTTTTTTGTTTTTGTGCTTGCCATTTGCAATTTTCTCTGCATTTCTGTGAGGTTGGCCAGGTTCCCCTCCTCGGGGGGCTTGGGCGCCTCTCAGTTCCTCTGGAGCCACTTGTTTGTTCATTTGCCTTTTCCAGTTTTTTCTGTGGCTGTGGCTTAGTTTTGTTACACCAGAGAACTAATTTAGGTGGTAGAGGTCGTGTGATCTCAGGTGTTTTTGCAATTAGTAGCGTTGGTTTTTTTTTTAGGGTTTTTTTGGATTGCAGTAAGTATCCTTCCTATCCTTTTCTGTCCAGGCAGATTGGGCCCCAGCGTTTGCTCATACTATTTTCTGTCTGTGTCTGTATTTACTCTTTCTAACCGCCATTACATGTTTGGGGGCTTCCTATATTCTTTGGGGATCTGCTCCGGGGCAGATAGCTTTCCTCTTTCTATCTTTAGGTGTAGTTAGCCTCTCAGGCTGTGACGAGGCGTCTAGGACCAACGTAGGAACGCTCCACGGCTGCCTTTAGTTGTGGTGGTTAGTCAGGGTACTGCAATACAGTAGATCCCAACCTCTCTGGTGTATTGCCTTTTTTGCCTGCTCTCCTCAGCTACCAAAACATAACACTGATGGCGGCGGCCATCCCAAGGTACTCGGTTCCTAGCCGCCACTATTTCTCCTGCTTGCCGTCCCGGCATTACACAAGCACGTGTCCCACAACGTTACCCATGCCCTCAACAATGCAGTTACTGGGAAAGTACACCTAACCACGGACACGTAGACAAGTGCTTGTGGCCAGAGACGGTTCATCTCTCTGATGGCACACTGGTTAACATAGTGGAAGCCGGGACCCAATCTGACCTTGGTATGGAACACGTCCTCCTGACGCCAAGGATTGCTGGCCCTATATCAATCAGGGTTGCCCCCACTGTGTACAGCTCCTGCACCTCCTCCTCCTCTTAGCCTCCATCTCCGAAATGAGCACATCAGTCACAACCTGGAAGCACTGCAGCACTGCCAAAGCCAAGTGGCAACAGGCTGTGCTGAAGCTAATATTCTTAGGTGAAGAGTTATTGACAGCTCTGAAAGAGCAGGTAGATGTGTGGCTGACACCACTGAATCTCCAGCCAGGCCTGGTTGTGGGACAATGGCAGAAACCTGCTGGCGGCTCTGAGGCGAGGCGAACTGACACACGTACCATGCCTGGCCCATGTGCTTAACCTCGTTGTTCAACATTTTCTAAAAAGCTACCCAGATCTGCTGGATCTGCTTGTGAAAGTACCGCCCACTCGTTAGTGCCCTTTGTTTAGCATAGTTCAGACTACCAGACTCTGCAGACTTTTTGGGGCATTTGTGGTATTCAGGTTTGACTCCACACATAAGATCTCAGGAGTGGACATGGATGTCAGACATATGTAACATCCTCCAAAGCTTTGAGGAGTCCACCAAGATGGTAAACGGTCGATGACGCCATAATTAGCATCTCCATCCCGCTCATCTGAATTCTGAAAAGCTCTCTGCTCACAATGAAAGAGGATGCCTTGCAGGCGGAGAAGGAGGACATGGAGCAAGGAACCATACAGGGTGATTACACACAGCCCAGCTCATGTCATCCCACGTGGACTGGTTGACAAGGAGAAGAGGAGGAGGAAGAAGAACAGGAGCTACTTTCAGGTGCTATAGACGGTACTACAAGCACAACTGTCATACCGTCTGTTCAGCATGGATGGCCTGAGGACAGGGAGGAAGAGGAGAAGGAGGAGGACACCTTGGTCAGTCGTCCTGTTGGTGAGGACACGGAAAGCTTGCCTGTTACCAGTCTGGCACGCATGGCTGACTTTATGTTGCGCTGCCTTTCCCGTGACCCTCGTATTGTAAAAATATTGGGTAACAGTCATTACTGGGTAGTGACACTTTTAGACCCACGCTACAAGGAGAACTTTCAATCACTTGTTCCAGAGGCAGACAGGTGTACTAAAATGGTGCAGTACCAGAGGGCCATTGTTGCAGAATTATTAAAAAAATTACCATCTCAAAACGCTGGCAGCAGACATAACAGTTTATTGGACAACCAAGGAGTACAGGCGAGAGAGACACAACTCCAATCCAGCAGAGGCAAAGTTCTGGGACAGTTTTCTCAGACCCTCCCATCGCCCTGGCCCTGAGCGCGCGGGTAATGTCACAAGGAATGGAATGTTTTATAAGATGCTGAGGGAGTACCTTGCTGACCGTGCTAACGTCCTCCATGATTCCTCTGTGCCTTTTAATTATTGGTATCCAAGCTGGACATGTGGCATGAACTGGCTCTCTACACCTTGCAGGTCCTGGCCTGCCTGCTGCTAGCGTTTTGTCAGAGCGGGTTTTTTGTGCCGCTGGTGGAATTATCCCAGATAAGAGCATTCGCCTGTCAAAGGAAAATGCAGACAGGACTCTTAAAAAAACAAGAGGATTGGCAGACTCTGCCCACATGATGCGACATACCATCTTTATGTTCCTCACTACACCCACACATGGGTATATGTTTCCTTTTTTTTGGCAATTTGGTGTCCTCCTCCTCCTTCTCTTCATCCTCACCATCCACCACCACTCAAGCACCAGGGTGAACGTATTCCATTATGCTCCAGCCACTCTATTTTTTGGCAAGGATGTTATGATGCCCGTCACCAAATTAAAAAAAAATGTTCCCCCCAAGGGGAAATGTTTTTCAGCCTATACACTTAGTGTATGGCATTCCAAGTCTTGGAGACCCGCTCCTTTAAATTGGGCATAGCTTTTAATCAGGCCTTCCTCCACGTCTCATCATCCACCGCCACTAGATCACCAGGGTTAACGTGTTCCATGCTGCTACAGCCAGTGTCGAATTCCTAACAAGGGTGGGTGGTTGTGCTGGGCGTAAAATACTTGTTATGGAAAAGGTTGAGGTGTACCCCACAGGGGAAAATGTTGGCCAGCACATACACTTAGTGTATGGGCATTCCAAGTCTAGGAGACCCACTCCTTTAAATTGGGCATAGTTTTTAATCAGGCCTTCCTCCACGTCTCATCATCCACCACGCTAGATCATCAGGGTTAACGTGTTCCATGCTGCTACAGCCAGTGTCGAATTCCTAACAAGGGTGAGTGGTTATGCTGGATGTAAAATACTTGTTATGGAAAAGGTTGAGGTGTACCCCACAGGGGAAAATGGGACATTTTTTTATGAGGCCTTCCTCCATGTTTCTTCCAAGGGGCGATTGGGGTTATTGGGGTGCATATGACTTGGTAGCAGAACAGGTCTTGCAGTCAATGCATAAGAAAACAGAATGGGATGGGAGTACAAAATGAATAATGTGAAGTAGATTTTCCTGTGCCCATCCAGTACCTGGGTTCAAAGGCTTTTTGGGGTGCATATGACTTGGCAGCAGGGCAGGCCTTCCAGTAAATGCATAAGAAAAGAGTTTGTGAGTACAACATGAATAATATGAAGTGGATCTTCCTGTGCCCATCCAGTATGTGGGTTCAAAGGCTTATTGGGGTGCATATGACCTGGTAGCAGGGCAGGCCTTGCAGTAGTCAATTGCATAAGAAAAGAGTATGGGAGTACAAAATGAATAATGTGAAGTGTATTTTCCTGTACCCATCCAGTACCTGGGTTCAAAGGCTTTTTGGGGTGCATATGGCTTAGCAGCAGTTCAGGACTTGCAGTCAATGCATAAGAAAAAAGTATGGGAGTACAAAATTAATAATGTGAAGTGGATTTTCCTGGGCCCACTCCAGTGAGTCATTGGTTAGCAAAGGCCTTTCTTGAGGTGCATAAATATGGCTTTTTGGCAGAGGGCAGGTAATGTGCTCTTCCAGTTTAATGCATAAAAAAGAGTTTGGGAGTACGAAATGAAAAATGTGAAGTGGATTTTCCTGTGCCTTTCCAGTACATGGCTTGAAAAGCTTATTGGGGTGCATGTAACTTTGGGGCAGGCCAGGCCCTACATTCAATGCAACATTTTTTAAGGAAGCCCTCCTGTACCTGTCGTGAAAGTGGTATTGGGGTGCTTCGTAATTCTTGGCAGCTCATGCACTCACTGCATAGACAATAACACATAGGAGACACACTTTTTATTAATGGCCCTTTAAGAAGATTAATGCTGCCTGATGTCCCTGTAAAAATAGGCTCTGTGACTTTAAGAGTCCCTCCTTCATAAATGAAATAAGATATGTCTGCTTATGTGTCACACACCACATGGCCAGCTAGGGTTGTTAAATGTTACAATGACATTTCCCAGTGACTGCATTTGTATTGGTTGAAAGCAATGCTAAAGTTGCAAAATGCCTCAAAAACGCTGTGTGTGAACATAGCCCAAGTGGTGGAGAAACATTTTTGTTTTGGGTTAAATATTTTGGCTTAGATAAAAGTCACTAACCTGGAATGGATGTTCCTTAACATATTTCCCAGCAAAATCCATTTTGGTTTAGTTTTTGTAGGTTTTTGGGTGTACCTGTAAAAAGGGTGTGAAACTCTGACAGCATTGTTTAGAGCTGTGACCTAGGACTGAGAAATGCTTCCAGAGGCATTTGCCATGATGTTCCCGTGTCATTTGAGCAGTGTTTCCATCATTTTCAGACATTTTTAGACCTTTAAAGGACCCTTGGGGGGATCGCGGTAAAAATGCTCGGGTCTCCCATAGGCTTACATTGGGCTCGTTGTTCTGTCCGAGTACCAGAGTATTCCAATTTGCTCGACCCGAGCAACGAGCATCCGAGCATTTTAGTGCTCGCTCATCACTACTAATTACACAAGGCCCTTTCTTGATCCTATTGATCATGGCACAGCTACCATCCCACATTCTTAGCATGTAGAAACAGAAAACCTCCCTCCCAATCATATAAACTTAATCCCAATACACCCTCACACTATCTAAGTAATCAGAATTCCTCCATTTATCTAAATAATCACTGTATATTTCACTTCTTTAACAGTCACAGAAGATCCTGTCTAAAAATGGGCAGATCAGGCAAAATTTGAATTTGCGGAGAAGTTATTATCTGCAAATTGAATTTCCCATTTTAAGTTCTGGAGTCTCTCGAGAAGCCACAGCATAATAAATGTAAGATGTTAACAATTAAAAAATACTTCTATTCACCTTACAGCTCAACTCTCTTGCCCCTCCGCACCTCACTGTCACGTCTGGTCCTCATCATATTTCCTTATCACACTGAATTCTCTTCATGCCAGGCAAGAACTTCTGGATCTGATGGTGCACTGGACAGTTTTGCGCAAGCATGCAAAAGTCACAATGTCATGGCATCACTATGTATACCTTGAACTTGTGCACCCATGTACAGAAACTTCCCGGGCCTCCTTAGAGCTGGAAGTCCTAGTACAGCATGAAGAGGTCTGGGGGTGCAGTGCTAATGGTGGAAGAAAGCGGCAATGAGGACTGGATAGGTGAAGTTGCGGAGCGGCAGACCCTGAGAGATGAGCAGTAAAAGAATATAATTTTTTTTATTAATTTTAAATCTTTTGATGGACTTTTACGCTTCATAAAATTGGAGGCCAGCTTCCGTCATTCTATTAAGTTTGAGACAAAACAAATTATAAAAAAAATCCACATTTTGGCAAATGCAAGTTTTTGCAATGTTAGAGTAGAATTCACTCTCCACTAGTCTGAGCCTATTCCACTACTGCAAACAGTTATCTTTAATATCATGAATATGATTTTTCTCATTGTTACACCTTGCTTATACATGCATATCACATTTATGCAACAAAAACTTGTTTGGCTGTGTTGTTTATTTCCTTTGAGTAACCACTTGCTATAAAATTAGTAGATATAAATGTCAAAAAAAGCAATAGAACTACAGTAGCAATTGACACCTATTTATAGAGAAGGGAAGGTAATCCAGAAACTGTTCATTGATAATTGATGAGACACATTAATTGCTGTTCCACTTTTGCCAGCTGGATGGCAGCAGCATTATTCATATCGTGCATCATCCAAACCTGATTCCATTTAAGTGAATTCCTAAAAAGCATATGCCACATCTTTGCAAACGAGTAACCCTTCTATTATCATCCATTCAATCTGCATCTCAACCTGAATAATTTATTTTGGCCTAATAAAAGGCTTGCCAAGTTGTTAAACTGTTGGGCATGCATCCTGCTGGCTCACCTTAGATACAATACATATGTTTTTTCTTAAGAGATTGCATCAATAAAAGGTTTACATTGCTGCTACATTCTCGAGCAAAAGAAAGCTCTGACACCTACTGTTAGGGTCTGCGGAACGCACCAAATATATGAGGTAGAGAGGTGCGTTCGCAGCCCGGGGTCCACCGTGCAGGCGGAACCTGCTGCTAGTAAAATGGCGTAAGAAGCAAACTCTGTTATCCCGCAGAGTCGCCAACATAAACGCCGTAACGCGCTGTGGCAATAATTGCGAACTCTGTTGCTCCACAGAGCCGCTAGAAGGAGAGCCGCAGGCTATATGGCGATGTGTGCGAACTCACTAAACACAACTGAGTCGCAAAGAAAACACGCTAGGGCGCGGTCTAGCTTGAAAGCGAACCCTGTTACGTCACAGGGCCGCAGAGGAAAAGTGCTGTGTCCTGTCAGGCTCTCAGGTACACAGTTAAGTGCTAAGCGTACATAACTCGTGATCATGTGCTAATGTCCTCGCGGGAGTCACCCGCAATCTATGGCGTCTGAACGCCAGACCCTGAATACGGCAATCAAAACGCCTCACCGGTTATGCCGGTAATCTAGGGCATCTAGGACGCCAACCCTGACCAGCTAGCACACCAAACTCCTCACCGATTAAGTCGGTATTCTAGTGGCTTATTTCAGCCGGGTCCCTAACCACACACATGACCACACTGGCGCATAGCATACAATGGTTGATATTAGCGCATGGCGGCCCAGCCATGCTACCCTTTTATAGCAACAGCTACAGGACCTGCCAGAAACAAGGACCAATGAAACTTGCTCCAGAACACCAGTAGTAACAGGGCCTTCCTGGCGGACCAATAGGAGCTGCCGCAGCACCTGAGCATGTGACCCCTGATCTCCAATGAGAGATCTCACTCTGGGCATGCTCAGAAGGGAAAACGCAGGACTTTGTCCCAAAGACGTCTGCTCCAGCACTGGCTATAATAGCAGATCCAGGAAAGGCAGCAGCAAGTCACTGCACAGTACTGGAGTGGGCAAGACGCTTGGACCGACGTCTCTGCAGAGCAGGCTCCACTGCGGCCGGGGATGAATGGGAGACTGCAGCGGGGCTGGTTCGAGACTCCCCTTGTGCAGCAGCGGGAACTCGAACCCTAACATTACCCCCCCCTCCTAGGGCCCCCCTTCTCTGGGCCTCGCTGCGGTCAAAGGCAGCGATGAGCTGCGGAGCGTGAACATGCTCGGCAGGCTCCCAGGACCTATACTCAGGCCCATAACCCCTCCAATCCACCAAATAAAATTTTTTGCCTCGTACACCTTGCACCCAACAATGGCATTCACCTCGTAGTCGTCCGAAGACGAACCCGACGTCCCGGCAGATGACTCAGGCAACCGGGAGATGACCACGGGTTTTAGGAGGGACACATGGAAGGTGTCGGAGATACCAAGGCGAGGCGGAAGGGCCAAACGGTAAACCACAGGGTTCACCTGCTCGAGAACCTTGAGGGACCCAAATAGCGGGGTGCCAACTTAGTGGATTCCACCCGTAGCCTGATGTTTCGGGCGGAGAGCCACACTAGGTCGCCAGGAGAAAATGTAGGAGCGGGACGCCGATGGGCATCGGCAGAAGACCTCATCCTTTCCTTGGAAGCCTGAATGGCATCCTGGGTGCGGTCCCATATGTCCCGTGCTTCCACAGCCCAGTCTGCCACCCTGGAGTCAGCGGAAGCAACGGGCATGGGCACCGGTACCCGCGGATGCTGGCAGTAATTTAAGAGGAATGGCGTCTGTCCGGTGGAGTCAGCCACAGCATTGTTTAGCGCAAACTCCGCCCACGGAAGCAAGGATGCCCAGTCATCCTGCCTGGCAGAGACAAAATGTCGCAAGTAGGTGACCAAGGTCTGGTTGGCCCTCTCTACCAACCCATTCGTCTCGGGATGATATGCAGAGGAGAGGTTCAACTCAATGCAGAGTAGATGACACAACTCTCTCCAGAACCGAGACGCAAATTGGGGACCTCGATCGCTGACAATCTTGTCTGGCATACCGTGTAGACGGAGATGTGTCTAATAAATAATGCTGCCAAGGCCCGTGCAGAAGGTAACCGTGGTAGCGGCACTAAGTGCACCATTTTGGAGAAGTGGTCGGTGATCACCCAAATGATAGTGCAACCCCGAGACTTGGGTAAGCCCACCACAAAGTCCATCCCGACCATCTCCCAGGGCCTGTCTGCCACCGGCAAAGGAAAAAGTAACCCAGCTGGCCATTGTCGAGAGGACTTGTTCCTGGCGCAGGAGACACACGCCTGAACATACTCCCTGACGTCACGGACCATATGTGGCCACCAGTATGTCCTCGCAATAACTCGTTGTCCTCTTTGCCCCAAAGTGTCCACCCACCCTGGACGAGTGTGCCCAAGAGAGTACCTCCGGTCGCAAATTAGTGGGCACAAAAGTCTTGCCCGGAGGCACAGACTCTAGCGAAACCGGGGCTACAGTTCTCAGGCTTTCTTCAGGGACAATAAGCCGAGGCTCCTCATCCTCCTCCTCTGATGACACTAAGGAGCGAGAGAGAGCGTCGGCCCGAACATTCTTCTCACCGGAGAGAAAATGGAGGGTGAAATGGAACCGAGAGAAGAATAGGGACCATCTGGCCTGGCGAGAATTTAGCCGCTGAGCCGTTTGCAAATATACAAGTTCTTGTGGTCGGTGAAGACTTGGAAGGGAAAACGAGCTCCCTCCAGAAGATGTCTCCACTCTGAGAAGGCCAATTTCATAGCCAGCAACTCCCTGTCCCCGATGGAATAATTCCTCTCTGCTGGTGTAAAGGTCTTAGAAAAGAAGAAGCAGGGATGCTTCCGACCTTGAGCATCCTTTTGATATAGGACTGCTCCAGCACCAACAGAAGAGGCGTCCACCTCTAAAACAAACGGTTTATCAACATCAGGGCGATGTAATATGGGAGCACTGGCAAAATGCGACTTGATGGAAGAGAACGCCTTGGATACCTCCTCAGACCACAACTTGGGATTTGCTCCCTTCTTGGTGAGGGCTACCAAGGGAGCTACTAAAGTCGAGAAATGGGGAATGAACTGGCAATAATAATGAACCCCATAAAGCGCTGCACCGCTTTAAGAGAATGGGGTTCTTGCCAGTCCATTACAGCCTGTAGTTTGGCAGGATCCATAGCCAATCCCTGGGCAGAGATGATATAGCCCAGAAAAGGTAAGGACTCCTGCTCAAACACACATTTCTCCAGCTTGGCATAGAGGGAGTTTGCCCGTAAGCGGTCGAAGACTTTGTTGACATCCCTCTGGTGAGAGTCTATATCTGGTGAAAAGATGAGAATATCATCCAGATAGACTACTACAGAGGTGGAGAGCATATCCCGGAAGATATCATTGACAAAGTCTTGGAAAACAGCGGGAGCATTACAGAGCCCGAAGGGCATCACCAGGTATTCGTAATGCCCATCCCTGGTATTAAAAGCTGTCTTCCACTCGTCCCCCTCACGGATGCAAATTAGGTTATAGGCACCACGTAGATCAAGCTTGGTAAATACTCTTGCTCCTCGGAGCCTATCAAAGAGCTCAGAGATTAGGGGCAACGGGTACTTATTCTTGACGGTGATGGCGTTAAGACCCCTGTAGTCAATGCATGGACGTAATTCTCCGTTCTTCTTTTGCACAAAGAAGAACCCTGCCCCTGCTGGTGACACCGACTTCCTAATGAACCCTCTTGCCAGATTCTCCTGAATGTACTGGGACATGACCTCCGTCTCAGGGAGCGAGAGGGGGTATACTCTCCCCCGAGGAGGTTCTGCTCCAGGCAAGAGATCAATAGGACAGTCGTAGGGGCGATGAGGTGGAAGAGTCTCCGCCGCCTTCTTGGAGAAAACGTCTGCATATGCCCAATAACACTGAGGAAGAGAAGTGAGATCTACGGGTATCTCTGTGGTGGTGACCTGAACGCACTCCCTGACACACCTGCCTCTACATGAATCACCCCAACCCAGTATCCTCCCAGAGGACCACTCAATATGGGGAGAGTGGTAACGGAGCCAAGGTACTCCCAGCAACACCTCTTCTATTCCCTCGGGCAGGACAAGAAAAGAAATACTCTCCTGATGGGACGGGGACATAGATAAAGTGAGAGGGATCGTCTGGTGGGTGATTTGGGAGGGCAGAGTTGATCCATTCACTACTCGCACAGTCACCGGTTTGGCGAGCATCACCAGAGGTATAGTGTGGCGGAGATCAAATGCAGAGGACATGAAATTCCCTCGGCTCCAGAATCCACACAGAGCTCAGCGGAGAGCGTGGATGGAACTACTGTAATTGTCCCTTTAAAGGACAACTTGGTGGAAAATGCCGCAGTGTCTAGTGAACCTCCTCCCAAGGTCACTAGACGCGACCATTTTCCCGACCGCTGTGGACATTTGTTGGCATAATGTCCTAACTGCTGGCAGATGTTACAGACCACGGGTACTCGAGCGGCCCGGGACTTAGGTCCCGCTCGAGAAACCTCCATGGCCTCATGGGAGTCGGGCGCCTGGCTGGAAGATTCCAGAGGTCTGGCGAAGGTCGGAGCCAGCCGGAACCTCTGCCTACACTGGGACCGCTCCAACCTCCGCTCGTGAAAACGGAGGTCGATGCGTGTAGATATGGCGATAAGCTTCTCCAGTGTGGCGGGAATCTCCCTGGTAGCCAAAGCGTCTTTAACATGATCAGCCAGTCCTCGCCAGTAGACTGGAATGAGTACTTTATCCGACCAGTCTAGCTCTGAGGCCAGAGTCCGAAACTGGACGGAAAACTGACTGACCAAAGACGAACCCTGTGCCAATGCCAGCAGTTGTAGCGCCGTATCGTGGGTGACCTGAGGTCCTAAAAAGACCTTTTTTAGAGCCTCCAGAAAACGAGGAGCACTCCGCACCACACGGTCATCACGCTCCCACAGCGGGGTGGCCCACTCCAACGCTCTGCCTGACAGAAGAGAAATTATAAAGCCCACTTGTGCCCGATCCGTGGGGAAATGTGCAGCCAGAAGCTCGAGTTGTATAGAGCACTGACTCACAAATCCCCGACATTGCTTGCTGTCACCAGCAAACTTGTCTGGAAGCGGGAGGTGGGATATTGTGGGGGCAGAGGTGGCAGTGGACACACTGGCTGCAGCCACGCTAGCAGCCTGAACAGCGACTGTGGTAACATCCACAGCTGAGGTTGTGCGCTCAAGAGCCGCCAACCTACCCTCCAGCTGCTGGATGTCCCGTAGTAGACGCTGGTCATCCGCCATTTTACCAGCCAGACCCTGGCGCTAATATTATGTTAGGGTCTGCGGAACGCACCAAATATATGAGGTAGAGAGGTGCGTTCGCAGCCCGGGGTCCACCGTGCAGGCGGAACCTGCTGCTAGTAAAATGGCGTAAGAAGCAAACTCTGTTATCCCGCAGAGTCGCCAACATAAATGCCGTAACGCGCTGTGGCAATAAGTGTGAACTCTGTTGCTCCACAGAGCCGCTAGAAGGAGAGCCGCAGTGCTATATGGCGATGTGTGCGAACTCACTAAACACAACTGAGTCGCAAAGAAAACACGCTAGGGCGCTGTCTAGCGTTGAAAGCGAACGCTGTTATGTCACAGGGCCGCAGAGGAAAAGTGCTGTGTCCTGTCAGGCTCTCAGGTACACAGTTAAGTGCTAAGCGTACATAACGCGTGATCATGTGCTAATGTCCTCGCGGGAGTCACCCGCAATCTATGGCATCTGAACGCCAGACCCTGAATACGGCAATCAAAACTCCTCACCGGTTATGCCGGTAATCTAGGGCATCTAGGACGCCGACCCTGACCAGCTAGCACACCAAACTCCTCACCGATTAAGTCGGTATTCTAGTGGCTTATTTCAGCCGGGTCCCTAACCACACACACGCATGACCACACTGGCGCATAGCATACAATGGTTGATATTAGCGCATGGCGGCCCAGCCATGCTACCCTTTTATAGCAACAGCTACAGGACCTGCCAGAAACAAGGACCAATGAAACTTGCTCCAGAACACCAGTAGTAACAGGGCCTTCCTGGCGGACCAATAGGAGCTGCCGCAGCACCTGAGCATGTGACCCCTGATCTCCAATGAGAGATCTCACTCTGGGCATGCTCAGAAGGGAAAACGCAGGACTTTGTCCCAAAGACGTCTGCTCCAGCACTGGCTATAATAGCAGATCTAGGAAAGGCGGCAGCAAGTCACTGCACAGTACTGGAGTGGGCAAGACGCTTGGACCGATGTCTCTGCAGAGCAGGCTCCACTGCGGCTGGAGATGAATGGGAGACCGCAGCGGGGCTGGTTCGAGACTCACCTTGTGCAGCAGCGGGAACTCGAACCCTAACACCTACCAGACAATGAGAAGAACTTATGCTATAGTATGTGTCTGACAAATGTTCAATAAATCTTCATGGTGGATGAGCGGGGTGAGGTGGGTTTTATTTTATTTGATGTTATTTACTATAAGATATTATATAAATAAAATAAAAATCTAATAGAACTTACAAAGCTCTTTAATTTAAGCACTTGTTGGGCTACTAAAGGGCAGCAATTTCTGCCTCATTGTCTTAAATATCAATTCTGGGTGTTAATTAATTCATATTAATTGTACATGTCATTTTGTTCTATTTGTTTGTCATAGCACAATTTTGAGGGTATTGGGGGTGTTGTGCCCCTTTTCGTATTTTTAACTTATATGTGTGCAGTGCTCACATCCATTTTGGATGTGGTTGCCCCTTTCTACACTACTTGTGTCGGTTGTCAAATTAATTAATAAAGATTTCTAATTGATATATGGACTAGTACATCTTTTTTCCACTCAGGTGGTTTGCGTTCTATGATTGATAAACAACCTGTAAAGTGTTTCAGCATCCGGTAACCCCGAAAATGGAACAAAATAAACCTTCCAATACAAATCAGAAAATATATAATTCATAGAGTTTTGAAAAACTGATGGCACATTGAATAACTCAAAAAGCAAAACAAGATTTTCAATAGACCCTCAGAAGTAAAAATGCAATTTTACACTCACCCTTCCTGATGTGTATCAAATTATAAGATCCTCTAAGATCAAGTTTAGAAAATCATTTGGCCCACGTAACCTGATTATTTCGGTTGGAGAGCAGTGGAACTGTGTAAGTATTGTAAGATGGTAGCCATGTGAGTCCTTGAGGGAAATATGTTTCATCGCGGCTATTAGCTGCGGTGATGTCAGCTTGAAAGTATCCTCCAACATATATAGTGCTGAGAGAGTTATTTGGACCATTCCAGAACCAGGTTTTATGAGCGGTCATAAGAAATGGGTGGGAATGACCACTCACATATCCCAACCCCAGGGGCATGGTTTGCCTAATAAAATGGAACCCAAATGTCTCATTCAGTGTTTGTGGCTGGAGGTGTGGAGAATCTCCAGTGTGTGTTGCTAAAGACACTGACCTGAGCGGGTGGACCCGCAGTACTATATGTACTGTTTTTCTGTTTGTTTTTTCACTTTGTGCAGGAAAAGGCTGTTAGTTTGTTTTTCCTATTCAGAGCAGTTTATGCAGTTTTAATAAACTTGCTGGGACATTTCAACAATACTGCTTCCCGTGCCTAACTCAACCGCAGCCGAATGAGTACAGATCTCTACAATTGGTGCAAGAAGCACGGGCTCGAATCCCAAGAGGCAGTGTGACAGCCGATACCACATGTCCTGGATGAAAGCGACTGCAGGAGGGAAATCTGACAGCATGGAGGAGCTTGTAAACATTTGGTCCAGGTGCAACAACAGCAACAGCTCGCTAGTCAACAGCAGCAAATGGTGCAGCAAGAAACAAATAAGCTGTTGGCACAGCAGCTACAACACCAGCAGCAGCAGTGGCAGCATTAGGAGGCACTAACAAGGCAGATGGAACTCCTCGCAGAGGTGGTTCGTGGAAGGCCAGTGGTCTCCTCCCCAACTCCAGGTGACGACTCGTAAGCCAGGAAAACAGTAAGAAGATGTTTGCAAAAGATGACCCCTGGGGATGACGTTGAGGCATTCCTGATGGTTTTCGAGAGGGTGGCGGAATGGGAGAAATTGCCTCTTGAGCAGAGGGCAGAGGTTCTGGCGCCTTATTTAACAGGTGAATCATAGAAGGCCAATTATGACCTGGCGTTGCAGGATGCTAAAGAGTATGCCAAGTTGGAAGCTGAGATTTTGGCATGCTTAGGAGTGACTCTGACTACCAGGGTGCAGAGAGTGCACCATTGGGACTATCGCAGTGACAAACCTCCCCGGTCCTAAATGTTTGACCTCCTACACCTGGTCCAAAAATTGTTGCAACCTGAATCTTCCTCCCCAGCACAGATGGTGGAGAGGGTCATTATGGACAGGTTAATACATTCCCTGCCGAGGCCTGATGCAATCTTGGGTTGCCCAGGGAGATCCCCATAATGCTGATGACCTAGTGAGCCCAGTGGAGATGTACCAGGTGGTCGAGAGTTCCATGGGAAAGTAAGAGGGTGGACCATCCCCATACTGGGGTTCACAAAGCGGGGCTGACACTCAAAAGAGGGGAGCTAGAGCCACACTTGGAGGGCAGACAAGAGTATCTGACTTAGTGCTCAAGGTTCCTTCCCATAGTGCAATTTGTTGGAGGTGTCATACCCCTGGCCACATAGCCGCCTGTTATTCCATGACCAATGAGACAATGGACTGCAACACAGGACGGCGCTGCTTGTATTTTGCATACCTTGCTAGGAGTGCTGTTCCTCAAACACTGCAAGCATGTCTCGTAACAGTAAACGGGGTGCAAGTGACTGATATACTGGACTCAGGGAGTTTGGTAACCCTAGTGAGGGCTATTATTTCCCATCGGCTGATTCTTGGTAAAATGGGGGGTGTCTGCTGTATCCATGGCGACACTAAGGACTATCCTGAGACTCAAGTGGTCATCCACACAAACTTGGGCACAGAGTCCCATGAGGTCGGCATGGTCAAGGACATATTGCGCCCTATTATAATAGGATGGGTCTTTGTATTATTTTGGGACTTGTGGGGAAAAGAGAGGACGTCTGGTTGTCCATACAACAGCCAGGTTGCTCCCAAAGAAACCTCATCGCAGGCTCCTGATGACAGGTTTCCATTTTGTGCAATTGTTTGCGATGAGAATGAGGCAGCATCAAATGAGGCCAATGTCCCTGAGTTGGAGGTGTCCGGAGGAAACTTTGGAACCGCCCAACTCAGGGACCTAACTCTTAAAGGGGCATTTGAAAATGTTACTGTATTAAATAGTGTGCCTCAGGAGCCAGGGGACGACAATTGGTTCTATCATTTTGGTGGGGATCTGCTTTATAGAATAACCAAGCCAAGGTGTGAGGTGATAGAGCAGTTACTGGTGCCAGGACCCTATAGACTCAGGGTGTTAGACATGGCTCATTTCCATGTGTTGAGCGGTCAACTGGGGGCAGATAAGACCCAGGAGCGCACTCTGAGAGATTCTACCAGTCTGGGTGTTACAGAGAAATCCTACTGTTGCTCCTGCCCCACGTGCCAGCCTGCCTCCCAAGTGTCCCACTTCCGCAGTCCTCTGGTACCGTTGCCCATAATCGCAGTCCCATTT
>JARQOD010000006.1:282925665-283005665 GCA_033576555.1 Oophaga sylvatica | reverse complement strand
CTCCCCCCCCCCCCCGCCCCCCCCCCCCCCCCCCCCCCCTCCCCCCCCCCCCCCACCCCCCCCCCCCCTCATTGTCTGAGTATTTTGTTTGCTGTTGGCTCCTGAGCTTCTGCCTGTCTGCTAGTGGACTACCTGTTGCTGCTGCTTGTTACTCGGTGCTCTACCTCTCCACATCCAGCTGCCTTCTGTCCTCTGTGTACTCCTTGAACCTGACCAGGGTTACCTATTGTCCGGACTACAAGTGTGGAGCTACTCGCCTCTGGAACTGCTGTGGTCAGTAAGAAGTCCAGACTTCATTATCTCTCCCTGGACTGTGTCTGTTGGGCTGCGGTGCTGGACAAGAGCTGGACTTTTCAGCCCTGTAAGGTACATTTAGAGACCTTCTCCTGTTAACGCTCCACCTGCATACTGCTGGACTTCCACGTCTAAGTGCTATGTGCATTACAATTGCAGGAAGATCTCTGTTAGTTTTGGTTGCACTTTTAGTTTGTTAAATACATTTGTTTGCCTCAGCTTTGGTCTCAGATTGGTTTTATGCCACTCAATCATATTCCATAGTATCCACATAATCGTTACAGTGACGAAGGAATCCTGGCTGAAACCACCCCCTATAGAAGCGTCGTAGAGCATGTTACCCAAATGCAAGAGAGTATTGCGAATGTGATGCCCATTGTGAAGGAGTACCTCCTTAAGGCTCAGGAAGCCCAGTCCAGGGTATATAATAGGTCAGCAAGGGTAAGACAGTTCAACCCAGGAGCTTGAGTACCGTGCTGGTGCCCATGGTGGAGACCAAATTCCGAGCCAAGTGGCAGGGTCCCTATGAGGTAGTGGAGAAAGTTGGTAGGTCAACAACAAAGTCCACCAACCGGGGTAGCGGTAGCCCTACCTGGTGTACCACATGAAGCTGATCAAACCGTGGCAGGACTGAGAACCCCTTGAAGCTCCTTGTCTGATGGCCAAGTCCGGTGTCGATGCAGAGGATATTAAGGTGGCAGACACCTTGTCTCGCTCGCAGAAGCATCAGTGCCGAGAATTACTGCAGCGTAACAGAGACTTGTTCTCAGAACTTCCAGGTTGTACGAAGGTCATAGAGCATGACGTCCTGATGGAGCCTCATGTCCAGGTCAACTTGAAGCCATATCAGATTACCATAGCACGCCGAGAGGTGATCTTCAAGGAGGTAAAGCGGATGCTGAGTCTGGGAGTCATTGAGAAATCCAAGAGTGACTTGTCCAGCCCACTAGTCTGTTATGTTTCGGTAGCTGAGGAGTGCAGGTAAAAAAGACAATACACCAGAGCAGTTGGAATCTATGGGACTGCAGTACCCTGACTAACCACCACAACTAGAGGCAGCCGTGGAGCGTTCCTACGTTGGTCCTAGACGCCTCGTCACAGCCTGAGAAACTAACTACACCTAAAGATAGAAATAGGAAAGCTATCTGCCCCGGAGCAGAACCCCAAAGATAATAGAAAGCCCTCAAACATGTAATGGCGGTTAGACAAGAGGAAATACTGACACAGAAAGAAAATAGAATGAGCAAACGCTGGGGCCCAAACTATCTAAATAGAAAAGGACAGGAAGGGTACTTACTGCAATCCCAGAAAACCCTGAAAAACACCAACTCTACTAATTTCAAAATCACCTGAGATCACACGACCTCTACCACCTAAATTAGCTCTCTGGTGTAACAAAATCAAAACAGCAGCCACTGAAAAAACTGGAAAAAGCAAAAGAACAAAACTCAGTGGCTGAACTAAACTGAGAAGGCAGAAGCCCCCGGAGGGGACCCAGAAGGCCCCCAAAGAAGTGCAGGACAAAATGCAAAAATATAGCAACAACACAAAAGAAGAAAAATTCTTATCTGGTAGCAGGAGATGCAGACACGACACAGCAGGCTACAAGGGAAACTGGAATGAAGGATTCAGACCAGAACAATTGATCACCGGCAACCCTGATGGGAAAATGACTCCCTTATATAAGACCAGTCAGTAACACCTGATTCCCAGTCCTCACAATCTTCACTAGTACCGCTTGTAACCACCAGAGGGAGCCTCTGCTCAGAACTCATCTCAAACCCATTCACAACAGTACCCCCCCCTTGAGGAGGGGTCACCGAACCCTCATTTGAGCAACCAGGTTGGTCAGGATGAGTTCTATGATACGCACGGATAAGTCTCCTAGCATGGATGTCCGAAGCAAACACCCAAGAATTGTCTTCCTGACCATAACCTCTCCATTTAACCAAATACTGGAGTTTCCGTCTAGAAAAACGAGAATCCAATATTTTCTCAACCACATACTCCAGATTGCCCTCAACCAAAACAGGGTCAGGAGGCACAGCAGCAGGAACCACTGGGTCAACAAACCTCTTCAACAAGGACTTGTGGAATACGTTATGGATCTTAAATGTCCTGGAAGAAGCAAACGAAAAGAAACAGGATTAATAATCTCCATGATCTTATAAGGTCCAATGAACCTAGGCTTAAATTTAGGAGATGCTACTCTCATAGGAATATTCTTTGAGGACAACCAGACCAAGTCCCCCACTCTAAACCGAGGACCATCAGTCCGATGCCGGTTAGCAAACCGCTGGGCCTTCTCCTGAGAGAGGGACAACCTCTCCACTACCTGGTCCCAAATCTGTTGCATACGCTCCACAACAGAGTCAACACCTGGACAGACAGAAGCCTCCGTCTGTCCTGAAGAAAATCGAGGGTGAAACCCAGAATTACAGAAAAACGGAGACATCAAAGTGGCAGAGCTAGCCCTATTATTAAGAGCAAACTCAGCCAAAGGCAAAAAAGAGACCCAGTCATCCTGATCAGCAGACACAAAGCATCTAAGATAAGTCTCCAATGTCTGGTTTGTTCTCTCAGTTTGACCATTGGTCTGAGGATGAAATGCCGAGGAGAAAGACAATTGAACACCCAGTTTAGAACAAAAAGTCCTCCAAAATTTGGAAACAAACTGGACTCCTCTGTCAGACACAATGTTCTCAGGAATGCCGTATAAACGAACCACGTGCTGAAGGAACAACGGCACCAATTCAGAGGAGGAAGGCAACTTAGGTAATGGCACAAGATGTATCATTTTGGAAAACCTATCACAAATTACCCAGATGGTGGTCATTCTCTGAGAAACAGGAAGATCGGAAATGAAATCCATAGAGATATGGGTCCATGGTCTCTTGGGCACAGGCAATGGCATCAATAAACCACTAGAGCGAGAGCAAGGCTTGGAGCGAGAGCAAGTCCCGCGGGACTGCACAAATTCCCTGACATCACGAGACAAGGTAGGCCACCAAAAGGACCGACTAACCAAGTCTCTGGTACCAAAAATTCCGGGATGCCCAGCCAATGCGGAACAATGAATCTCAGACATCACACTCTTTTTCCATTGGTCCGGGACAAACAATTTTCCAACAGGGCAGCGCTCGGGCCTATCCTCCTGACACCCCTCCAGAGCAAGTCTCAAATTGGGCGAGATGGCGGAAAGAACTACACCCTCTTTCAAAATAACAGAAGGATCAGATAACTCAGGAGAGTCCGCAAGGAAACTCCTCGAGAGGGCATCCGCCTTAACATTCTTAGTGCCAGGAAGAAAGGAAACCACAAAATTAAAACGTGTGAAAAACAAGGCCCACCTGGCCTGTCTAGGATTGAGTCGCTTGGCAGATTCCAGATAGACCAGATTCTTATGGTCCGTAAGGACCACCACCTGATGTTTGGCTCCCTCCAGCCAATGTCTCCACTCTTCAAAAGCCCACTTCATGGCCAATAACTCCCGATTACCCACGTCATAATTACGTTCAGTAGGAGAAAATTTTCGAGAGAAAAAGGCACAAGGGTTACTTTTAGAGGTCTGTGGATCTTTTTGGGACAAAACGGCACCTGCCCCAATTTCAGAGTCATCAACCTCCACCTGAAATGGCAGAGAAACATCAGGCTGCCGAAGAACAGGAGCAGAAGTGAATCTCTGCTTAAGTTCCTGAAATGCAGAGACTGCCTCAGGAGGCCAATTCACCACATCAGAACCCTTTCTGGTCAAATCAGTTAATGGTTTAACAATAACCGAGAAATTACCAATAAATTTACGATAAAAATTGGCAAAACCCAAAAATCTCTGAAGAGCCTTTAATGAAGTAGGTTGGACCCAATCACAGATGGCCTGAACCTTGACCGGGTCCATTTCAATAACAGATGGGGACAAAATGAATCCCAGAAATGAGATCCTCTGTACGCCAAAAAGACACTTTGATCCCTTCACATACAGAGCATTCTCTCTCAAAATCTGGAACACAGTTCGAACATGTTTCACATGAGAGTCCCAGACATTAGAAAAAATCAAGATATCATCCAAATAAACAATCAGAAATTTGTCCACAAAATCCCTGAAAATGTCATTCATGAAGGACTGGAAGACGGAAGGAGCATTAGTGAGCCCAAAGGGCATCACTAGGTACTCAAAATGCCCTTCAGGGGTATTGAATGCCGTCTTCCATTCATCCCCGTGCTTAATGCGAATAAGGTTATACGCCCCCCTGAGGTCAAGCTTGGTAAACCAAGTAGCGTTTTTCACCCTGGAAAACAGGTGAGAAATCAAGGGTAACGGGTATTGATATTTCACAGTAATATTGTTCAAGAGACGATAATCAATACACGGCCTTAATGAACCATCTTTTTTGGCCACAAAGAAAAAACCAGCACCTAAGGGTGAAGAGGATGGTCTGATATGACCCTTCTCCAATGATTCCTTGATATAAGACAGCATAGCGTCATGTTCAGGTACAGACAAGTTAAAAAGGCGACCTTTAGGGAATTTACTACCCGGCACTAATTCAATAGCGCAGTCATAGCTCCTATGGGGAGGCAAGGATGCAGATTTACTTTCGCTAAACACATCAGAAAAATCAAACAAAAAGTCAGGAACATCCTGAGCCTGGGGGAGGCAGAAAAAACAGGAGTGTTGGTATTAACACATTGGCAGCCCCAACTGGCCACAGACACAGGCTTCCAATCCAAAACAGGATTATGAGACTGCAACCAAGGGAAACCCAGCACGATAATGTCATGCAGATTATATAGAACCAAAAATTTGCAGCACTCCTGGTGATCAGGTTCAACCCTCATTATCACCTGAGTAGAAAACTGGGGTTTATTCTCAGCCAAAGGGGTAGAATCGATCCCCAGTAGGGGAATAGACTTCTGTAGGGGTATCAAGGGGAACCCACAACGTTTAGCAAAATCATAATCCATCAGGTTAATAGCTGCTCCAGAATCAACGAAAGCCTGAGCAGAAAATGAGGACAGAGAGCATATCAGAGTGACAGTTAATAAAAACTTAGTCTGAACACTACCCAAGACAACTGAGCGTGCAAAACGTCTTCCCCGCTTAGGGCAGACTGAAATAGCATGAGAGGCATCACCACAGTAGAAACATAACCCATTGCGCTTTCGAAACTCATGACGCTGTGCCCCAGACACCACTCTATCACACTGCATGGTTTCAGGAGCTGGTTCACAAGGCAACACCATTCCACGCATACTTCTCCGCTCACGCAAACGTCTGTCAATTTGAATCGCTAATGACATAGAATCATTGAGACCAGAGGGGACAGGGAATCCCACCATAACATCCTTTACATTATCTGACAGACCCTTCCGGAAAAAGGCCGCCAAAGTGTCGTCATTCCATTTGGTCAGGACTGCCCACCTACGGAATCTCTGACAGTATAACTCAGCGTCATCAAGCCCCTGATTTAATGCCAACAAGGCTTTTTCAGCTTGATCAGTGACATTAGGCTCATCGTACAATAACCCCAAAGCCTGAAAAAACGCATCAACATTACTCAAAACAGGATCCCCGGGTATCAGGGAAAAAGCCAATCCTGAGGATCGCCGCGCAGGAGAGAGATGATAATTTGAACCTGCTGCGCTGCGTTTCCTGAGGACTTAGATTTTAAGGCAAAAAACAATTTACAATTATTTTTGAAATTCTGAAACTTAGCTCGATCCCCTAAAAACAAATCTGGCATGGGGATCCTAGGTTCCACAACAGGCAACCCAGCAAGATAGATAGCAATACTCCGAACCTCAGTGGCAAGCTGATCCACACGGCCAGACAACTGTGCAAACTCCATTGGGAGAAAAGATCCTCCCCAGCACCCAGAGATACAGAGGGAAAAAAAAAAATGCAACAAACAGAAAAATATCTCTGACAACTCTGACAACCTTTTTTCTATCACAATATTTTTTCCCTTCTGTGAGTACCATACAATTTTCAATTTTTAGGCCGGTGATACTGTTATGTTTCGGTAGCTGAGGAGTGCAGGTAAAAAAGACAATACACCAGAGCAGTTGGAATCTATGGGACTGCAGTACCCTGACTAACCACCACAACTAGAGGCAGCCGTGGAGCGTTCCTACGTTGGTCCTAGACGCCTCGTCACAGCCTGAGAAACTAACTACACCTAAAGATAGAAATAGGAAAGCTATCTGCCCCGGAGCAGAACCCCAAAGATAATAGAAAGCCCCCAAACATGTAATGGCGGTTAGACAAGAGGAAATACTGACACAGAAAGAAAATAGAATGAGCAAACGCTGGGGCCCAAACTATCTAAATAGAAAAGGACAGGAAGGGTACTTACTGCAATCCCAGAAAACCCTGAAAAACACCAACTCTACTAATTTCAAAATCACCTGAGATCACACGACCTCTACCACCTAAATTAGCTCTCTGGTGTAACAAAATCAAAACAGCAGCCACTGAAAAAACTGGAAAAAGCAAAAGAACAAAACTCAGTGGCTGAACTAAACTGAGAAGGCAGAAGCCCCCGGAGGGGACCCAGAAGGCCCCCAAAGAAGTGCAGGACAAAATGCAAAAATATAGCAACAACACAAAAGAAGAAAAATTCTTATCTGGTAGCAGGAGATGCAGACACGACACAGCAGGCTACAAGGGAAACTGGAATGAAGGATTCAGACCAGAACAATTGATCACCGGCAACCCTGATGGGAAAATGACTCCCTTATATAAGACCAGTCAGTAACACCTGATTCCCAGTCCTCACAATCTTCACTAGTACCGCTTGTAACCACCAG
This sequence comes from Oophaga sylvatica, assembly GCA_033576555.1. Taxonomy (NCBI): domain Eukaryota; kingdom Metazoa; phylum Chordata; class Amphibia; order Anura; family Dendrobatidae; genus Oophaga; species Oophaga sylvatica. Next base: position 282,998,564 of record JARQOD010000006.1, on the reverse strand, counting down.
AGGGAGCCTCTGCTCAGAACTCATCTCAAACCCATTCACAACACTAGTCCTAGTGTCAAAACCAGATGGGGAATGGCAATTTTGCAATGACTATTGGAATCTAAACGAGGTTTCGAAGACCAATGCCTACCCAATGCCCCAGGTCGATAAATTCATTGATAGGCTAGGGCCGGTTCGGTACATTACTACCCTTGACCTCACAAAAGGGTATTGGCAAATCTCTATGTCCCAGGGCGCCACAGAGAAGACTGCGTTCTTAACACCAGATGGATGCTTCCAATGCACAAGAATGCCGTTTGGGTTACAAAGCGCTCGAGCAACATTCCAGAAATCCATGGTCCAGATCCCTTCTACCCACAAGAGGTATGCAGTGGCCTAACTGGACAATATTGTAATCTTCAGCAAGGATTGGGAAAGCCACCTGAGCAAGGTCCAGGCAGTATTTGATGCTGTACAGAAGGCGGGGTTTTCCATAAACCCGAAGAAGTGTGCCTTGGGAATGGAAGTAGCGAGATACTTGGGCTATGGCGAATAAAGCCCCAGACAAATAAAGTTGAGGTGATCCTGGGCTGGCCACAACCCCTCTCAAAGAAACAGGTCACGGCATTCCTGGGCATTGTGGGATATAACCGCTCCTTCATGCGGAACTTCGCCATGGTAGCCGCCTCTCTGATGGATCTCCTTAGAGGGACAAAGTAGGCTATGGCAAAGTGGTCTCCAGAAGCTGAAGCTGGCCCTGTGCAAACAGCTGATGCTGATAGCACATGATTTCTCCAAGGAATTTGTGGTCCAGACGGATGCGTCGGATGTCGGGCTGGGTGCTATCCTATCTCAAGAGGTAAATGGGGAAGAGCACCCCATAATGTATTTGAGACTGAAGTTGTCTACCTGCGAGAAAAATTACTCCATAAGGAGAAGGAATGTTTAGCCATCAAGTGGGCATTGGACTTTCTAAGGTACTACCTCTTGGGCAGGAAGTTTAGGCTGGTGTCAGACCATGCACCACTGAAGTGGATGAGGGAGAAAAAAGGGAGCAATGCCTGAGTGACCAGGTGGTTCCTAGCACTTCAGGATTTTAACTTCCAAGTGGAGCATAAGCCAGGGAAAACTCATGGCAATGCTGACACTCTGTCGAGAGTCACTGTTTGTTGGCAGAAGGTGCTAAGCTCCCTGGCTTTGGTCAGAGGGGGAGGGTATGTAGGATGGCCACCGGACAGTCCTTGAAGAGAGATATGTGTCTTCACAGCTATTAGCTGCGATGATGTTAGCTCAGAAGTATGCTGTAGCATGTATAGTGCTCAGAGAGTTATTTAGGCCATTCCAGGATCGGGTTTTATGAGCGGTCATAAGAGATGGGTGGGAATGACCGCTCACATATCCCAACCCCAGGGCATGGGCCAGGCTGTTGGTTTGTTTTTCCTATTCAGAGCAGTTTAAGCAGTATTAATAAACTTGCTGTGACATTTCAAAAATACTGCTTCCCATGCCTACCTCAACTAAACCGAGTGAGTACAGATCTCTACAGTATTCGTAACCGATAATTTTGCTTAATTCACTGAAATCAAGGCAAGGATGGAGACCACCATCATTCTTTTCATTTTAACAAAGAAAAACCCAGCTGCTACAGGCAAGGAGGAATGACAAATATGACCTTTTTGTAAACTTTTATTTACATATTCTTTCATGGCGGTACATTAAAGACCTGATAAATTATACTGACGAACTTTATGTAACTTGACATTAGGAAAAAGATTAATAGCATAGTCATAAGGATGATGGGTAGGTAATATCTCTGTCTCTTTTGCCGAGAACACATCACCAAAGTCTTTCAGTTAACCAGGAGACCCTCCAGGCTACCATAGAAAATTTATATACAGATCTAAGAAATCTCTTATGACAATTAGTGCTACATTTAACAATATCCTTCTTACACCAATTAATAACTGGGTTGTGAATATGCATTCATAGAAACCCTAATACCAACCCAGCAAGTAAATCGTTCAAAACATAACAAGAGATGGACTCAGAGTGAAGTGTTCCAACCTTAAATGTGAATTTCACTCTTATCAGTTTGACAACTTTCTAGAGTAATGATGTTCTGTCAATAGAAACAATTTGAATGGGTTCTTCCAACCTAACTGTCCCTAATCCTAACCTAAAAACCAGTCCTGAATTGATGATGAAGCTGGCTGCAGACTCAAAATCAATGAAAGTTAGCACTGATAATGACTGGTTTTGGAAATGTAGTTTTACTTCAGCAGTACTTTATCTGAGGTGTATAAAGGTACCTGGAAGTCTGAGTGACCTCCTCAACAATCACCCAGGCTTAGTCCTTTCCAGATGGCTTGCTTGAGGAGCATCAAGCAGTCCTTGAGATAATGCCCAGCGTGCCCACAGTATAGGTAAAGTCCGAGATTGCTTCAACGTCTCCTCTCAACTGTCCGAGAGCTGGCTGCTCCAACTTCCGTTGTTCTGCCTCAGGCAAGTGGACAGATTGAGGGGGAATCACCAAAGCCCCCTGTAGCTCATCACTAGTGTTGAGCGATACGATACCGCAAGTATCGGGTATCGGCCGATATTAGCTCTATCGGCCTTTCGATACTTAGTTCCGATATTTTCGTCTTATCGGATACCGGAATCGGGATTGTCACTGTCACTGTCAGTGTCCGTCGGTCGGGTCTGTCAGGAGTCAGCGGCACTTACCTGGCAGAAGATCTCCGGCGGTCACGGGCTGGACTGCTTCATGGCCGCCATCATCTTTCCCCGGCGGTCACATGCAGTTTCTCGCGATAACTGCAGTGATGCTGGGTAATCCCGGCCGTAAAGCAGTCAGTCCGATGACGTCACCGCCGGGGAAGCAGGTAATCAGTGTGCTGCGTCGAGATGACAGGCTCTGCCTGTCATTGCAATGTAGCAGAGCTGGATCCCGTGGGACAGTCGTTACTATGGACTGCGTCGGACAGGTGGTATACTGTGTTTTTTTTTTTTTTCTTTTTTTACAGGAGATCGATGGCGTCACAGGAATGAGAGTATAATAAAAGAAATGAAAACTGTGTTGTCTCTTTTATTTCATTAAAATACTTTTTTCTTGCTGTGTCTTTTTTTTTATACATTTAAAAACTTTGGGATTAATAATGGATCGGTGTCTTATTGACACCTCTCCATTATTAACCGGGCTTATTCTCACCGTGCAATCAACGGTGACATTAACCCCTTATTACCCCACTTGCCACCGCTACAGGGCAGTGGGAAGAGCCGGGTAAAGTGCCACAAATGGCACATCTTTTGATGCGCCAAATTGGGGCTGCTGTAGCCTGGTATTATCAGGCTGTTGAGGGCCAAAATCCATGGGCCTTGACAGTCTTTTAATACCAGGCCGCAGCAGTCTGCATTTTACTTGGCTGGTTAACACAAATAGGGGGACCCCTACGCCTTTTTTTTTCGAGGGGATCCCCTATTTTTGTTAACCAACCAAGCTAAGCAAACTGCTGTGGCCTGGTATTATCAGGCTGGCAAGGTCCATGTATGTTGGCTCCTTAACAGCCTTAAATACCATTCCTCAGCAGCAGGGGCGTACATATAAATCATGGGGCCCCATAGCAAAAGTCTGAATGTTCCCCACCCCCCCAAAAAAAAAACCCAGAGGCATTGTAAATGTAAAGTGCCAGCACAGTGAGGGAAGTTGAGTCGCACAGAGACAGGGTTTTGGGGGTACTCGGCACCGATCACGTCGACTTCTATGGCGGATGTCACGAGTAGCACAGCTCGGTCCGTGACCTGGGCGATCACTGGAATGTGGGATATTTCCAGGGGATGATAGAATGTTCGTGTAGTTTGTCGTGACGCCACCTGTAGTACCTGGTCAGGGTGTCCAGCGCTGCTGTGCAGGTCCTCTGGAAGGGATGGTGTGTGCAGGTAGGTGAAAAGTCTTCTACAGGTAACACGCTATCCTTCCAGGGCAGATAGATGTGAGATAGAGCAATGGTGCAAAGTGATGTAGCAGAGTGGACTATGCGACGTATAAGAAAGCAGGAAACACTTCAAGTTAAACGTTGCATAATAAAATTTTTAATAATAACATTACAAAAGTGCAAATGGCTTATATTATGTGACATGTTTTGTTACTGTTGATACCCTTGATATGTGTTATACATGTGTGTTAATAAATACATATTCAACAAAAGTGCAAATAGCATTAGTGCCGAAGATCGTGGAGACTTCTTAGGACTACCCCCACAGGGGTAACTTCACAGTGTCCTTTACTTGTGCTTGTGGAGGACCCGCTCCAAACCTCCAACTGTGGTCTTGGGTGGGCTGCAAGACTTTCCTTGAGCAGACCTCACTTTCGGCCACACCAAACGGGTTTTTAGTTTCTGAGGTAGTTGAAAATAGTGCACAGTCAAGTTTTTTGTAAAACCAAAATGGAGCACCGAAGTGCCAACTATTTACAGAAAAATTTGTGAGCCACTACAGTTCATGGCTTCAAAGTTGAACATTTTCATTACAGTGAAACACCATTACCCAACCTGGGTATATTAAGGCAACAATAAACTTGTTCTTCTGAACATTCACCCGTCCGGGTACATCAAACCATTACCCAACATGGGTATATTAAGGCAAAAATAAACTTGTTCCTCTGAACATTCACCCGTCCGGGTACATCAAACCATTACCCAACATGGGTATATTAAGGCAACAATAAACTTCTTTTTATGAACATTCACCCGTCCGGGTACATCAATAATTTAACTATTTACATACAGAGACCCTGTCCGGGTTATTTAGACTTCTTTGGCTGGCCTCTTCCAGGTACCACCTGGTACTGTTGTGGAGCTTGCCAAACATCCGTGACAGGAGGGTCCACCCAGACCTGATGACGTCGTGTGGCGTGTACAGTGACGTCGTGACCGCTATCTGGGTCTGTGTGGCCACCTCTTTCGTCTCCCTCCGGGTCTGGAACCCTATGTCCCGGACTGTAGAACCCCAGGGGGCCTAACAGGCGCCGGGTATGGGCCAGCTATCATTATCATGTCCATAGCTGGGGCTGCTGAGGAGACCACTGAGGGAGGCTGGGGAGATTTACGGCGTGGGGTGGGCACTTGTGCAGAGGCCTGGTTGGGGGAGGCTGAAGGCTCGTAGGGTCTGTCAGTTTCCTGACACTCTGGGGAGTAAGGGTCGCACCTGGTAACATTTAGGGTGTACCATCCATTGTAACCCCAGTGTCGGGTGTAAGTCACCAAGTCTCCTGGCAACAGGTCCCTCCCCGGGTGTCCTTCTGGGAGGTGAGCCTCCACGTCCCGCCGGGTTACAAAAACTTCTAAATAAAGTCCAGGCTCCTGGATGAAGCCCCAACCACCTTTTAACTTAAAGTTCCGTACTGCACCCTTACGCCGCGGCTCCCTCACCGTACTTTTATCCTTTCTCATACGTGCCTTCTCTGCCAGGTCCTTCTCCAGGTGACGTTGCCAAAGCTTTTGGGATTCTCGCTGCTCCCTTTGTCGCTCTGCTTCCCGCTCCCGACGTCTCCACTCTTCCTCCTGACGCCGGTTGTAATTCTCCTCCACCAGCTGCTCCATGTCTCCACCATCAAATGCCAGCTTACGATGTCCGGTTTGCTACAGCTCTCCTGGCGCCCCCCAGTCCTGGCGGCGCTCACCTGTGGCGGAAGCAGCCGGCTCTGGAACAGATGATGGTCGGGGCTCCGGTACAGGCAGGTAGTGCTCTGGTGCCTGCGTGGCCTCCTCCATGAGGACGGGTGTCGCTTCTTCTGCCTCAGCGACGGGGGCAGACAGCGGGATCTGGGTGCTGGTGCGGGTTTTTGCAGGAACGGGTGCCTCCACTGTGATACTGCAACCGGTTCAGATTGCAGGCTGGATGCCCGCACGGCTTCTGTACTGGAACGGGTGCCTCACTGAGATACTGGCAACCGGTTCAGATTGCAAGGGCTGGGATGCCTCACGCCTTCTGTACTGAACGGTGCCTCATGAGATACTGGCAACCGGTTCAGATTGCAAGGCTGGGATGCCGCACGGCCTTCTGTACTGGAACGGGTGCCTCCACTGAGATACTGGCAACCGGTTCAGATTGCAAGGGCTGGGATGCCCGCACGGCCTTCTGTACTGGAACGGGTGCCTCACCTTCCGGTACAGACACTTCAGGGGGTAAGAGGGATTGGCGCCGCTCCAATTGTAGTTTTAGGGCCCGCCAGCTCGCTTCCATCCTGGCGACCTCCTCCCGGTGCCGGGCCAGGTCTCTCAGGGTATCCTCCGCTTCTTCCAGCGTAGGAGGGTTTCCAGGCCGGGTACTAAACGGTGGCTCCGTGGCGATTGGGTCGCTTCCGTGGGGGGAGAGCTCTGACTCCTCCATCCCTTCCCACTTCTGCTCACGTCCATTCGCCATCTCAGCAAAGTCACATGTGTCATTAGCATCAGGAGAGGCGACATCTTTTGTAGGGAGGCGGGACCTTCGCGTTCGTTTACGCCCATTGAGGAGGATGGGGAGGCGGAACTCCAGAGCTGTGGGGCACGATCTTACATTGCAGTAACATTTAGAGTGTGCGGACATCGTTTTCGCGCCACGGAGTGAGTGTACGCCCACGAGAGCACCCCCTTATTCTTCACCTGTGCCTCGTGCCGCAGATATGACGGAAAAATGGCAAATACAGTCTATGATGATTTTTGCAATTCTCAAGCAAAAAAACAGTTCAATTAAGGCACACAGGACACATATATATGTCACAATGACATGTATATATATATATATTATATATATGTATTCTAAGTGTGTATATTTTGTGTTTACAAGGAAAGAAAGTGTTTTTTTAGTTGCGATATTTTGTTCCCATAGACTTACATGGGACTTCCGGTATCGGAATCGGATATCGACGATATTTAGTGATATCGGCGATACCATTCCGATCCGATATTTTTAGATATCGAGCAGTATCGCTCAACACCACTCATCACACTTCTCCCAAATCCTACAATGCAACTGAATGGCTTGAGTCATAGCCTCCCACAAGGAACAGGATGGAGTATGTAGAGCCAGAGTATCCTAAAGTGTATCCGAAAGGCCTCGGTAAACTGACACCTGAGAGTTACATAATTCCACAGAACTTCAGTGGACCATTCTTGGAACTCGGTACTATAGTCTTTAGCGGTGCGGCCATCCTTTGTCAGGTTCATGATTTTTGCCTCTAGCACTTGAATTCTGTCAGGTTCATCATAGATTAACCTTAAGGAATCAAAAAAAGCATGAACATTCTAGGGCTTGTGGAGACAACGAAAATGTCCAAGTTTGAGGACCCAAGTGCAGTAAGAACATGATTATTCCCAAGCACGCTGGGACTCATTCCCTGATGACCGGGGTCGCAGAGTAAAAAATAGTCCACAGCTCTCTCCCTGAACACACTAAACTGGTTTTTCTTCCCCGAAAAATTGTCATGAAGGACCATTACTGGATCCGGAGATACCAACTGCACATCAGAAGATACTGACATCAAAGCTACTGCCCGCACCCTAGGGCTCTTGGAAATAAGTATCAATAGAAAAACCGAACAGAAAATTTGGTACATAAACCTTTGTTTGCATTTACAGAGGTCAGACATGTCCTGGAGTTCTTGACCAAGTTTGTACACACTGCAGCAGAGATTTTGGCCCACTCCTCCATACAGATCTTCTCAAAGATCTTTCAGGTTTTAGGGGTTTTTGCTGGGCAACATTAAGTTTCAGCTCCCTCCAAAGATTTTCCATTGGGTTCAGGTCTGGAAATGGCTAGGCCACTTCAGGAACTTGAAATGCTTCTTATGGAGCCACTCTTTAGTTGCCCTGGCTGTGTGTTTCAAGTCATTGTCATGCTGGCAGACCCAGTCATGACCGTATCCATCATCCATTCAATATGGTGCAGTCATTCTGTACCCTTTGCAGAAAAGCATTCCCAAAGTATAATGTTTACCCCACCATGCTTCCTGGTTGGGACGGTGTTCTTGACTTTGTACTCATCTTTCTTCCTCCAAACATGGCGAGTGAAGTTGATACCAAATCTTCTCCCATACTTCCTCTTGATAGTCCAGATGGTCATTGGCAGCTTCAAATGGGTCTGGACATGTGCTGGTGTGAGCAGGGGAACCTTGCATGCCCTGCAGGATTTTAATCCATGACAGTGTAGTGTGTAACAAAAGGTAATTTTTGAGACTGTGGTGCCAGCTCTCTTCAGATCATTGACCAGGTACTCCTGTATAGTTCTGGGCTGATTCCTGAACTTTCTCAGAATCATCCTTACCCCATGAGGTGAGATCTTACATGAAGTCCCATACTGAGGAATATTGACAGTCAACTTGTGTTTCTTCAATTCTCTAATAATTGTGCCAACAATTGTTGCCTTCTTACCAAGCTGCTTTTCTATTTTCCTTTAGCCCATCCCAGCCTTGTGCAGGTCTACAATTTTGTCCCCGGTGTCCTTAGACACTTCTTTCAACTTGGTCATGGTGGAGAGGTTGGAGTGTGATTTAGTTGTGTGGATAGGTGTCTTTTATGTAGGTTACGAGTTCAAACAGGTGCTATTAATAAAGGTAACGAGTGCAGAGTAGGAGGGCTTCCTAAAGAAAAGCTAACAGATCTGTGAGAGCCAGAATTCTTGTTGGTTGGTAGGTGATCAATACTTATTTCATGCAATAAAATGCAATTACATTATTTAAAAATCATAGAATGTGATTTTCTGTTTTTTTATTTTAAATTCTGTCTCTCACAGTTGAAGTGAACTACGATAAAAATTATTGACCTCTCTTTTCTTTGTAGGGGGTAAAATTTGCAAAATTGACAGTGTATCAAGTACTTATTTTACCCACTTTATATTGGTAGTAAAAGTGTCAGGCCAGTTGTAATGTGACAGCAAAGGGAGAACATAAGGAGTTAATAAAAAAGCATTAAAAACAGAGAAAAAGAAGTACAATAGGATGGGCGACATCTATTGACACAGACAAACTGATATATATATATATATATATATATATATATATACAGTTCTGGCAAAAATTAAGAGACCACTTTCAAATGTTCAGTTTGTCTGATTTTTTCCTTTATAGGCATATTTTTGAGTAAAATGTAAATTGTTCTTTTAGTCTATAAACTTCTGACAACTTGTCTCCGAATTTTCAAGCACTAAATTTAGTATTTTTTTCTGACAAAGAAAAATGGTCAAAATTAAAAAGAAAACCCAGTGCTTTCAGACCTCAAATAATGCAAAAAAAAGCAAGTTGATAATCATTTAGAAACAGCAATACTAATAATGTTTTAACTCAGGAAGAGTTCTGAAATCAATATTTTGTGGAATAACCATGATTTTAAAAAACAGCGTTCATGTGTCTTGGGCATGCTTTCCACCAGTCTTTCATACTTCTTCTGGGCAAAAATTTAAGAAGTTCTTTGCTTGATGGCTTGTGACTATCCATCATCCTCTTGATTACATTCCAGAGGTTTTCAATGGGGTGCATGTCTGTAGAATGGGCTGCCCATGACAGGGTTTTGATGTGGTGGTCTCTTAATTTTTGCCAGAGCCGTATATAAAAAACCAGGTGATCAGTACAGGCAATGTATTATGTACTTGTATTATGCATTTGTAGTAAATACCATAATGCATTGCCTGTACAGACCACCTGGTCTTTTATATACATGTAAAATGATAGCTATATATAAAATGATATATAGATGTTGTTCAACATCTTTATCGTTGATTTCAATGAAGGAATTGACAGGGTAAACTCTTAAATTTGCTGATGACAGAAAGCTAGGAGGGATAGCTAATATTAGAGAGAAGAGAGGAATCTAAAAGATCTAAGCAAACTGGAACTGTGGGTAGCAACTAATAGAATGTTTTTAACAGGGATAAATGCAAAGTCCTACATCTGGGCAAGAAAAATGAAACAAATATATATAATGGAAGGAATAGAGCTAAGCAACAGCAAATGTGAAAAAGACTTGGGTGTGTTAATACATCACAGACTGAACAAGAGTCAACAGTGTGATGCAGCAGCAAAAAAAGCAAACATATTTCTGTGGTGTGTTAACAAAAGAGTCTAGATAACATGAAGTTATTATTCCCCTCTGCTACTCTCTGGTCAGACCTCATCTGAAATAGTGTGTGAAGTTATGGGTACTACATTTTAAAAACACATGAACAAACATGAACAAACTGTTGCAAGATCAGAGCGACTAGAGTGACCAGAATGGTGATCAGTCTGCAAACAATGTCCTATGAGGAACAGTTAGAGGATTTGGTAGTGTTTAACTTGCAAATGAGAAGACTGAAAGTAGACTTAATAGCTATCTACAAATATCTCAAGGGCTGTCACACACTAGACAGATCAGATTTATTCTCATTTGCACAAAGAAAGACTAGAAGCAATTGTTAAGGCCTGCGGAACACACCTAATAGATATTAAGGAGAGGTGCGTTCGCAGCCCGGGGTCCAACGTGCAGGCAGAGCCTGCTGCTAGTAAGATGGCACAAATAGGCAGTGTGAGCGAACTCTGTTATCCCGCAGAGCCACAGATGTAAACGCCGTAGCACTATATGGCGGTATGGGCGAACTCTGTTATTCCACAGAGTCGCTAACTAAAATGCTGTAGCGCTATATGACGATATAAGCGGACTCTGTTAATTCACAGAGCCGCTGTGACAAAGACTATGTCCTGTTAGACTCACAGAGGACACAGATGACTGCTAAGTGGATTGCAGTCTGTGGTTATGCAATCAGAAAACAAGCAATAATCTCCTCACTGGAGTAGCCGGTATTCTAATGGCGTTTTCAGCCGAGCCCTGAACACGTGCATACAAAACTCCTCACCGAAGGTGCCGGTATTCTAGGGCTTATTTCAGCCGGACCTAACCACATGCATACATGACCACACTGACGCAAGCACGTAACAGATTTAATACTAGCGCACGGCCGTGCGGTTATGCCACCTTTTTATAGTAGCAGCTACAGGACCTTCCAGAAAAGGACCAATGAGAAACTGTTCCAGAACACAAGCAATTTCAGGACCTTCCTGGCGGACCAATGAGTCGCTGCTGTAACCGAGCATGTGACCCCTGATCTCCAATGGGAGATTTTGCCCTGGGCATGCTCAGATGGAGAAAGCGAAGACTTTGTCCCAGGACTGCCTGCTCCAGCACTGGTTATAATAGAGGAACCAGGAGAGGCAGCAACAAGCCTCTGCACAGCATTAGACCGAGCGAGACGCTGGGACCACGTCTCCTCTGAGCAGGCTCCACTGCGGCCGGAGATGGATGGGGGACCTGCAGCGGGACTGATTCGAGATTCCCCTTGTGCAGCAGCGGGAACTCGATCCCTAGGAGCAATGGGATGAAACTGAATGGGAGGAGACACAGATTAGATATAAAAAAAAACTTTTTGAGAGGTGGTGAGGTCTTTTTCAATGGAAGTCTTCAAATAGAGGCTGGACAGACATCTGTCTGGGACAATTTAGTGAATCCTGCATTGAGCAGAGGATTGGACCACATGATCCAGGAGGTCCCTTCCATCTCTATCATTGTATGATTTTATATAAATTTATATATTAAATATATATGGTGGTCTATTATTTTTGATTTTACAGTAATAAATGGGAAAAAGAGAGATGGGGAATATTTATTTAAAATAAAAGAGTCTGTGTCTTTCTTTCAGTTAATGGACTTTATTCTGGCTGTGTATGTCTTAAAACATGACTATGGGGATAGTAATGGCATTGTCATGATCCATTTTAAGATTTGTGGCAGCTCTGGTTCCACTCAATTAAAACTTTTTTCCTTTCAGGCCAGCGAGGATTACTATCAGTTTTTCTCCACTGGCAAGTTGGTATAATTGCAGTGCTGCTGACTGTTTGTGATACAGGTCATTTCTGGAAACCAGCCTAGCAGATGCAGCTCTCTGGTGTCAGCCACGTCTGGTGTTTGTAGTCCAGTTGCTGTGTTTTCTGCTGTTTGGAGCTTAGCAGCGGTGTTCACAAGCTAAGTGTGGTGTTTTTGTTACCTTGTCTCTTTGGTGTTTGTCACTTTCCCCTGTGTTTATTAGCTGCAGAGGTGAGGCTAGTGCTCCTTGCCGGCCAGTGCACTAGCTAGGGCAGTTATAGGTGACAACTAGGGACGAGGTATTATGACGGCAGCGTGGGGAAGAACCCGCAGAGGGTATTAGGGGAGTGCAGGGACAGGCTCAGGTTTGAGCTCAGGTGGTGACCATCCCTCATTCCCTATTGTTAGGACCATCCATTGGGTCATGTCACACATCGTGACAGGCATCTTATAGGCCACTTTCTATTACTAACACCTTGTCTTGATGTCAACTGACAATACAAAGCTGACACCTCCCCCTATCCTGTCACCACACTTGCCAACGCACCAGGCAAGTAGGAAGAGCGAAGCTAAGTGCCATATTTGGTGCATTTTATGGATACACCATTTTTGGGGTGGCTGAAGTCTGATGTTGTTAGTCAGGGAGGAGGGCCATTATTCAAGACCCCTTCCTAGTCAATTAATATAATATCAGCCCACAACTGTCTGCCTAGCCTTTGCTGGTTATTAACCCCTTCATGACCCAGTCTATTTTGACCTTAAAGACCTTGCCATTTTTTGCAATTCTGACCAGTGTCCCTTTATGAGGTAATAACTCAGGAACGCTTCAACGGATCCTAGCGATTCTGAGATTGTTTTTTCGTGACATATTGGGCTTCATGATAGTGGTAAATTTAGGTCGTTAATTTTTGCGTTTATTTGTGAAAAAAATGGAAATTTGGCAAAATTTTGAAAATTTCACAATTTTCAAATTTTGAATTTTTATTCTTTTAAACCAGAGTTATGTAACACAAAATAGTTAATAAATAACATTTCCCACATGTCTACTTTACATCAGCACAATTTTGGAAACAACATTTTTTTTTTAGGAAGTTATAAGGGTTAAAAGTTGACCAGCGATTTCTCATTTTTACAACAAAATTTACAAAGCCATTTTTTTACAGACCACCTCACATTTGAAGTCACTTTGAGGGGTCTATATGGCAGAAAATACCCAAAGTTGACAACATTATAAAAATTGCACCCCTCAAGCTACTCAAAACTACATTCAAGAAGATTATTTACCCTTCAGGTGCTTCACAGGAACTAAAGCAACGTGGAAGGAAAAAATGGACATTTTAATTTTTCCAACAAAAATTTTATTTTATTCAATTTATTCATTTTTACATGGGCAACAGGATAAAATGGATCCTAAAATTTGTTGGGCAATTTCTCCTGAGTACACAGATACCTAATATGTGGTCATAAACCTCTGTTTGGGCGCACGGAAGGGCTCAGAAGGGAAGGAGCGCAATTTGACTTTTTGAATGGAAAATATGCTGGAATATTTAGCGGTTGCCATGTCGCATTTGGAAAGTCCCTGTGTGCCTAAACATGGAGCTCCCCCACAAGTGACCCCATTTTGGAAACTAGACCCCCCAAGGAACTTATCTAGATGCAGAGTGACCACTTTGAACCCCCAGGTGCTTCACAAATTGATCCTAAAAAAAAGAAAGTACTTTTTTTCACAAAAATTTTGTTTTAGCCTGAGTTTTTTCATTTTCACATGGGCAACAGGATAAAATAGATCCTAAAATTCGTTGGACAATTTCTCCTGAGTACACCGATACCTCATATGTGGTCATAAACCACTGTTTGGGCACACAGCAGGGCCCAGAAGGGAAGGAGCACCATTTGACTTTTTGAATGGAAAATATGCTGGAATATTTAGCGGTTGCCATGTCGCATTTGGAGAGTCTCTGTGTGCCTAAACATTGGAGATCCCCCACAAGTGACCCCATTTTGGAAACTAGACCCCCCCAAGGAACTTATCTAGATGCATAGTGAGCACTTTGAACCCCCGGGTGCTTCACAAATTGATCCGTAAAAAAAAAGAAAGTACTTTTTTTTCACAAAAATTTTCTTTCAGGGCGGTTACGTGCACGCTGGGGGTCTCCAGTAGCTCCGCTGCTTCCTCCTCCCTCATGCTGCTGTCTCTGGGGGAAGCGCGCTGACCGGGTGGCGGCTCCCACTTCTGGGCCCTCACTGAGCGGTTTAGACTGGAGCGTGCATCACTTCCGGGTGGATGCGTGTCACTTCCGGTTTTCACTGTGCGGCCCTCTGTGGAACGCACGCGCGCGCTGGACGGCGTTTTTTCTCCTGGGACCGGCAGCCACATTAGGGGGCATTCCAGAGTGGTTCCCCCATTGGGCCAAGGAGAGAGGAGGAGGAGCACAGAGGATGCTGGACCCTCAAGACTTTAAAAGGATCGGGGTGGGGAGTCGCCAGGTAAGACATTCTGCCTAGTGCTGACTGCGGACAGACAGACATGGACGGTGACAAGCCCTCTTTCTCCATATATGCAGAGCCCAGCGTACCCCCTCCTACTGTAAGTAGCAGGTATTGGCCCGGCTATCCAGTGTTCATCCCCTCAAATGGCTTAGCAAACAGCACGGTGGCTCAGTGGATAGCACTACAGCCTTGCAGCGCTGGAGTCCTAGGTTCGCATCCCACTAAGGACAACATCTGCAAGGAGTTTGTATGTTCTCCCCGTGTTTGCATGGGTTTTCACCGGGAACTCCGGTTTCCTCCCACATTCCAGAAACATACAGATAGGGAATCTATATTGTGAGCCCCTTCGGGGACAGCGACGATAATGTGTGCAAACTGTAAATCGCTGCGGAATATGTTAGCGCTATATAAAAAGTAAAGATTATTATTATTATTCTCTCTCTCTTATAGAGAGAAAAGGTCTCTGACCCTAAGAGGACCAGATCCCTCATTAAACAGGAGGTTCAGTCCTCCATGGCTACCTTCTCCCAGACCCCAGTACCTCAACCACCTCCTTCTAAAAAGAAGAAAAAGGCTCCGATCGTAACGGACTCAGACTGGGTTCGAGATTCAGTCCTCGGAGGATGTTTGGGAGAATGAGGGTGCCCCTTCCACTTCTACCCCTATAGGAAAAAAAAAACACTACTTTAGTTCTGAGGATATGGCTGAACTCATCAGCATGGTGAGAAGCACCATGGGGGTGGAGGAGGAGGAAGTTAAGTTCACGGTACAGGACGAAATGTTTGGGGGCCTGAAACCCAAGGATCAAAAGGGGTTTCTTAAACACGAAAATGTACAGAACCTGATCCTTCATGAATGGGGCCTCCCTGAAAAAGGCCTTGGCATACCCTCAGAGTTTAAAACTGTTTTCACCTGGATGGCGATGGCTCCTTATGGGAAACCCCAAAAGTAGACGTGCAGGTGTCCAGGGTAACTAAAAAAACAACCCTTCCTTTCGAGGACTCTTCCCAGCTCAAGGATCCTACGGATCGAAAAATAGAGAGCTTGCTAAGGAATTCCTGGGACACCACCACAAATCTACTCAAAGCTACTATAGCCTCCACATGCGTGGCCAGATCCCTGTTTCTCTGGTTACACACACTGGAGGATCATCTAACACAGGGTACCTTAAGAGAGGATATACTTGATTCCCTGCCCCTACTGCAGAAAGCAACAGGGTTCCTGGCCGAAGCCTCCACTGAATCTGTCCGGTAGCGCCAAAAGCAGCCGTCCTCTCCAACTCATCCAGGAGAGCTCTCTGGTTAAAATCTTGGGGAGGCGACTTTGTGTCTAAATCCAAGTTGTGCACCATCCCCTTCTAGGGCCACTATGTGTTCGGGCATGTCCTGGATGATATCCTGGCAAGGCTTCGGACAAGAGAAAATCTCTTCCCGAACAAAAAAATGCTAGGGAAGGTTTTTTCGCCCCCCCCGTGACCAACCCCCGCAGAGAGACTATAGGGGAAAATTCAAAACAGGCAGATGGAGCTATCCTAAAGGAGGCAAGGGCAAGAACATCCTTGTCCCTCACCAACAGACCCCAGACAAGCAATGACGGTGCCCCGGTCGGGGGTCGACTCTCGCTTTTCTTCTCCCACTGGCAGTCCATCACCACAAATCAGTGGGTCCTTCGTACCATACGAGAGGGATTAAAGATAGAGTTTGAGATTCCTTCCCCGCAGCACTTAAGGATGACCTCCCTACAATCCCCACAGCTCCAGGACGTCTTGTTAAAAGACCTACAAGACCTGCTCCAGTCGAAGGTGATCTCACGTGTGCCAAAACAGGAAGAAGGACATGGCCATTATTCGCGTCTCTTCCTGGTAACAAAGCCATCAGGGAAAAACAGGATCATCATCAACCTGAAGCAATTAAACGAATGGGTTCGGTACAATCGATTCAAATGGAATCAATCAGATCGGCAATCCAGCTCATTGGACAGAATTGGGTAATGGCAACAAGATGGACGTATCAAAGACCCTGAAATATTAAGATCCCTGGGCTGGATCCCGAACCTAGAGAAGTCAAAGATCCATCCCTCCACAAGGAGGAAGTTTCTGGGGATTCTTCTAGACTCAAGGAAAAGGAATCCTTTCTACCAAAGGACCGTCAGGTCGACCGTGTCTGCAGAATAACCAGGTTCAGGTACCCACCTGAGGAAGACAGCGTCCTGCTGTCCAAACGCGTTGTGGAATAAAGAGATCAAACAGACTTCCCTCTCGTCCTTGGCGCCCTCCTGACCGCGGTTCATTGCTCTACTTGCATAAAGATAGCTCATTCAAATGAGTGAGAAACTACTCCATCATGCAACACAATTTTTTTCTCCATGTATTTTCTCTCCTTGGGAACTGATATACAGGTATCTAATCAGCAGCAATGTAATGTAACTATACTCTTATAGTCAAAACTTCTCCATGTGAGAAAAGCTACAAAGACAACTTCTTAAGCTGGAGGTTCTCAAATGATGCTCTGTTCACTGGGTTAGTACATATTCGTAAGTGTTACTTAACCCCACTTACTAGCTAGCTATGGTACAGGTGTTTTCCTCTGATGCCCACTTTCCGTTCTCCTCAACCTGTTGAAACTGTCTGTATATATCTGACTTCTACTGCTGGGAATGCAAACAATTTAATTCTTTCTTTACCTACGAAGTGCAATGGAAGTGATTATTGTGTGGAAAGGAAAAAGTGGAAAAATCCGTGCTGCTGGTGGATGGTAATAAATCCATGCACACACTAGGATAATGCATGTTTTTTTTATTTCATCTGTCCTTTTTTCCCTGAAGAAGTGTGGTACTTTGAAATGCGTAGACAAAATAAAAAACACACAGTATCCTAGTATGTACCTGGATTTATTACCATCCACCAGGAATATGGATTTTTCCACTTTTATCTTTCCACCCAATTCTACTTGGTCCCTGGACCTGAGGACCTGCTGCAGCTGGGATTACATGCTCATTCAAATTATAACCTTTATTTGTTTATCCATTTTAACCAGATAAGACGTTATTGAGCTTTTCTCTCTTCCTTAGTATTTTTTTCCTATGGAAGTGCTCATTGCACTGAACCAATGTTGCCCCCTGACCTTGCCATGTCACTGGCAACTTAGTGAACATTACATTAAAAG
Organism: Oophaga sylvatica; assembly: GCA_033576555.1. Classification (NCBI taxonomy): domain Eukaryota; kingdom Metazoa; phylum Chordata; class Amphibia; order Anura; family Dendrobatidae; genus Oophaga; species Oophaga sylvatica. Next base: position 282,981,064 of record JARQOD010000006.1, on the reverse strand, counting down.
GCGCAGTATCAAATCTTCACTTCTTATATACACTGATAAGCGAAAGGGTAACAATGTTTTGAACTTTTGACTTTCAAGCTTCATATCTCACCATCCACTACTGCTTCCTAAGTGAGACTACAATAATTTTACAGACAATCATTTTGGCTATTCCATACATAAATTTGACTTGCATCTATTTTGAACATGGTTTGTTATGCAGATTCTTATCATAATCATCACTGCATTTTTGCTCCTAAAAATCTAAATTTTAATTTGTATTATTTTGATAGTATTTTGTAAATCCCCTTTGGCTTTCAACACTGCCTGAATATTTCTGGGCATGCTCTCTATCAGATTCAAACATATTTTGACCAAAATCTGATCCTAATTCTCTTCTACGCAATCCCAAGTTGGTGCCTACTTTACTTGTTGACTCTCTTGAGTATGTGTACAGCATTTTCGAGTATGTTGATCGAGTATGTTGAGGTCTGGGGTCTGTGTGGGCCAATCTAGCACCTCTACTTCATTTTCATTTAACCATTCTTCACCAATATTGACGTATAATTCAGGTTGTTGCCCTGCTGGAACACTATGTCACCTTTTTCATACCCATTGTACTCGAGTGTACGATGTGATACTCACATATAGCTCAGCATTGAGACCACATTGATCCTGGTCAAGTACCCAATGCCTTTGGCTTTGAAATCACTCTATAACATTAGGCTTCCACCACCAAACTTAACAGTTCCTTGAATTTTTCGATCTGTTAGCCCCTTTTTCTTTGGTCTCTTCCAAACTCATTTCATCCATCAGAGCCTAGTCCATTGACATTCGTCTTTCCCTCCAAATTACACGTTTCCTATCTTCTACTGTCCACTTTTCAAACTCCTGGCAAACATGCAGTTTTTTCACAAAAATATATTTTTAGCCTCAGTTTTTTCATTTTCACATGGGCAACAGGATAAAATGTATCCTAAAATTTGTTGGGCAATTTCTCCTGAGTACACCGATACCTCACATGTGGTAATAAACCACTGTTTGGGCGCACAGCAGGGCCCAGAAGGGAAGGAGCACCATTTGACTTTTTGAATAGAAAATTAGCTCCAATCGTTAGCGGACACCATGACGCGTTTGGAGAGCCCAGGTGTGCCTAAACAGTGAAAACTCCCCACATGTGACACCATTCTGGAAACTAGACCCCTTATGGAACTTATCTAGATGTGTTGTGAGCACTCTGAACCCCCAAGTGCTTCACAGAAGTTTATAATGCAGAGCAGTGAAAATAAAAAAATAATTTTTTTCCTCAAAAATGATTTTTATAGCCCGCTATTTTTTATATTCACAAGGGTAACAGGAGAAATTGGACCACAAAAGTTGTTGTGCAATTTGTCCTGAGTACACCAATACCCCAGATGTGGGGGGGAACCACTGTTTTGGCGCATGGGAGAGCTCAGAAGGGAAGGAACGCCATTTTGGAATGCAGACTTAATGGAATGTTCTGCGGGCGTCATATTGCGTTTGAAGAGCCCCTGATGTGCCTAAACAGTAGAAACCCCCACAAGTGACCTTATTTTGGAAACTAGACCCCCCAAGGAGCTTATCTAGATGTGTGGTGAGCACTTTAAATCCCCAAGGGCTACACAAGTTTATAACGCCCGGGCATGAAAAAAAAAAATCATATTTTTTCCACAAACATGATCATTTAGTCCCCAATTTTTTTATTTTCCCAAGGGTAACAGGAGAAATTAGACCCCAAAAGTTGTTGTCCAATTTGTCCTGAGTACACCAATACCCCATATGTGGGGGGGAACCACTGTTTTGGCGCATGGAGAGCTCAGAAGGGAAGGAGCACCATTTTGGAAAGCAGACTTAATGGAATGTTCTGCGGGCGTCATGTTGCGCTTGCAGAGCCCCTGATGTGCCTAAACAGTAGAAACCCCCCACAAGTGACCACATTTTGGAAACTAGACCCCCCAAGGAGCTTATTTAGATGTGTGGTGAGCACTTTAAATCCCCAAGGGCTACACAAGTTTATAACGCCCGGGCATGAAAATAAAAAAATCATATTTTTTTCCACAAACATGATCATTTAGTCCCAATTTTTTTATTTTCCCAAGGGTAACAGGAGAAATTAGACCCCAAAAGTTGATGTCCAATTTGTCCTGAGTACGCTGATATCCCATATGTTGGAGAAAACTACTGTATGGGCACACGTCGGGGCTCGGAAGGGAAGTAGTGACGTTTTGAAATGCCGACTTGATGGAATGGTCTGCGGGCGTCATGTCACGTTTGCAGAGCCCCTGATGTGCCTAAACTGTGGAAACCCCCCCAAGTGACCCCATTTTGGAAACTAGACGACCCAAGGAACTTATCTAGATGTGTAGTGAGCACTTTGATCCCCTAAGTGCTTCACAGAAGTTTATAACCCAGAGCCATGAAAATAAAAAATCATTTTTTTCCCTCAAAAAATTATTTTTTAGCCCACAATTTTTTATTTTCACAAGGGTAACAGGAGAAATTGGACCCCAAAAGTTGTTGTCCTGTTTGTCCTGAGTATGCTGGTTCCCCATATGTGGGGGAACCACTGTTTGGGCACACGTGGGGGCTCGGAAAGGAAGTAGTGACGTTTTGTAATACCGACTTGATGGAATGTTCTGCAGGCGTCATGTTACGTTTGCAGAGCCCATGATGTGCCTAAACAGTAGAACCCCCCCAAGTGACCCTATTTTGGAATCTAGATCCCCCAAGGAACTCCTCTAGATGTGTGGTGAGCACTTTGAATCTCCAAGTTCTTCACAGAAGTTTATAACGCAGAGCTGTGAAAATAAAAAATCATTTTTTTTCCACAAACATGATCTTTTGGTCCCCAATTTTTTTTCCCTAGGGTAACAGGAGAAATTAGACCCCCAAAGTTGTTGTGCAATTTATCCTGAGTATGCTGATACCTCATATGTGGGGGTAAAACCACTGTTTGGGCACGCGTCAGGGCTCGGAATAAAGGGAGCACTGTTTGACTTTTCGAATGCAAAATTTGCAGGAATCAATGGTGGTGCCATGTCGCGTTTGGAGACCCCCTGATGTGCCTAAATAGTGGAAACCCCTCAATTCTAACCCCTCACCCCTAATCACAACCCTAACCCCTACACACCCCTAACCCTAATCCAAACCCTAACCATAACCCTAACCCCAACACACCCCTAACCATAATCCCAACCCTAACATAACCCTAACCACAAGCCTAACACTAATCCCAACCCTAACCCTAATTCCAACCGTAACCCTAATTCTAACCGTAACCCTAATTCCAACCCAAACCCAAATTCTAACCCTAATCCTAATTTTAACTGTAACCCTAATTCTAACCCTAACCCTAATTCTAACTCTAATGCTAAAGGCTAGGTTCACATTACGTTTTACCAGCCTGTTCAACACATAGCGCTGACGGGCTGGTAACGGTATAGCATAACGCGATCGCGTTATGCTATACCCGCTAGCGCAGAGGAATCAGCAGATGATTCATCTGTGCTAGCGGTGACGGAGCCCAGACGCTGAAGGCCGCGTCCGAGGCTCCGTCAATTAATGACGGCACGTCACGAACGCATGCCGCTTTACGGCATGCGTCGCAATGCGCCCTCAAATGGGGGTGAATGGCAGCATTAACGGACTGCGTTACACCGCGTTATACCGTGGTGTAACGCAGTTCATCTAATGGACTGACATAACGCGTTATGAATCCAGCCTAACCCTAACCCTAATTATAACCCTAACCCTAATGCTAACCCTAACCCTAATTATAACCCTAACCCTAATGCTAACCCTAACCCTAGTCCTAACCCTAACCTAACTCTAAGGCTAGGTTCACATTATGTTATACCAGCCCATTCAACACATAGCATTGACGGGCTGGTAACGGTATAGAATAACGTGATCACTTATGCTATACCCGCTAGCGCAGAGGGATCAGCAGATGATTCATCTGCGCTAGCGGTGACGGAGCCCAGACGCTGCTGCCCGAGTCCGAGGCTCCATCACTGAATGATGGCACGTCGCGAACGCATACCGCTTTACGGCATGCGTTGCGATGCGCCCGCAAATGGGGGTGAATGGTAGTGTTAACGGACTGTGTTATACCGCGTTATACCGTGGTGTAATGCAGTCCATCTAACTGACTGCCATAATGTGATATAAATCCTGCCTAACCCTAATGCTAACCCTAACCCTAAGGCTAACCCTAACCCTAACCTAACCCTAACTGTAATTCTAACCCTAATAGAAAAAAAAATAATTTTTTTATTTTATTTTTTGTCCCTACCTATGGGGGTGATAAAGTGGGAGTTTATTTACATTATTTTTATTTTGATCACTGTGAGAGTTTATCACAGTGATCAAAATAAATTTCTGGACATTGGAAGGCGCACTGCGCATGCGCCGGCCGGCGGGCGCACTGGGCATGCGTCCGCCATTTTCCATGATGGCGGCTCCCATGAAGAGTCCCGGACGGACGCCAGGATGGATCCACGGGCACCAAAATACCGGGGGAGGTGAGAAGAGATGGGGGGGTGATCGGAAGGCGGGGGAGCGGAGGGGAGAGGACCGGAGCGCAGGGCAGCAGATAGTAATGGCGGTGACCGATCTCTGCCATGAATCGGTGGCGGCGGCCGATCACCGCTGTCACTCGGTGTGGGGAGGGTGGGAACTCGGTGTCCAGCATGGCCGATGCTATTGCAGCATCGGCCATGGCTGGATTGTAATATTTCACCAAATTTCATTGGTGAAATATTACAAATCGGTCTGATTGGCAGTTTCACTTTTAACAGCCAATCAGAGTGATCATAGCCATGTGGGGGTTAAGCCACCCCCACTGTGGTGATGCACAAAGGGTCTTGTTACTGCGGGTCTGGTGACCATTCAGTGACCCCGGTCACCCGACCCGCAGGAACATGATTTATACCATGACGCCTACGTCGGCGTCATGGGTCGGGATGCCACTGGTTTTCATGACGCCGCCGTAGGCGTCATGGGTTGGGAAGGGGTTAATTTCAAATTCTAACAACTGTCATGGCACTCACATGGTGCAGTTTGGCAAATTTCTTGGTTGAGAGCTGGATGATGCTGCTTCTCTTTTCTTGGGAAATTTTCTTCATGGCTGCTCCTCGATTCAAACCAGTGACCTTTGCTTGGGAATCAACCTAATAAAACACAGAGCTATTGGAATATAAGAACAGGTTGTTATTTGTAGTATACAGGAAGAAAGAGATTTTTTCACCACCAAGAGCAAAACAATAACAATGCAGTGACATGACAAGAATCAGAGGTGTACACAGAAATCATGGAGCTCCATAGCAGAAGTTCTAATTGGTGTTACGGGTCTGCAACTCAGGAATAGAAAAACAGAAAATCCCAATCCGGAATCAAAATAAGTGAAAAAACTCTATTATATCAACATCACCCAAAACCCCTTATCAGAAGAGAAACAGGGGTCCAGAGTTTTTGTACAATTAATTTCAGTTTAATAGATAAAAAACATGAATAAACAAAAAATCGTCCAGAGTATCACAAATCAAGCAGGTCAAGGGGGAGGGGAACAATTTTTCACCCACTATGGAAGATAATTTTTATAATGCACAATACTTAGAATATGTATAATTATATCTGTTGCATGGGTACAGCAGCATGTAAGGCCACATTGATAATGGATAATTAAGAATTTATTTATACAATTCAAGAAACATTAAAGTGCTTAGTGCATAGAGAGCTTAATACAACAATGGCCATAGACACTGCTTTTGATTCAAGCCACAATATATCCTGTTTCAAGCCTATACAATAATAAAGTGCTCATGTGCAATTGATCAAAATAAATAATAGCAGCAAAGACAAGAGACAGAAGGTGCATTACAAACTATATTAATATAGTCTCTGACAAAAGTTATGTCGCTTATCCATGTTATGTAAATCAAAGCTTATAACCTGATGTTAAATTCATCCATTGGTTTTATAAATTACTCTTTTGAAAGCTGAAACCCTACCAAATTTGGTTTAGGTTAAGAAAATAAATTGGCATCAATGCTGAAATATTGATCATTTAATGAACACAGAATGGTCAGGTTTTGGCAAGACAAAAGTTTTGTCACCTGGTCACATAATGCACCCAATCCTAGTTTATATCCTCTCCAGTGCTCAGTAAATGATCGGTTAATTAGTGGGTGTGTATAAAAGAAACCCAGCACCCCAGACCTTCACTTGAACTGCAACTTGAGCTCTGACAACATGCCAAAAATCCACCCTGCGACCAAATCCTTGATTATCAAGAGGCTGAAGACCAGATCCACTGCAGAGGTGGTTGGCACCTTTAACCCCTTAATGTCCACTGACGTGCAGAGTCTGTCATGGCAAGGTGCCAGTTCCGGCACCAGGACGGACTCTGCACGTCATGCCTTTGATCTACCACTGCGTGTAAACACGCAGTGGTAGATCAGTGCCGACAGCTGTCACAGACAGCTGACAGGCACGGCAAGCGGTGCGGGGACCTTTGCCGTCGGTCCCCGCACTCACAGCGCTGTGATTGGTCAATCTGACTGACCAAACACAGCAGCGATTGCGCAGGAGAAGCTGAAATTTCAGCTTCCCCAGCGCGATCAGTGAAGGAGCCGGCGCTGCAGTGGCCAGGCTTCCTGAACTGACAGCCAGGAGCGGAGCCCCCACCGCCCCTGGCTGTTAACCCCCTGACTGCTGCGATCGAGAGCGATCGCAGAGCTCAGGGGGGGAGGCAGAGGGTCGGGAGCTCCCTCTGCCTCAGATCAGCGTCCCAGCGATGTAATCGCAGGGCCCGATCTCTGCCTTGATGACCCGGGGGTTGTCATGACAACCTCCGGGTCATTTAGCTACAGGAAGCTGCTGTGATCATGTCACAGCAGCTTCCACTATAGTTGCAATGCATTGCAATGCCAGAGCATTGCAATGCATTGTAACTGCAATCAAAAGTAAAAAAAAGTGAAAGTCCCATAAAGGGAAAAGTTGAAAAAAATCATTTTTTAAAAAAAATTGTAAAAAAAATATTAAAAAATAATTTAAAAAAAATCCCCTAAAAAATACACATTTTTATAATAAAAAAAATAAAAAACAAAAAAAATACACGTTAGGTATCGCCATGTCCGTAAAAATCCCATCTATAAAAGCATAACCCTAGTTAACCCTTCAGTGAAAGCCGTAAAAAAAAAACACAAAAAAGTAGTAAATTATACTGATTTAATGATATACCGCTTGGAAAAAGTGCAATAACACGCGATCAAAAAGTCAGATATAAATAATCATGGTACTACTGAAAACGTCATCTTGTCCCGCAAAAAACAAGCCGCTATATAGCATCATCAGCGAAAAAATAAAAAAGTTATAGCTCGCAGAATAAACTGATGCAAAAATAATTATTTTTTCTATAAAATTCTTTATTGTGTAAAAAACGCCAAAACATAAAAAAAATATATAAATGAGGTATCGCTGTAATCATAGTGACCCGAAGAATAAAGCTGCTTTATCAATTTTACCACACGCGGAACGGGGGAAAATTTTTTTAAAAAAAACCATTCCTGAATTGCTGGTTTTTGTTCATTCTGCTTCCACAAAAATCGGAATAGGAAGCGATCAAAAAACGTTATGTGCCCGAATATGGTACCAATAAATACGTCAGCTCGTCCCGCAAAATATAAGCCCACAGATAACTCTGTCGGCCGAAATATGAAAAATTATAGCTCTCAAAATACGGCGATGCAAAAAATTCTTACAAAAAATTATTCCAAAAAAAAGCATCTTTTAGTGTGTGACAGAAGCTAAACATGAAAAAAGGGTGTAAATCTGGTATCGCTGTAATCGCACCGATCCGAGGAATAAAGTCGCCTAATCACTAATACCGCACGAGGAACGGCGTAAAAAAGAAAACCAATTCTTCACCTTTTGTAGATTTGTTCATTGTGCCTCCCAAAGATCGCAGTAAGGCGATCACAGTGGTTCCCCCCCGCATATGGGGTATCAGCGTACTCAGGACAAAATGCACAATAGCTTTTGAGGTCCTATTTCTCCTGTTACCCTTATAAAAATAAAAATTTGGGGGCAAAAAGGTCATTTTTGTGGAAAAAAATATGATTTTTTTTATTTTCACGGCTCTACGTTATAAACTTCTGTGAAGCCCTTGGGGGTTCAAAGTGCTGACCACACATCTAGATAATTTCTTTGGGGGGTCTAGTTTGCAAAATGGGGTCATTTGTGGGGGGTTTCTACTGTTTAGGCACATCAGGGGCTCTCCAAGCGCGACATGACACCCGCAGACCATTCCATCAAAGTCTGCATTTAAAAACGGTTGCTCCTTCCCTTCCGATCTCTGCCATGCGTCAAAATAGTGGTTCACCCCCACATATGGGATATCAGCGTACTCAGGACAAATTGCACAATAGCTTTTGGGTCCTATTTCTCCTGTTACCATTATAAAAATAAAAATTTGGGGCAAAAAGATTATTTTTGTGGAAAAAAATATGATTTTTTTATTTTCACGGCTCTACGTTATAAACTTCTGTGAAGCACTTGGGGGTTCAAAGTGCTCACCACACATCTAGAAAAGTTCCTTGGGGGGTCTAGTTTCCAAAATGGAGTCACTTGTGGGGAGTTTCTACTGTTTAGGCACATCAGGGGCTATCCAAACGTGACATGACACCCACAGACCATTCCATCAAAGTCTGCATTTGAAAAAGGCGCTACTTCCCTTTCGAGCTCTGCCATGCGTCAAAATAGTGGTTCCCCCCCACATATGGGATATCAGCGTACTCAGGACAAATTGCACAATAGCTTTTGGGGTCCTATTTCTCCTGTTACCATTATAAAAATAAAAATTTGGGGCAAAAAGATTATTTTTGTGGAAAAAAATATGATTTTTTTATTTTCACGGCTCTACGTTATAAACTTCTGTGAAGCACTTGGGGGTTCAAAGTGCTCACCACACATCTAGAAAAGTTCCTTGGGGGGTCTAGTTTCCAAAATGGAGTCACTTGTGGGGGGTTTCTACTGTTTAGGCACATCAGGGGCTATCCAAACGTGACATGACACCCACAGACCATTCCATCAAAGTCTGCATTTGAAAAAGGCGCTACTTCCCTTTCGAGCTCTGCCATGCGTCAAAATAGTGGTTTCCCCCCACATATGGGGTATCAGCGTACTCAGGACAAATTGCACAATAACTTTTGGGGTCCTGTTACCCTTTGAAAAATAACAATTAGGGGTGGAAAGATCATTTTTGTGGAAAAGATATGATTTTTTAATTTTACTGCTCTACGTTATAACCTTCTGTGAAGCCCTTGGGGGTTCAAAGCTCTCACCACACATCTAGATAAGTTCCTTGGGGGGTCTAGTTTCCAAAATGGGGTCACTTGTGGGGGGTTTCCACTGTTTAGGCACACAGGGACTCTCCAAATACGACATGGCATCCAATCTCAATTACAGCCAAAAAGTCAAATGGCGCTGCTTCCCTTCCGAGCTCTGCCATGCGCCCAAATAGTGGTTTACCCCCACCTATGGGGTATCAGCGTACTCAGGACTAATTGCACAATAAATTTTGGGGTCCTTTTATCCTTTGGAAAATAAAAATTGGGATGAAAAGATCATTTTTGTGGAAAAAATATGATTTTTTAATTTACGGCTCTACGTTATAACCTTCTGTGAAGCGCTTGGGGGTTAAAAGCTCTCACAACACATTTAGATAAGTTCCTTGGGGGGTCTAGTTTCCAAAATGGGGTCACTTGTGGGGGGTTTCCACTGTTTAGGCACACAGGGACTCTCCAAATGCGACATGGCGTCCAATCTCAATTCCAGCCAAAAAAGTCAAATGGCGCTGCTTCCATTCCGAGCTCTGCCATGCGCCCAAATAGTGGTTTACCCCACCTATGGGGTATCAGCGTACTCAGGACTAATTGCACAATAAATTTTGGGGTCCTTTTATCCTTTGGAAAATAAAAATTGGGATGAAAAGATCATTTTTGTGGAAAAAATATGATTTTTTAATTTACGGCTCTACGTTATAACCTTCTGTGAAGCGCTTGGGGGTTAAAAGCTCTCACAACACATTTAGATAAGTTCCTTGGGGGTCTAGTTTCCAAAATGGGGTCACTTGTGGGGGGTTTCCACTGTTTAGGCACACAGGGACTCTCCAAATGCGACATGGCGTCCAATCTCAATTCCAGCCAAAAAAGTCAAATGGCGCTGCTTCCATTCCGAGCTCTGCCATGCGCCCAAATAGTGGTTTATCCCCACATATGGGGTATCAGCGTACTCAGGACTAATTGCCCAATAACTTTTGGGTCCTTTTATCCTTTGGAAAATAATAATTGGGATGAAAAGATCATTTTTGTGGAAAAAATATGATTTTTTAATTTTACGGCTCTACGTTATAACCTTCTGTGAAGCCCTTGGGGGTTAAAAGCTCTCACAACACATTTAGATGAGTTCCTTGAGGGGTCCAGTTTCCAAAATGGGGTCACTTGTGGGGGGTTTCCACTGTTTAGGCACACAGGGACTCTCCAAATGCGACATGGCGTCCAATCTCAATTCCAGCCAAAAAAGTCAAATGGCGCTGCTTCCATTCCGAGCTCTGCCATGCGCCCAAATAGTGGTTTACCCCCACACATGGTATATCGGTGTACTCTGGAGAAATTGTACAACAAATATTGTGGTTCATTTTCTCCTGATACCCTTGACAAAATTTAAAAAAATTGTGTCGAAAGAAAAATTTTGGGAAAAAAAGTTAAATGTTCATTTTTTCCTTCCACATTGCTTCAATTCTTGTGAAGTACCTAAAGGGTTAATAAACTTCTTGAATGTGGCTTTGAACACGTTGAGGGGTGCAGTTTTTAGAATGGTGTCACTTTTGGGTATTTTCTGTCATATTGACCCCTCAAATTCACTTCAAATGTGAGGTGGTCCCTAAAAAAATGGTTTTGTAAATTTTGTTGGAAAAATGAGAAATTGCTGGTCAACTTTTAACACTTATAACTTCGTAACGAAAAAAATTTTGGTTCCAAAATTGTGCTGATGTAAAGTAGACATGTGGGAAATGTTATTTATTAACTAATTTTTGTGACATATCTCTCTGATTTAATGGCATAAAAATTAAAAGTTTGAAAATTGCAAAATTTTCAAAATTTTTGCCATATTTCCATTTTTTTCATAAAAAAACGCAAGTTATATTGAAGAAATTTTACCACTATCATGAAGTACAATATGTCACGAGAAAACAATCTCAGAATCGCCAAGATCCGTTGAAGCGTTCCAGAGTTATAACCTCATAAAGAGACAGTGGTCAGAATTGTAAAAATTGGCCTGGTCTTTAACCTACAAAATGGCTTGGTCATTAAGGGGTTAATGTGTCTCACCGTCAAGTACAAAGAATTAAAAAAAGATTTGAAGAGACTGGAGATGGGTTTGACAAGCTCAGGTCCGGCAGACCCTGCAAGACAACTGCTCAGGAGGAACGTTTGTTTGTTAGAAAATCCAAAGCAAGCCCCTTTCCACTGCAGCAGAGCTCCAACAGGCCTGGTCACCTCAAGTCCCTGTGTCAACTAGAACAGTTTGTAGGATTCTGTCTTGAAATGGCCTCCATGGTCGAATCAGTGCCCAGAAGCCAGCACTAAACAAAAGGCAAATAAAAAACCATGTGGCATTTGCAAAGTCCCACAGCCTGCTAAACAGATGGACGCTGGAAAAGTGGCAGAAGGTGGATTTCTCTGATGAATCTTCGGTAGAATTACACCACAGCCGCGCAAACACTGCAGGAGACCTACTGGAGCCCATATGGATCCAAAATACACCCAGAAAACAGTTAAATTTGGTGGTGGAAAGATCATGGTCTGGGGTTGAATTCAGTTTGGGGTGTGCGAAACATTTGCAAGGTGGAAGGCAATATCAATAGCCTAAAATATCAAGAAGTATTAGCTACCTCTTACATTCCAAATCATAAAAGGGGTCAAATTTTGCAGCAGGATGGTGCTCCATCACATACATCCATCTCTAGAACAAAGTTCCTCCAGGCAAAAAAGATCAAGGTGCTCAATGACTGGCCAGCCCAGTCACCAGACATGAACATCATTGAGCATGTTTGGGGTAGGATGAAAGAGGAAGCTTGGAAGACAAAACCAAGGAATCTAGATGATCTCTGGGAGGCATGTAAGACTGCATTCTTTGCTATTCCTGATGACTTCATTAATAAATTGTATGAATCATTGTTGAACCGCATGGATGCAGTCCTTCAAGCTCATGGAAGTCGCACAAAATATTAAATATGACTCTAATAGCACCACAACTTAATTCACCAATGTTATGCAACATATATTTGTATTTTAAGATAATTATTTGTTTGAATATCACATTACTTTCTGTGGGCGACAAAACTTTTGTCTTTCCAAAATCTGACCATTCTATGCTCATTAAATGATTAATATTTCAGCATTGATGCCAATTTATTTTCTTAACCTAAACCAAATTTGGGAGAGTTTCAGCTTTCAAAAGAGTAATTTATAAAACCAATGGATGAATTTAACGTCAGGTTATAAGCTTTGATTAATACATGGATAAGCGACATAACTTCTGTCAGGACTGTAGTAGTAAAGTGCATGTGCCAATTGAAAAACTTACATGTGGGAGAAAGCCCTAACCTCAGCCTGCCGCCTCAACGTGCGTTTCGCCTTCTTCGTCAGAACGGCGAAACGCGCGTTGAGGCGGCAGGCTGAGTTCGGGGCTTTCTCCCACATGTAAGTTTTTCAATTGGCACATGCACTTTTACATATATTAATATAGTCTGTAATGCACCTTCTGTCTCTTGTCTTTGCTGCTATTATTTATTTTGATCAATTGCACATGAGCACTTTATTATTGTATAGGCTTGAAACAGGATATATTGTGGCTTGAATCAAAAGCAGTGTCTATGGCCATTGTTGTATTAAGCTCTCTATGCACTAAGTACTTTAATGTTTCTTGAATTATATAACTAAATTCTTAATTATCCATTATCAATGTGGCCTTACATGACTGCTGTACCCATGCAACAGATATAATTATAAATATTCTAAGTATTGTGCATTATAAAAATTATCTTGCATAGTGGGTGAAAAATTGTTCCCCTCCCCCTTGACCTGCTTGATTTGTGATACTGTGGACGGTTTTTTGTTTATTCATGTTTTTTATCTATTAAACTGAAATCAATTGTACAAAAACTCTGGACCCCCATTTCTCTTCTGATGTGGGGTTTTGTGTGATGAAACTCAGGAATAGAGCAGGGGGAGAAGCTGAACCTGCACTAGGACTAGACTCAATCAGTATGATGGAGCGGGCGACCTATTCCTTGCAAATAGACCCACCGACAAACCTAGTCTAGACTCAAGCGAAGACCTAAAGATGGGGAAGGGAATCTCTGAAAGACCTAGGGACTGGGAACAAAAAACAGGTGACCTCCTAGCAGGGAAATAGAGGAAGCTGCAGAAACAAAAGGACAAAACAAAAAGACTAAGCAAGCAGAACTAGAGTTCCCAGAACAGTACAAAGTATAACACAGAGCTATCAAAACGCCTAGCCAGAACTCAAGTGGATTAACACTGATGTCCACCAAGTACTGCGAGGCAGGTACAGGGTAATAAAGGGTACAATCACCTGGCCAAAGACAAGCCCAGCACCTGGGAAAAAGACCAGCAGCCAGAAACCACAACAAGATGGCGGACTGTCAAACTAAATAGATTCTAACAATTGGTCCCTCCTAATAAAATAAAAAAATAAATGAAAAATTAAATAATTGTCGGAGTCACAGAAGAGCATATCTCACAACTTTGCAGCCTTTACATAATAATTTTCCTCCTTCTGAAGTCCTAGATTACTCTTTCATTGCCCCCATAAAGTATGATGGCAACAAAAGTATCCCCCAAACACAGTATGATACCCCTATTATGAAGTCCTCCACATTAGTCTCTACATACACAGTGTAATGACCCTACTGTACTCTAGTTCAACTCTCAAGGCAAAGTATGGTGACTCTAACACATTATGATTCCCCAACTTTGACCCCCAGACAGCCCTTCATGCAGTATAATGGGCTGAAATCGCCGCCGTCACTATCTGCTCCCCTCCACCTTCCCTCCGCTCCCCCCGCCTTCCGTTCCCCCCTCACCTCCCCCGGTATCTGCGATGTCCCTGTGTCCGTCCTGGTGTCCCTCCTGGATACTTCATGGGCACTGCCATCTTGGAAAATTACAGGCACATGCGCAGTGTGCCCGCCGGCCGGCAGATTCCATTCATTTATTTTGATCACTGTGATAAACTCTCACAGTGATCAAAATAAAAAAAAGTAAATAAACTCCCCTTTATCACCCCCATAGGTAGGGACAAATAATAAAATAAAGAAAATATTTTTTTATTTTTTCATTAGGGTTAGCATTAGGGTTAGGGTTAAATTAGGGTCAGGGCTAGAATTAGTGTTGGGGTTAGAATTAGGGTTAGGGTTGGAATTAGGGTTAGGGTTGGAATTAGGGTTATAGTTGGGATTAGGGTTAGGCTTGTGGTTAGGGTTAGGGGTGTGTTGGGGTTAGGGTTGGGATTAGGGTTAGAATTTGTGGTTAGGGTTATGGTTAGTGTTGGGATTAGGGTTAGGCTTGTGGTTAGGGTTAGGGGTCTGTTGGGGTTAGGGTTATGGTTAGGGTTGGGATTAGGGTTAGGGGTGTTTTGGGGATAGGGTTGTGGTTAGGGGTGTGTTAAGGTTAGGGTTGGAGTTAGAATTGAGGGGTTTCCACTATTTAGGCACATCAGGGGGTCTCCAAATGCGACATGGCGCCACCATTTATTCCAGCCAACTTTGTGTTCAAAAAGTCAAACAGTGCTCCCTCCATTCCAAGCCCTGACGTGTGCCCAAACAGTGGTTTACCCCCACATATTGGGTATCAGCGTACTCAGGAAAAATTGAAAAACAACTTTGTGGATCTAATTTTTCCTGTTACCCTAGGGAAAATAAAAAATTGGGGACTAAAATAATTATTTTTGTGTAAAAAAATTAATTTTTATTTTCTTGGCTCTGCGTTATAAACTTCTGTGAAGAACTTGGAGATTCAAATTGCTCACCACACATCTAGATGAGTTCCTTGGGGATATAGTTTCCAAAATGGGGTCACTTGTGGGGGGTTTCTACTGTTTAGGCACATCATGGGCTCTGCAAACGTAATATGACGCCCGCAGATCATTCCATTAAGTCGGCATTTCAAAATGTCACCACTTCCCTTCCGAGCCCCGACGTGGGCCAAATGTTGGTTCCCCCCCACATATGAGGTACAAGCGTACTCAGGATAAACAGGACAACAACTTTTGGGGTCCAATTTCTCCTGTTACCCTTGTGAAAATAAAAAATTGCAGGTTAAAAAATCATTTTTTAAGGAAAAAAAAGATTTTTTTATTTTCATGGCTCTGGGTTATAAACTTCTGTGAAGCAATTGGGGGATCAAAGTGCTCACTACACATCTAGATAAGTTCCTTGTGTGTTCTAGTTTCCAAAATGGGGTCACTTTGTGGATTTCTACTCTTTATACAGCAAACAAAAAGGCAGCAACACTTACCTGCCCAGATCTTGGAACGAAAGCACTACAGGACAGTATTTGGCCAAAATATCAACTAATACCCCACTATTTTTGCATTTTTTGCACTATATTTTTCAGGGTGCAGCCAAGCCCAAGCACGTTTGGTCTCGCATGAGGGGTGTTCACACTGGTACGTATTGAGAGTGTGCTGGCCAGCCCGCCTAGATGGATAGTAGGGGCTAGACTAATAGGCTGTGACCCAGACACTATACAGTATCCTTGTGTGAACGGCACCCTATGCGGGCCTCTATTGTGCAATTGTATACTGGGCAGTCACCCCCTCCTTGAATGGGTATGTGGAGAGTGGCCGTTTGATCTGGTATTTTGCACCTGTGCTGCTAACATCTTGCTTTATGAGCTGGCTGCATCCTGTAGTGCATTTGTTCCAAGATCTGGGCAAGTAAGTGTTGCTGCCTTTTTGTTTGCTGTATAATTTGAATTTTTGGAGACCTTGAGTCTCCTCTAGTGGCTTTGCTGAATAGTTTAGTGTAGGGTTTCTACTCTTTAGGCATATGTCATGTGTGCATTGCCACGAAGATCGTCGCGGTTGCACATTTTGACTTCTCACAGCTGATCTGCTGTTTCTTTGTGTTTGGCAGCTAGGGAGTTAATTCTGTCTGTGCTCGGTGCTGGGACTGGGTGCAGTTTCTCCCGGCTGCAATTGATTATTTGTTGATTGGTTTCCTTTAAATTCCTGGTTGTCTGCTTGGGGAGTTGCCAGTGAAACCTTCATGCAGACCACAGATAGGAATGAATCTGTATAGACTTAGTTGTGAGCTCCTTAGTTGTTCTAAGCTCAACTTGGTTAGAGTTTATTTCCCAGACCATTTATGTTCCTTTGGTGTTTGAGTGTGTATGCAAGCGAGTGTTATCCTGTCTGTCTTATATGTCTAATCTGTGTATTTAGCTGAGATCAGCCCATATCCCTTTGGTGGTAGTCAGGATCCTTCTTAGGACTGATTACAGGGTTCAGGGTCTGATAGGAGACAGGGTTAGGTTGGAGACTTGGACCTCTGAACCATTATCAGTACCTCCAAGGTGAGGGATTAGTTAGGACCCCAGTTTAGGATCAGGTTAGATCCCGGTCCACCTCTTTCCTGTTTCAGCTCATCAAGTCCTCATGATTAACCCTGAGTTCAGCAGAGATCGTGTCAGGTAAATCTATTCTATACTTACATGCTTATGTTGCTATACTAGTTGTTGTATAGAGTGTTGTTCCTGTATTAATAGTTTACTGACATTGTATACATATCATTAGACAGTGTGACATTTTCACTGGCCATAAAAATTATCTCCAGTTACCATGGATCCAGTAGCCCAGCTGGCTCTGCAGTTGCAGGGATTATCCATGGAGCTGACGGACATTAAGTCCAAAGTTTTGTCTCCCCTGGAGCAAACCAGAGTTGAACCTAAAGTAGCTCTCCCGGACAGGTTCACTGGTGGGCGAGACAAATTTTTCACTTTCCGGGAGGCATGTAAATTGTATTTTCGGCTTCGGCCTCGATCATCAGGGAGTGATGAGCAGAGAGTGGGAATTGTTATCTCACTTCTGCAAGGGGACCCTCAATCCTGGGCATTTTCCCTTCCTCCGGGATCCCCGGCTCTACTGTCTGTAGATCAATTTTTTACTGCCCTGGGATTGGTATATGATGACCCAGATCGGGTCTCTCTTGCTGAGACAAAATTACGTAAGATACAGCAGGGAGATCGTCCTGCAGAGGAATTTGCTTCTGAGTTTCGTAGATGGGCCACAGATACTCAGTGGAATGACCCAGCTCTTAGGAGCCAGTTTTGTCATGGGCTTTCTGATAAATTAAAAGACGTTTTGGCTCAGTATGAGTCTCCTCATTCACTGGAGGCTGCTATGGCATTAGCTATCCGTACTGATAGACGGCTTCGGGAGAGGGGTGAGGTAACCCCACTCCCTGTTGTTTCTCCACCTACCACTAAAGTCCCTTATGTTGAGGTTCCCCTTGTCTGTTCGGATGAGCCTATGCAGTTGGGAGGGACATCATTTCGTAGGAGGGGATTGGCGGTACGCCGCAGGACTAGAAGATGTTTTTTCTGCGGGAAAGAGGGACATTTTGTTGGAGAATGTCCATCCCGTGCCTTGTTGAGCCAAAAGTCACCGGAAAACTGTTAATCCCAGGTTGTGTGGTGGACGACAACCTGGGAGTATGTATTTCATCCGCCAGTTCTTCTCAGTTCCTTGTACCAGTGGAGGTGGTAGTTGGTACGAGAGTGGAGAGATTGTCTGTTCTTCTTGATAGTGGTTCCGGGGCTAATCTGGTTGACGCTCAGTTTGCTCAGGCTCAAGGTATGCATCTGAGTGTATTGGTCAAACCGATCCCTATATTCTCCATTGACGCCAGGCCTCTCGGCCAAGGTAGCTTTGTTCATGAGGTTCATAACATTGACCTTCGGGTAGGGGCAATACATAGGGAACAATTATCTTGTTATGTGTTGGAGGGTCTACCTACTCCCATTGTGTTGGGACTTCCTTGGTTGGTTAAACATAACCCTGTGATTAATTGGCAGTCCAGAGAAATAAGCCAATGGGGTGAGTTTTGCAAAAGCAACTGCATGAACACAGTCATCAGTGCGGTCGTGCCTAGTACATTGCCTCCTTTTTTGGAGGATTTTGGGGATGTTTTCTCTGAGGAGGGGTGTCAGGAGTTGCCTCCTCATCGCGTGTATGACTGCTCTATTAATCTCCTTCCTGATGCTAAGTTGCCTAAAGCTAGGTTGTATAATCTTTCTGGTCCTGAGAGGCAGGCTATGAAAGATTATATTTCTGAAAGTCTGGCCAAAGGGCATATTAGACCTTCATCTTCCCCAGTAGCCGCGGGGTTCTTCTTTGTGAAGAAGAAAGATGGAGGCCTACGCCCTTGCTTGGATTTCCGCGAACTTAATCGGATTACTGTTCGAGATCCGTATCCACTCCCTCTTATTCCTGATCTCTTCAATCAAATTGTTGGCGCCAAATGGTTCTCTAAATTGGATCTCAGGGGGGCGTATAATCTGATTAGGATAAAAGAGGGGGATGAGTGGAAAACGGCGTTTAACACGCCGGAGGGACATTATGAAAACCTTGTCATGCCTTTTGGTCTGACTACTGCACCAGCAGTATTCCAACATTTTGTTAATGACATTTTTCGTCACCTTGTGGGGCTGTTTGTGGTTGTATATTTGGACGACATTTTAATTTACTCGCCAGATCTTGTGTCTCATCAGGAGCATGTGAGACAGGTGTTGCAGATCTTGCGAGACAATAAACTATACGCCAAACTGGAGAAGTGTGTATTTGCCGTACAGGAACTTCAGTTTTTGGGTTTTTTGGTGTCAGCCTCCGGTTTCCGTATGGACCCTGAAAAGGTGAGAGCAGTGCTTGAATGGGATCAGCCAGGGGATCTTAAGGCTCTGCAGCGTTTTTTGGGGTTTGCTAACTACTACCGGAAATTTATTTGTAATTTCTCATCTGTCGTCAAACCTCTCACTGACATGACAAGAAAAGGGACGGATTTTTCTAAATGGTCGGACAAAGCTTGCCAAGCCTTTTCCTCTTTGAAGAAATGTTTTGCTTCGGCACCCGTTCTCATCCAACCAGATGCATCTCAGCCGTTCATTGTGGAGGTGGATGCGTCTGACGTAGGGGTGGGTGCTATATTGTCCCAGGGTCCGTCCCCTGGTAAATGGCATCCGTGCGCTTTCTTTTCTAAGAAATTGTCGTCCGCCGAAAGGAATTATGATATCGGCAATAGGGAACTTTTGGCCATTAAGTTAGCTTTTGAAGAATGGCGTCACTTTTTGGAGGGGGCAGTCCACCCGGTTACCGTTATTACTGATCACAAGAACCTGTTGTATTTGGAATCCGCTAAGCGTCTGAATTCCAGACAAGCTCGATGGTCGTTGTTTTTTACCAGGTTTAATTTTGGCGTCACTTATCGCCCGGGTCTAAGAATGTAAAGGCTGATGCCTTGTCTCGCAGTTTCCCAGGGGCCGGGAAAACGGATGACCCGAGTCCTATCCTTCAGGAGGGGGTGGTAGTGTCGGCTGTATTTTCTGAGCTTGAGGAGGAGGTGTTAGAGGCTCAGGGGGACGCCCCTGCAGGACCTCCAGGGAGACTGTTTGTCCCAAATCTGTTGAGACAAAAGGTTATTGAGGCACATCATAATTCTGCTCTAGCAGGACATCCAGGGAGTAAGGCTACTTTAGATCTCCTTTCTCGCCGGTTTTGGTGGCCTAATGCTAATAAAGATGTTATAACTTTTGTCGCATCATGTGGGGTGTGTGCTCGCTCTAAAACCCCTCATACCCGTCCGTCTGGGACCCTTTTACCCTTGAAACTTCCGGAGCGTCCATGGACTCATTTATCTATGGACTTCATTACGGACCTTCCTCCGTCGTCAGGGAATACTGTCATACTGGTGGTTGTTGACAGGTTCAGTAAGATGGCACATTTCGTTGCTCTTCCTGCACTCCCTAATGCTAAAACTCTGGCGCAGGTGTTCATTAGGGAGATCGTTAGACTTCATGGGTTGCCTTCTGATGTGGTGTCAGATAGGGGTCTCAGTTTGTGTCCAAATTTTGGAGGGCATTTTGTTTACGTCGGGGGATGCAATTGTCATTTTCCTCGGCTTTTCATCCGCAGACCAATGGTCAGACAGAGCGTCTGAATCAGAGCTTAGAGACATATCTCCGGTGTTTTGTTTCAGAGAACCAAGAGGACTGGTCTTCTTTCTTGCCTCTGGCAGAGTTCGCTCTTAACAACAGGCGGAGCGAGTCCACTGGTAAGTCCCCGTTTTTTGGGGCATATGGTTTCCATCCCCAGTTTTGTACTTTCAATGGGGGGGCCCTTCTGGGGTTCCTGAGGAGGAGCGTTTCTCGTCGTCACTTGCTTCTGTGTGGAGAGGTGTATTGAATAACCTGAGTGCGATGGGGAACCGTTACAAACGTATGGCTGATAGGAGTTTCTGGTCCAGATCTGAATGTGAACGATCTGGTATGGTTGTCTACCAGGAATATAAAACTTAAGGTGCCCTCCTGGAAACTGGGTCCCAGATTCATCGGGCCGTACAGGATCAGTTCCATAATTAATCCTGTGGCATTTCGTCTGGACCTCCCTCCTACGTTTAAAATTCATAATGTGTTCCACAAGTCATTACTTAAAAGGTATGTGGCACCAGTCATACCATCACCTCTACCTCCTCCTCCAGTGTTGGTCAATGGTAACTTGGAATTTCAAGTATCAAAGATCATTGACTCACGTCTGAATCGCCGGTCCCTTCAGTACTTGGTGCATTGGAAGGGGTATGGTCCAGAGGAGAGGACGTGGGTCCCTGCGTCTGATGTTAACGCAGATCGTTTGGTTCGGACCTTCCACAGAACTCACCCGGGCAGGCCTGACCCTGAGGGTCCGGAGGCCCCTCGTAGAAGGGGGGGTACTGTCATGTGTGCATTGCCACGAAGATCGTCGCGGTTGCACATTTTGACTTCTCACAGCTGATCTGCTGTTTCTTTGTGTTTGGCAGCTAGGGAGTTAATTCTGTCTGTGCTCGGTGCTGGGACTGGGTGCAGTTTCTCCCGGCTGCAATTGATTATTTGTTGATTGGTTTCCTTTAAATTCCTGGTTGTCTGCTTGGGGAGTTGCCAGTGAAACCTGATCACAGATAGGAATGAATCTGTATAGACTTTAGTTGTGAGCTCCTTAGTTGTTCTAAGCTCAACTTGGTTAGAGTTTATTTCCCAGACCATTTATGTTCCTTTGGTGTTTGAGTGTGTATGCAAGCGAGTGTTATCCTGTCTGTCTTATATGTCTAATCTGTGTATTTAGCTGAGATCAGCCCATATCCCTTTGGTGGTAGTCAGGATCCTTCTTAGGACTGATTACAGGGTTCAGGGTCTGATAGGAGACAGGGTTAGGTTGGAGACTTGGACCTCTGAACCATTATCAGTACCTCCAAGGTGAGGGATTAGTTAGGACCCCAGTTTATGGTCAGGTTAGATCCCGGTCCACCTCTTTCCTGTTTCAGCTCATCAAGTCCTCATGATTAACCCTGAGTTCAGCAGAGATCGTGTCAGGTAAATCTATTCTATACTTACATGCTTATGTTGCTATACTAGTTGTTGTATAGAGTGTTGTTCCTGTATTAATAGTTTACTGACATTGTATACATATCATTAGACAGCGTGACAGCATATCAGGGGCTCTGCAAATGTAACAAGATGCTCGCAGACCATTCCATCAAGTCGGCATTTCAAAGTGTCACTACATCCCTTCCGAGCCCTGACGTGCGCTCAAACAGTGGTTACCCCCCACATATGGGGCACCATTGTACTCAGGACAAACTGGACAACAACTTTTGGGGTCCAACTTCTCCTGTTACCCTTGTGAAAATAAAAAAATGCAGGCTAAAACATCACTTTTTGAGGAAAAATATGTTTTATTTTCATGGCTCTGCATTATAAACTTCTGTGAAGCATGTGGTGATTCAAGGTTCTCAGCACACATCTAGATAAGTTCCTTGGGGGGTCTAGTTTCCAAAATGGAGTCACTTGTGAGGGGTTTCTACTGTGTAGCCACATCAGGGGCTCTGCAAACGTAACAAGATGCCCGCAGACCATTCCATCAAGTCGGCATTTCAAAGCATCACTACATCCCTTCCGAGCCCTGACGTGTGCCCAAACAGTAGTTCCCCCCACATATGGGGTGCCAGAGTACTCAGAACAAACTGGACAACAACTTTTGGGGTCCAATTTCTCCCGTAACCATTGTGAAAATAAAAAATAGGGGGCTAAAAAATCATTTTTTGAGGAAAAAATTATTTTTTATTTTCACGGCTCTGCGTGATAAACTTCTGTGAAGCACCTGGGGGTTCAAAGTGCTCACTATGCTTAAAGATAAGTTCATTAGGGGCTCTAGTTTCCAAAATGGTGTCATTTGTGGGGGCGCTCCAAAGTTTAGGCACACAGGGGCTCTCCAAGCACGACATGGTGTCCGCTAACGATTGAAGCTAATTTTCCATTCAAAAAGTCAAATGGCGCTCCTTCCCTTCTGAGCCCTGCCGTGTGCCCAAACAGTGGTTCCCCCCACATATGGGGTATCGGTGTGCTCAGGACAAATTGCACAACAACTTGTGTGGTCCGATTTCTCCTGTTACCCTTTTGCAAAATAAAAAATAACGGTCTAAAAAATCATTTTTGAAGAAAAAAAATATTTTTTTTATTTTCACTTTTCTGCGTTATAAACTTCTGTGAAGCACTTGGGTGTTTAGAGTGCTCACAACACATCTAGATAAGTTACTTAAAGGGTTTAGTTTCCAAAATGGTGTCACTTGTGTTTTTTTTTCACTATTTAGGCACTCAGGGGCTCTACAAACGCGTCATGGTGACCGCTAACAATTTGAGCTAATTTTCTGTTCAAAAAGTCAAATGGCACTCCTTCCCTTCTGGGCCCTGCAGTGCGCCCAAACAGTGGTTTATAACCACATATGAGATATCGGTGTACTCAGGAGAAATTGCACAACAAATTTTAGGACACATTTTATCTTGTTGCCCATGTGAAAATGAAAAACCTGAGGCTAAAAAAAATTTTTGTGAAAAAAAAGAACTTTATTTTTTTTACGGATCAATTTGTGAAGCACCTGGGGGTTGAAAGTGCTCACTATGCATCTAGATAAGTTCCTTGGGGGGTCTAGTTTCCAAAATGGGGTCACTTGTGGGGTAGCTCCAATGTTTAGGCACACAGGGACTCTCAAAATGCGACATGGCAACCGCTAAATATTCCAGCATGTTTTCTATTCAAAAAGTCAAATTGCGCTCCTTCCCTTCTGAGCTCTGCCGTGCGCCTCAACAGTGGTTTATGACCATATATGAGGTATCGGTGTACTCAGGAGAAATTGCCCAACAAATTTTAGATCCAATTTATCCTGTTGCCCAAGTAAAAATGAAAAAATTGATGCTTAAAAAAAATTTTGTTGGAAAAATTAAAATGTCTATTTTTTCCTTCCACTTTGCTTTAGTTCCTGTGAAGCACTTGAAGGGCTAATAATCTTCTTGAATGTAGTTTTGAGTAGCTTCAGGGGTGCAGTTTTTAGAATGGTGTCACTTTTGGGTATTTTCTGCCATATATACCCCCTCAAAGGGACATCAAATGTGAGGTGGTCCCTAAGAAAATGGTTTTGTAAATTTTGTGGTAAAAATGAGAAATGACTGGTCAAATTTTAACCCTTATAACTTCCTAACAAAAAAAAAATTTGTTTCCAAAATTGTACTGATGTAAAGTAGATATGTGGGAAATGTTATTTATTAACTATTTTGTGTCACATAACTCTGGTTTAACAGAATAAAAATTCAAAATTTTAAAATTGCAAAATTTTCCAAATTTTTGCCAAATTTCCGTTTTTTTCACAAATAAACACAAAAATTATCGACCTAAATTTATTTCTATCATGAAGCCCAATATGTCACGAAAAAACAGTCGCAGAATCGCTAGGATATGTTGAAGCGTTCCTGAGTTATTACCTCATAAAAAGACACTGGTCAGAATTGCAAAAAATGGCCAGGTCTTTAAGGTCAAAATAGGCTGACTCATGAAAGGATTAATGTACACTCTGCACCCCATCTTGACTGAAAAAAACAGAAATGTAGACATTTTTTCAAATTTATTAAAAAAGAAAAACTGAAATATCACATGGTCATAAGTATTCAGACCCTTTACTCAGACACTCATATTTAAGTCACATTCTGTCCATTTCCTTGTGATCCTCCTTGAGATGGTTCTACTTCTTTACTGGAGTCCAGCTGTGTTTAATAAAACTGATTGGACTTGATTTGTAAAGGCACACACCTATCTATATAAGACCTCACAGCTCACAGTGCATGTCAGACCAAATGAGAATCATGACGTCAAAGCCTTGGTGAGAGAGGTAAAGAAGAACCCTAAGATCACTGTGGCTGAGCTCCACAGATTCAGTAGAGAGATGGAAGAAAGTTCCACAAAGTCAACTATCACTGCAGCCCTCCACCAGTCATGCCTTTATGGCAGAGTGGCTCGACTGAAACCTATCCTCAGTGCGAGACATATGAAAGCCCGCATAGAGTTTGCTAAAAAACACATGACGGACTCTAAGACTATGAGAAATAAGATTTTCTGGTCTGATGAGATGAAGATAGAACTTTTTGGTGATAATTCTAAGCTGTATGTGTGGAGAAAACCAGGCACTGCTCATCACCTGCCCAATATAATCCCAACAGTGAAACAAGGTGGTGGCAGCATCCTGCTATGGGAGTGTTTTTCAGCTGCAGGGACAGGATGACTGGTTGAAATTGAAGGAAACATGAATGCGGCCAACTACAGAGATATCCTGGATGAAAACCTCTTCCAGAGTGCTCTGGACCTCAGACTTGGCAGAAGGTTCACCTTCCAACAAGACAATGACCCTAAGCACACAGCTAAAATAACAAAGCAGTGGCTTCAGAACAACTCTGTGACCATTCCTGACTGGCCCAGCCAGAGCCCTGATCTAAACCCAATTGAGTATCTCTGGAGAGATGTCCAGCAACGTTCAGCATCCAACCTGATGGAACTGGAGAGGATCTGCAAGGAAGAATGGCAGAGGATCCCCAAATCCATGTGTGAAAAACTTGTTGCATCATTCTCAAGAAGACTCACTTGCTCAAAAGGTTGCTTCTACTCAATACTGAGCAAAGGGTCTGAATACTTAGGACCATATGATATTTCAGTTTTCTTTTTTAATAAATTTGCAAACATTTCTACATTTGTTTTTTACAGTCAAGATGGGGAGCAGAGTGTACATTAAAGAGAAAAAATTAACTTTTTTGAATTTACCAAATGGCTGCCATGAAACAAAGAGAAAAAAAATTAAAGGGGTCTGAATATTTTCCGTACCCACTGTATAATGCCCCCACACAGTATGTTGGACACCACACAATCCTTCACAATGCAAAATTGTTTGCATACAGTATAATAGTCCCCACATAGCCCTGCAAATAATATAATGGCCCCACATAATCTTCCACATAGTATAAAGCGCTACTCACTTCCATCCGTCAGCACGACGAATAATGACGGAGGAGGGAGCGTAAGGAGTCACAGGCGCTTCTAACCCCATCATTCTGTATGAGCGGGCAGTGCGGGCTCTGACAGCCGGGGGTGTTAGTCAGTACGAGAGCTGACATCGAGTCCCATAACAGTGGTGTGGCTTGCTGCCATTGGCGGTACGCCACTATGCATAACTAATTATATCCAAAATAGTTGCAAGTCAATTTTATGTATGAGACAGCCAAAATATTTTTCTATGAAATTATGGTAATCTCACATTCAGATCAGTAGTGGATGGTGAGATATGGAGCCTGAAAGTCAAAAGTTCAAAACATTGTTACCCATTTGCTTATCATTTTAACATTGCAGTGCATACAAAACTATAAAGACATTAATACTACTTCGCAACGGCAAGGCATCTTCCCATGTTTTATGACTCGTACCCTTTTCCATTTTATGACCAAATGTCCTGTATGCATATTAACCAATCCTTTCCCCTCTCCCTACTGTTTTCAATTACAGATTTACGGGAGAATGATTTGCTAAATTCATGCATGTCTGCATGGGAATATTACGATATCTGGAAGACAAGCTATCCCTAGACCTTATAAATCAGTGTCTTACACTCTCTTTATGCTTCTTATTAATATAATAAGTTGACAGTGTTGAAATCTGAATTGCTCTAAATATGCAAATACAATGTAACATTCATAGTCACCCTAGTAGCGATTTATTTTAAGAAATGGTAATTTCCTATTCCAGCATGCTAATGCACAGTTTCGTATCTTTTATTTTGTCTTCTTAACATTTATGCCTTCAGCAGGTCTCATTTGCACAGTAACAATCTGACTAATTCTGCTGCAGGATTGCTACAACTTAGCTAAGCCGAGTAAGCCCCAACTGGCAAGTGATAATTTTTCGAGCATCCTTCTTAACTCCCCTAATTAAATGTCTCATTAATATTATAATGAGCCAAACCAGATGCTCTGCACTAAGGATACTTGCTTTCTTTATAGTGCAAACTCAGTAAGACTATTTAATGCTATATTTCTTTTCAAAACATTTACTTTGCTGGTAAGAAGTGTCGCTTTATTGAAGGAATTTGCATTTTCTCATATCTTCTTGACCCATAATTTTAGATACTGAAAAAAGAGAAAAAAATATTAACTGTCAAATCAGATTGTACTTTGGCATTCCTAAATATTAGATATTTAGGATCTACATAGATTTGAGTTTGCTAATAAGTTCAAAAAAAGGACAGAAGGGGATATGCTTATAGAGTGTGTGTACATTATAATCATATTTTATGCACAAGTATAATGTGTAATCTTTCAGGATATGGATATTCTATAACCTATGGTAATCCAAACTCTGATTTACTTTTTGCCTAACTATGGAGCTACGTTAGCAAGCACTTCTTGTATTACATACTGCTAGATCAACATAGTAATGGTACAATATAATATCTAAAATGAGAAACTTTTGTAATAGACATCATGATTATTAGGATAGGTCACATTATAAGATCAGTGGTGGCCAGACACTTTGCACCCCCCACTGTTCATCTGATGTCTGGAACCAACTCTGCCAGAAGTTCACAGTGTATTAAACTGGAATACTACTGCTTTGTTCACCGTGTAGTGACACTTCTTATCTCTCACAAAAATTAATATGATCTCACCTGTAGTCCCGGGTGCTCAAAAACTGCCACTACGCAGTGGATGCATCGGTGATACATGATGAACTTCTGGTGGTCATAGATCAAGGTGTCAGTTGAATGATGGGAATCGAGATGTTAGATATTAGACCCCCACAGATCTGACATCAATAAACTATCCTAAGGATAAGCGAGCAATGTCTTAGGCCTGGGTCACAAAATAATGACACACATCAGCGATCCCGATAACGATATGCACATGTCAGGATCGCTGGTGTGTCGCTACATGATCGCTGCTGAGCTGTCAAACAGGCAGCTCAGGCAGCGATCAGGACAGCGACACTGCGGGTAACGTCGCTTAGTTACCTGCAGTGTACGTTGGATACCACTGGTGCAGGGAGCTGGTAACCAAGGTACACATCGGGTTTCCAGGCGCTGCGCGGCACCTGAAAACCTGATGTGTACCTTGGTTACCAGCTCCCCTGCAGCAGCGCGCTGGTATCCAATGTACACATCGGGTTTACAGGCGCCACCCGGTGCCTGGAAACCCGATGTGTACCTTGGTTACCAGCTGATCGCTGGTCTCCCGCCTGTCACAAGCAGCGATGCGTGCTGGCCAGCAGGAGACCAACGATCAAAAAAAATGTCCAGGACATTCAGCGACGATCAGCGATACCCAGCTGATCGTCGCTGAATGTCACACACTGCGATATCGCTGGAGAGATAGCTGTTGCGTCACAAAATTAGTGACTCAGCAGCGATTTCGCTAGCGAGATCGCTGTGTTTGACGGGGGCTTTAGAGCACATTTGTAATACCCAACAACTGAGGAGGAGTGTTCCTAGTAATGCTCATATCAGCCTCTCTAAACAGACCCACAATCATCCAACAATTACCAAAAGCTAGTTTATCTGGTGAAAGAATCTTTAATTTTGCTAAAAATTATCATTCTTGACAGCACATCATCCTGTATAAACAGGACATGTGCTTCCGAGAACAATGATATTCTATTTGTACAGAATGATTGTTTGACGACACAGTGGTTCATATCACAGCCAGCTGAAATATGCGCCGTTATGTGTAATAACAGCAAACAATACACAAACAATAGCCTCCTGATGTGTCCAGTATATGGATGCAGGACGAAACGTGCTGAGGCGACGCTTTAATAGTGCCTACATTATATATCAAGGTCTGGCACGGTTCACACTGACGCTTGTCCCAGCATCATTATTGGGGACAGCGTTGTTAGTGGAATGTAAATGTGGGGGAAATTGGAATGAACTATACCAAACCCTAACACCTCCCATTTAGATGTGAATAATAGGAGCAGGTACAATCTGAATAGCTGTACAGATGCTGTCCTTTGGGTTCAAACAATAGGGACAGCATACGACAGAAGGAATGTTGCCTGTGATGTGATGGGGACTCAGTTAATACTTAGCTTCATTCCTGATATATCAGTGCATGTAGAGCCCTTTATTAAGTGACAAGTCTAGTGACACTGGTTATTAAGTCAACACTATATGGCAGTACATGGTATGCCATAGGAAATCTGGTCAAGAATGACAAATGGAGTCTGACTTATTAGTGGGCTAATGTGCAATAGATCTAGTATCCCTTAGCTGGGGTGATTGATATCTAAACCAGGCGCAGGTTAGATCCAGTGCAATATTATTGATATTTACCCTCTGCTGGGGAAATTTGAGGATTTGATATAGGGCCTCAGTGCAATACAATACATATTCCTCTTTTCCCTTTGGATGATTTTCTCCTGATCGGAAGATTTAATATCATCCATTCTGTTTTGTACCAGTGTCTGGTTTTATATTAATATCCACTATTGGAAATCAAAAGTGGATAGACTGTACACATTTATTGCTAGTCACTTCAATTTTTATTGTAAAATTATTAAAGGTTATATTATAGCTTATTGCTTGTCCACCACAGTCAGTGAATTTTTTGTTAATTCTGGTGGCTTCATATTGGTATTTTAGGGGGACCCTTTTCAGTGATATACACACCACAATAACCCTTCGAAGAGCCATACAGGAGGGCCACCTGAAATCAATGTTCCCATTATTAGGAAGTTGGTACTCACATACTGTTTGCCTATGCAGTGAATGCAACACCTGCCCCCAAACTGGACGCACCCCAATACCCCTTTGAAGAGCCATACAGGAAGGCACCTGAGAGCAATGTTCCCATTATAAGGAAGTTGGTACACCCATACTGTTTGCCTATGCAGTGAATGCAAGGCCTGCCCTGCACCAAATATAGATGCACCCCAATGCCCCTTTGAAGAGCCATACAGGATGGCAACCTGAAAGCAATGTTTCCCATTATTAGGAAGTTGGTACTCCCTTACTGTTTGCCTATTCAGTGAATGCAACACCTGCCCCAAAATTGGGTGAACCATAATGACTCTTTGAAGAGCCATACAGGAGGGCCACCTGAAAGCAATGTTCCATTGTTAGGAAGACGGTACTCCAATTCTGTTTGCCTATGCAGTAAATGCAACACCTGCCCCAAAAATTGGACGCAACACAATAACCCTTTAAAGAGCCATACAGGAGGGCCACCTGAAAGCAATGTTCCGATTATTAGGAAGTTGGTACTCCCATACTGTTTGCCTGTGCAGTGAATGCACACCTGCCCCAAAATTGTACCCACCCCAATATCCCTTTGCTTACAGGTGGCCTTCCTAGATGGCTCTTCAATGTTCCTATTATTAGAAAGTTGGTACTCCCATACAGTTTGCCTATGCAGTGAATGCAACACCTGCCATAAAATTGGACCCACTACAATAAACCTTTGAAGAGCCATCCAGGAGGGCCACCTGAAAGCAATTTTACCCATTATTAGGAAGTTGGTACTCCCATGCTGTTTGATGCAGTGAATTGCAGTGTTGAGGCTGAAGACCCAGCAGCGGAGAATTGCAGTGTTGAGCCTGAAGAACCTGCACTGGAGAATTGCAGTGTTGATGCTGAAGACCAGGCAGTGGAGAATTGCATTGTTGAGGCTCAAGAGCCTGCAGTGTAGAATTTCAGTATTGAGGCTGAAGACCCGGCAGTGGAGAATTGCATTTTTGAGGATCAAGAACCTGCAGTGTAGAATTTCAGTGTTGAGACCGGGTGAGAGGCCCGAATCTATAAATGGAAAAGTGAACAGCTCTTCGGAGTGTCCAAGTGTGGGATCAGTTGTCTCTGGGCACTTGGCATGGTGGGAGAAAGGAGGATCATGGTGACGAATATGCGGTCCAGACTCACGGCTACTCAGACTTGACCGTGTGGAAGACAGAGTGGTGGTGGTGGCAAAGTAAAGGAAGCATTATCCATTATCCAACCAACAACCTTTTGATATTGCTCTGGGTTCAATAGTTGTGTGCTGCTGCGTTCCCCTAGTAATTGGGACAGGAAGGTCGGGTGAGAAGATGTGGGTGTTTGTTGTGGTACCATTTCAGCTTGCCCATGGCCTCGGCCTTTGCATGCACCATCACCATCACGTCCAGTTCCCCGTCCCTTGCCACGCGCCTTAGCCATTTTGAATGAAGGACAATATTTTGCATGGTCACTAAAAGTGGCTGAGTTTAACCTCTTTGCGACATGCGCCATACAAGTACTGCACATGACGCATTTCCCACTTTGAAGTGGGCTCCGGCGGTGAGCACACCTCAAAGCCAGGACATGTCAGCTGTTTTGAACAGCTGACATATGCCCACAATAGGCGCAAGCAGAATCGCGATCCGCCCGCGCCTATTTACTAGTTATATGCCACTGTCAAACTCTGACAGAGGTATTCAACACGCACTTCTGGCCTCCGGGCCGGAAATACGCTCACCGGTGACCCGTCACGTGATCGGGCGTCAGTGATGCATTGCCTTAACAACCAGCTGTCTCCTCGAGACCTCTATGGTTGTTGATAGCAGATTGCTATGCGCACCACCCTGTGGTAGGGGCTCATAGCGATGCTGTAATTCTGCTACATAGAGGTGATCTGAGCAGCTTCTAGCCTCCCATGGAGGCTATTGAAGCATGCCAAAAGTAATAAAAAAACTTTTTAAAAATATTAAAAAGTTCAAATCACCCCCTTTTCGCCCCATTCAAAATAAAACAATAACAAAAATCAAACATACACATATTTGGTGTAGTCGCGTTCAGGATCGCCTGATCTATCAATAAAAAAAGGATTAGCAAGAAAAAAAATTCTAAATGCCATAATTATGCTTTTTTGGTCGCCACGACATTCCACTAAAATGCAATAACAGGCGATCAAAAAACGGATCTGCACAAAAGTGCTATCGTTAAAGACGTCAGCTTGGCACGCAAAAAATATGCCCTCACCGAACCCGAGATCACGCAAAATGGAGAAGCTATGGGTCTCGTAAAATGGCACAAATTTTTTTTTTAAGCAAAGTTTGGAATTTTTTTTCACCACTTAGAAAAAAAGAACCTAGACATTTTTGGTGTCTATGAACTCATAACGACCCGGAGAACCATAAAGGCAGGTCAGTTTTAGCATTTAGTGAACAGGGTAAAAAAAAAACTAAAAAACAAGTGTGGGATTGCACTTGTTTTGCATTTTGCAATTTCACCGCACTTGGAATTGTTTTCCCGTTTTTGAGTACACTTCATGGTAAAACCAATGGTGTCGTTCAAAAGTACAACTCGTCCAGCAAAAAAAAAGCCCTCATATGGTCATATTGATGGAAAAATAAAAAAGTTATGGTTCAGGGAAACAGGGGAGTAAAAAGCAGAAATGCAAAAACGAAAATGGGTTCCAGTGCAAAGGGGTTAAAATAGCTGCCTGTAAGTAACTAATTTTTTTTTCAAACTGATGTCAATAACTTGTATAAGACACTCCAACAAATTTTACAGTAGCACATAAATGGCAGAATTTTCTGCACACTAAGATCTGATCGCTGTGATGGCCAAACCCATGTTTAAAATAGTTGCCATATAGGTAACTATTTTTTTCAGCAAACTGGTGTCAATACATTGTGTAAGACACTCCAACAAAATTTTACAGTA
Organism: Oophaga sylvatica; assembly: GCA_033576555.1. NCBI lineage: Eukaryota > Metazoa > Chordata > Amphibia > Anura > Dendrobatidae > Oophaga > Oophaga sylvatica. The sequence goes on along the minus strand of JARQOD010000006.1, from coordinate 282,948,690 downwards.
GCCCAGAAATGGCAGAATTTTCAGTGCACTCAGATGTGATTGCAGTGATGGCCAAACCCCTGTTTAAAATACAGGTCCTTCTCAAAAAATTAGCATATAGTGCTAAATTTCATTATTTTCCATAATGTAATGATTACAATTAAACTTTCATATATTTTAGATTCATTACACACCAACTGAAATTTGTCAGGTCTTTTATTGTTTTAATACTGATGATTTTGGCATACAACTCCTGATAACCCAAAAAACCTGTCATAAAAAATTAGCATATCAAGAAAAGGTTCTCTAAACGACCTATTACCCTAATCTTCTGAATCAACTAATTAACTCTAAACACATGCAAAAGATTCCTGAGGCTTTTAAAAACTCCCTGCCTGGTTCATTACTCAAAACCCCCATCATGGGTAAGACTAGCGACCTGACTGATGTCAAGAAGGCCATCATTGACACCCTCAAGCAAGAGGGTAAGACCCAGAAAGAAATTTCTCAACAAATAGGCTGTTCCCAGAGTGCTGTATCAAGGCACCTCAATGGGAAGTCTGTTGGAAGGAAACAATGTGGCAGAAAACGCTGTACAACGAGAAGAGGTGACCGGACCCTGAGGAAGATTGTGGAGAAGGACCGATTCCAGACCTTGGGGGACCTGAGGAAGCAGTGGACTGAGTCTGGTGTAGAAACATCCAGAGCCACCGTGCACAGGCGTGTGCAGGAAATGGGCTACAGGTGCCGCATTCCCCAGGTAAAGCCACTTTTGAACCATAAACAGCGGCAGAAGCGCCTGAACTGGGCTACAGAGAAGCAGCACTGGACTGTTGCTAAGTGGTCCCAAGTACTTTTTTCTGATGAAAGCAAATTTTGCATGTCATTCGGAAATCAAGGTGCCAGAGTCTGGAGGAAGACTGGGGAGAAGGAAATGCCAAAATGCCTGAAGTCCAGTGTCAAGCACCCACAGTCAGTGATGGTGTGGGGTGCCATGTCAGCTGCTGGTGTTGGTCCACTGTGTTTCATCAAGGGCAGGGTCAATGCAGCTAGCTATCAGGAGATTTTGGAGCACTTCATGCTTCCATCGGCTGAAATGCTTTATGGAGATGAAGATTTCATTTTTCAGCACGACCTGGCACCTGCTCAAAGTGCCAAAACCACTGGTAAATGGTTTACTGACCATGGTATTACTGTGCTCAATTGGCCTGCCAACTCTCCTGACCTGAACCCCATAGAGAATCTGTGGGATATTGTGAAGAGAAAGTTGAGAGACGCAAGACCCAACACTCTGGATGAGCTTAAGGCCGCTATCGAAGCATCCTGGGCCTCCATAACACCTCAGCAGTGTCACAGGCTGATTGCCTCCATGCCACGCCGCATTGAAGCAGTCATTTCTGCAAAAGGATTCCCGACCAAGTATTGAGTGCATAACTGAACTTTATTATTTGATGGTTTTTTTGTTTGTTTTTAAAAAACACTTTTATTTTATTGGACGGTTGAAATATGTTAATTTTTTGAGACAGGTTTTTTGGGTTATCAGGAGTTGTATGCCAAAATCATCAGTATTAAAACAATAAAAGACCTGACAAATTTCAGTTGGTGTGTAATGAATCTAAAATATATGAAAGTTTAATTGTAATCATTACATTATGGAAAATAATGAAATTTAGCACTATATGCTAATTTTTTGAGAAGGACCTGTAGCTGCCCTGTAGGCAACTAATTTTTTTCAGCAAACTGATGTCAATAACTTGTATATGACACTCCAACAAAAATTTTACAGTAGCCCAGATGTACAATAATAAATTAAATTGTGGTACCGTGTTAGCCAGAAAAATCGATGTGAATACTTTTCCGTCCAATGATGACAAGAGTATTCTTTGAGTGATAACTTTATTGGCTAACCAGAAAATTATATGTTTGCAAGCTTTCAGAGCACAGGGGCTCCTTCTTCAGGCAAGATTGCAAATAGTTCTTGCCTGAAGAAGGAGCCCCTGTGCTCTGAAAGCTTGCAAACATATAATTTTCTGGTTAGCCAATAAAGCTCTCACTCTAAGAATACTCTTGTCATCATTGGATGGAAAAGTATTTACAGTAGCCCAGAAATGGCAGAATTTTCTGCGCACTCAGATGTGATTGCTGTGACGGCCAAACCCCTGTTTAACCCCTTAATGTCCATTGACGTGCACAGTCCGTCATGGCCGGATGTCAGTTCCGGCACCAGGACGGACTGTGCACGTCATCCCTTAGAACTACCACTGCGTGTAAACACGCAGTGGTAGTTCAGTGCCGACAGCTGTCTATGACAGCTGACAGGCACAGCAAGCGGTGCGGGGACCTTTGCCGTCGGTCACCGCACCCACAGCGCTGTGATTGGTCAGTCAATCTGACTGATCAAACACAGCAGCGATCGCGCAGGAGATGCTGAAATTTCAGCATCTCCAGCGCGATCAGTGCAGGAGCCGGCGATGCAGTGGCCGAGCTTCCTGCACTGACAGCCGGGAGCGGTGCCCTCACCGCCCCTGGCTGTTAACCCCCTGACTGCTGCGATCGAGCGCGATCGCAGCGCTCAGGGAGGGGAGGCAGAGGGTCGGGAGCTCCCTCTGCCTCAGATCGGCGCCCTGCAATGTATTTGCAGGGCTCGATCTCTGCCTTGATGACCCGGGGGTTGTCATGACAACCTCCGGGTCATCTAGCTATGGAAAACTGCTGTGATCATGGTCACAGCAGCTTTCACTATAGTTACAATGCATTGCAATGCTGGAGCATTGCAATGCACTGTAACTGCAATAAAAAGTAAAAAAGTGAAAGTCCCATGAAGGGACAAGTTATAAAAAATCATTTTTTAAAAAAAATTGTAAAAAAAATATTAAAAAATAATTTTAAAAAAATCCCCTAAAAAATACACATTTTTATGTAATAAAAAAAAAAAAACAAAAAAAATACACGTTTGGTATCGCCGCGTCCATAAAAATCTCATCTATAAAAGCGTAACCCTAGTTAACCCCTTCAGTGAAAGCCGTAAAAAAAAGCACAAAAAAGTAGTAAATTATACTTTTTCCAAGCGGTATCATCATACCGCTTGGAAAAAGTGCAATAACACACAATTAAAAGTCAGATATAAATAATCATGGTACCGCTGAAAACGTCATCTTGTCCCGCAAAAAACAAGCCACCATACAGCATCATCAGCGAAAAAATAAAAAAGTTATAGCTCGCGGAATAAACTGATGCAAAAATAATTATTTTTTCTATAAAAATTTTTATTGTGTAAAAAAAACGCCAAAACATAAAAAAATATATAAATGAGGTATCGCTGTAATCATAGTGACCCGAAGAATAAAGCTGCTTTATCAATTTTACCACACGCAGAACGGAGGAAAAAAAAAAAAAAACAATTCCTGAATTGCTCGTTTTTGTTCATTCTGCTTCCACAAAAATCGGAATAGAAGCGATCAAAAAACGTTTTGTGCCCGAATATGGTACCAATAAAAATGTCAGCTCGTCCCGCAAAAAATAAGCCCACAGATAACTCTGTCGGCTGAAATATGGAAAAATTATAGCTCTCAAAATACGGCGATGCAAAAATTTCTTACAAAAAATTATTACAAAAAAAAGCGTCTTTTAGAGTGTGACAGAAGCGAAACATGAAAAAAGGATGTAAATCTGGTATCGCTGTAATCGCACCGACCCGAGGAATAAAGTCGCCTAATCACTAATACCGCATGAGGAACGGCGTAAAAAAGAAAACCAATATCTTCACCTTTTGTGGATTTGTTCATTCTTCCTCCCAAAGATCGCAGTAAGGCGATCACAATGGTTCCCCCCCACATATGGGGTATCAGCGTACTCAGGACAAAATGCACTTTAACTTTTGGGGCCCTATTTCTCCTGTTACCCTTATAAAAATAAAAATTTGGGGGCAAAAAGGTAATTTTTGTGGAAAAAAAATATGATTTTTTTATTTTCACGGCTACACGTTATAAACTTCTGTGAAGCCCTTGGGGTTTGAAAGTGCTGACCACACATCTAGATAAGTTCCTTAGGGGGTCTAGTTTGCAAAATGGGGTTGTTTGTGTGGGGTTTCTACTGTTTAGGCACATCAGTTGCTCTCCAAGCGCGACATGACACCCGCAGACCATTCCATCAAAATCTGCATTTGAAAAAGGCGCTCCTTCCCTTCCGAGCTCTGCCATGCGTCAAAATAGTGGTTTACCCCCACATATGGGTATCAGCATACTCAAGACAAATTGCACAATAACTTTTGGGGTCCTGTTACCCTTTGGAAAATAAAAATTGGGGGTGGAAAGATCATTTTTGTGGAAAAGAAATGATTTTTTAATTTTACAGCTCTACGTTATAACCTTCTGTGAAGCCCTTGGGGGTTCAAAGCTCTCACCACACATCTAGATAAGTTCCTTGGGGGGTCTAGTTTCCAAAATGGGGTCACTTGTGGGAGATTTCCACTGTTTAGGCACACAGGGACTCTCCAAATGCGACATGGCGTGAAATCTCAATTCCAGCCAAAAAAAGTCAAATGGCGCTGCTTCCCTTCCAAGCTCTGCCATGCGCCCAAATAGTGGTTTACCCCACAAATGGGGTATCAGCGTACTCAGGACAAATTGCACAATAACTTTTGGGGTCCTGTTACCCTTTGGAAAATAAAAATTGGGGGTGGAAAGATCATTTTTGTGGAAAAGATATGATTTTTTAATTTTACAGCTCTACGTTATAACCTTCTGTGAAGCCCTTGGGGGTTCAAAGCTCTCACCACACATCTAGATAAGTTCCTTGGGGGGTCTAGTTTACAAAATGGTGTCACTTGTGGGGGGTTTCCACTGTTTAGGCACACAGGGACTCTCCAAATGCGACATGGCGTGAAATCTCAATTCCAGCCAAAAAAAGTCAAATGGCGCTGCTTCCCTTCCAAGCTCTGCCATGCGCCCAAATAGTGGTTTACCCCCACAAATGGGGTATCAGCGTACTCAGGACAAATTGCACAATAACTTTTGGGGTCCTGTTACCCTTTGGAAAATAAAAATTGGGGGTGGAAAGATCATTTTTGTGGAAAAGATATGATTTTTTAATTTTACAGCTCTACGTTATAACCTCTGTGAAGCCCTTGGGGGTTCAAAGCTCTCACCACACATCTAGATAAGTTCCTTGGGGGGTCTAGTTTCCAAAATGGGGTCACTTGTGGGGGGTTTCCACTGTTTAGGCACACAGGGACTCTCCAAATGCGACATGGCGTCCAATCTCAATTCCAGCCAAAAATGTCATATGGCGCTGCTTCCCTTCCGAGCTCTGCCATGTGCCCAAATAGTGGTTTACCCCCACATATGGGGTATCAGCGTACTCAGGACTAATTGCACAATAACTTTTGGGGTCCTTTTATCCTTTGGAAAATAAAAATTGGGATGAAAAGATCATTTTTGTGGAAAAAAATAGATTTTTTAATTTTACGGCTCTACGTTATAACCTTCTGTGAAGCCCTTGGGGGTTCAAAGCTCTCACAACACATTTAGATAAGTTCCTTGGGGGGTCTAGTTTCCAAAATGGGGTCACTTGTGGGGGGTTTCTACTGTTTAGGCACACAGGGACTCTCCGAATGCGACATGGCGTCCAATCTCAATTCCAGCCAAAAAAGTCAAATGGCGCTGCTTCCCTTCCGAGCTCTGCCATGCGCCCAAATAGTGGTTTACCCCCACACATGGGGTATCGGTGTACTCAGGAGAAATTGTACAACAAATATTGTGGTTCATTTTCTACTGATACCCTTGACAAAATTTAAAAAATTGTGACGAAAGAAAAATTTTGGGAAAAAAAGTTAAATGTTCATTTTTTCCTTCCACATTGCTTCAATTCTTGTGAAGTATCTAAAGGGTTAATAAACTTCTTGAATGTGGCTTTGAACACCTTGAGGGGTGCAGTTTTTAGAATGGTGTCAATTTTGGGTATTTTCTGTCATATAGACCCCTCAAATTCACTTCAAATGTGAGGTGGCCCCTAAAAAAATGGTTTTGTAAATTTTGTTGGAAAAATGAGAAATTGCTGGTCAACTTTTAACACTTATAACTTCCTAACAAAAAAAAAATTTTGGTTCCAAAATTGTGCTGATGTAAAGTAGACATGTGGGAAATGTTATTTATTAACTATTTTTTGTGACATATCTCTCTGATTTAATGGCACAAAAATTAAAATTTAGAAAATTGCTAAATTTTTGCCATATTTCCGTTTTTTTCATTAATAAACGCAAGTTATATTGAAGAAATTTTACCACTGTCATGAAGTACAATATGTCACGAGAAAACATTCTCAGAATCGCCAAGATCCGTTGAAGCGTTCCAGAGTTATAAGCACATAAAGTGACAGTGGTCAGAATTGTAAAAATTGGCCTGCTCTTTAACCTACAAAATGGCTTGGTCGTTAAGGGGTTAAAATAGCTGCCCTGTAGGTAACTATATTTTTTTCAGCAAACTGGTATCAATAACTTGTATAAGATACTTCAACAAAATTTTACAGTAGCACAGAAATTGCAGAATTTTCAGCGCACTCAGATGTGATCCTGTGACGGCCAAACCTCTGTTTAAAATAGCTGGATTTTCACGCTTTATTATGGAAAGGATATGGCTGTATTCTGCAGTGCTAACAAGCAAATGGAGCAAAAAAATTGTGTACTCTGGATTGCTTTTGAAGAAATTAATCAGGAATAAGATGCAAAAAAAATTATTCCTGGCAACTGATACCTGGGGCTATGTATATACGGTTAATATCTGTAATAGGCAGCAGTGTCAGACAGTACTGGAATGGACCCTCTTGCTATATGCAATGAAGTCTGCCACATACACTGCCTGCCTACCTAGCACTGATATCTATGGCTCTATTCACTTTGATTAGTCCTCAGAAGGACTATTGGTTTACATGGATTTGTGTATTAAAGATGGTATACCCACTCTAACTAAAACAACACCAAATCTGTCCCTATCTCTGCAACAACTCTCCCTACACAAGTCCGGAGCAGACTGTGACGAGCACGATGCCACCCGATCTCCTATAGACCTGATGATGCTGTGCCGCCAGCCAATAGTGCCACAACCAACATGGCTGCGGCACTACAGTGTGTGGCAGACAATCCCTGCATGTTAATTGGCTCTGTAAAGAGCACCAAACATGCAGGGCAAGACCCGAGCTCCCGACGAGCAACCCCGGAAATGCTCGGCGCTCACCGAGCATCTCGAGCAGTGAGATGCTCAGGCGAGCACCAAGCACTTCCGAGCATGCTCGCTCATCACTATTAATGAGGGCTGGCTGATGACTGTCTAAAACTGTTGAGTGTGGGCCGGCTGCTGGAACTGTTAAATTAGAGTGAGGGCCACCTGCTGGCCTCTAACAATAGTGAGGGCTGACTGATAGCCCTCTAACAATAGTAAGGACAGCCTGATGGCCCTCTACAAATAGTGAGCACTGCCTGATGGCTCTTTAAAAAAAACATTTGTGACTTTCAGAGTCTCTCGTTCATAAATTAAACAGGATGTGTCTGATCAGGTCTCACACACCACATAGCCAGATAAGGTAGTACAATTTTCAAATTACATTTTCTGATAAATGCTTTTTTGACCACTGAAAGCAATGTGAGCGTGCAAAAATGCAGCAAAAATACTACATGTGAACATAGCCCAAGGTGTGGCTGACCATTTTTTTCTCTTTTTATTTTGCCTTATATAGTCATTATTCTGGAAAGAATGTTTCTCAACATTCCTTAACACTCCTCCAGAGCCAGTTTAATACCCAACAATTCTCGATCATCTGTCAAATAGTTGCGTTCTGGAGCACAGAAGATTTTAGAAAAGAAGCCGCAGGTCACTATGAGGCAGGAAGGAGACTTCTGAGTAATAACAGCCCTTACTCCTGGGGAAGAAGCATCCACTTCCAAGAACTGCTAGTCATTATCCTGTTTATGCAGAACCAGAGCTGAGGAGAAGGCCTCCTTCAACGACACAAAGGCGTTCTCTGCCTCAGTAGTCCATATCTTATGGTTGGCCCCCTTGTGGGTACAGGCAGAAATAGGAGCAATCCAAGAGAAAAAACGCTTAATGACCTGGCGGTAGTAGTTCACAAATCCGAGAAACAGCTGGATAGCTTTTAGACTGCCAGGATGTGGCCACTTTAAGACGTTGAACACCTTCTCAGGGATCCATTTTCAAGCCGGTCTCAGAAATTATACACCCAAGAAATGGAAGAGAAGTCTGCTTGAAGTTGTACTTTTCATACTTGGCATACAGATAGTTATTCCTTAATCTCTGCAGAACCTGGCAAACTTCCCTCTGGTGTATAGGCCGTTCAGGAGAAACACCAAGATGTCATCTAGGTAAACTATCACACATGTGTAGAGGAGGTCCCGGAAGATGTCATTTACCAGTTCTTGAAAGACTGCTGGGGCATTGCAGAGTCCAAATGGCATAACACGGTACTCATAATGACCATCGCGGGTGTTAAAGGCCGTCTTACATTAATTAGTATATAAATTAAGCTATACGCCCCCGAATGTCGAGTTTCGGGAAGAGTCTGGAACCCTTGAGATGATCAATCAGCTCAGAAATGAGACAGAGGATATTTGTTGTTGATCGCAATATGGTTGTGCCTGTTATAATTGATGCAGGGTCGAAGTGAGTCATCCTTTTTCTTAGCAAAGAAGAATCCTGCTCTGGCCGGGGAGGAAAACTTCAGGATAAATCCCCTGGATAGATTCTCTTTAATGTACTCAGACATGGCTCAGGTCTCAGCCTGAGACACCGGGTGGCACCAACAAAAACAAGGAAATGGGCAAACATCAAAATAAAGTTTTATTAAGTAAATTTAGTTAAAAACAGAAGCAGAAACACACAGGTATAACAATGCTGAAGGCACATCAATTATGTATGCAGGGAAATAGTAACACACCAAAGTTCGGGACGTACCATTCAATATGGATGGCGGAAGGCATCACGATCCAGAAGTGAAGATTTCTTACGTTCAACTAGCGATAAACCGAGTTCCACACAGGTGAGCTTTATTTCCACCTTTAATGAATAAAATCTTTGTACGAGGAATTCGTTATCGAAATTTTGGCCCATTCTTAATAATGATCCCATCTTGGCGAAGTACATCAATGTATATCCATCTATCACATATAGAAGGATGAAAAACTTGAGAGACCTTCTGGTGCATAGTCACCATAGACAACCCACTTCTGCTGGACTTTTCGGCTCCAGAGGCCTTAAATTAGTTTTTTTCCCCTGTAGAGACTGCGTGGCACGTGCCAACCTTGAAAGTTGCTGTTCCTTCTGTTCCAGCGATGGACGGAAGGAATTTAAGCTTACACATCATATCACATGCAGTACGACAGGGGTAATTTATTACGCATCGTGTCCGTGTGGTCTGATATAATAGAGAAAACAGCCGCACTCAGTATTGAATGTGAAGCAAACAAAGTTCCATTTATTATATCAACAGTATAAAAATGAGCCACAACTTATTGTGTGGTGTGAAAACAGAACGGACACAATTGATGGGGTTAACGTTTCGACCAAATGTGGTCTTTTTCAAAACCTCACTGCGGAACAAAACATAAACATAAACATCAGACAAATATTACATATTTGCTAGATAACATAGAAGAATACTATATACATATATACATATATACAAGATAAAGTCCCATAATAAGAAAATCAATGTATAGAAGACACGGTTACATGAGTTAAAGGAGTACATACTGTTAAGGGTCTGCGGAACGCACCAAATATATAAAGTAGAGAGGTGCGTTCGCAGCCCGGCGTCCACCGTGCAAGCGGAGCCTGCTGCTAGTAGAAATGGCGCGAGAAGCAAACTCTGTTATCCCGCAGAGTCGCCAACATAAACGCCGTAATGCGCTGTGGCAATAAGTGCGAACTCTGTTACTCCACAGAGCCGCTAGAAGGAGAGCCGCAGCGCTATATGGCGATGTGTGCGCACTCACTAGACACAACTGAGTGGCAAAGAAAACACGCTAGGGCGCTGTATAGCGTTGAAAGCGAACCCTGTTACGTCACAGGGCCGCTGAGAAAAAGTACTGTGTCCTGTCAGACTCTCAGGTACACAGTTAAGTGCTACGCGTTCATAAAGCGTGATCATGTGCTAATGTCCTCGCGGGAGTCACCCGCAATCTATGGCGTCTGAACGCCAGACCCTGAATACGGCAATCAAAACTCCTCACCGGTTATGCCGGTAATCTAGGGCATCTAGGACACCGACCCTGACCAGCTACCATACCAAACTCCTCACCGATTAAGTCGGTATTCTAGTGGCTTATTTCAGCCGGGTCCCTATCCACACATACACATGACCACACTGGCGCATAGCATACAATGATTGATATTAGCGCATGGCGGCCCAGCCATGCTACCCTTTTATAGCAACAGCTACAGGACCTTCCAGGAACAAGGACCAATGAGAAGCTGTTACAAACAAACGTAGCTACATGACCTTCCTGGCGGACCAATAGGAGCCGCTGCAGCACCTGAACATGTGACCCCTGATCTCCAATGAGAGATCTCACTCTGGGCATGCTCAGATGGGAAAACGCAGGACTTTGTCTCAAAGACGACTGCTCCAGCACTGGCTATAATAGCAGATCCAGGAAAGGCAGCAGCAAGTCACTGCACCGTAGAGGAGCGGGCAAGACGCCTGGACCGACGTCTCTGCTGAGCAGGCTCCACTGCGGCGGGAGATGAACGGGAGACCGCAGCGGGACAGGTTCGAGACTCCCCTTGTGCAGCAGCGGGAAATCGAACCCTAACATTACCCCCCTCCTAGGGCCCCCCCTTCTTTGGGCCTCGCTGCGCTCAAAGACAGCGATGAGCTGCGGAGCGTGAATATGCTCGGCAGGCTCCCAAGACCTATCCTCAGGCACATAGCCCCTCCAGTCCACCAAATAAAACTTTTTGCCCCGTACCACCTTACACCATACGATGGCGTTCACCTCATGGTCATCCGTAGATGAACCCGATGTCCCGGCAGATGACTCAGAAAACCGGGACATGAGCACGGGTTTCAGGAGGGATACATGAAAGGTGTCGGAGATACCCAGGCGTGGTGGAAGAGCCAAACGGTATACCACAGGGTTATCCTGCTCGAGGACCTTGAAAGGACCCAGGTAGCGGGGTGCCAACTTAGTGGACTCAACTCGCAGCCTGATGTTACGGGCGGAGAGCCACACCAAGTCCCCAGGAGCAAATGTTGGAGCGGGGCGCCGATGTGCGTCGGCAGAGGACCTCATCCTCTCCTTGGACGCCTAAATGGCATCCTGGGTACGGTCCCAAATGTCCCGTGCCTCCACAGCCCAGTCTGCCACCCTGGAGTCGGCGGAAGACATGGGCATGGGCACCGGAACCCGCGGATGCTGACCGTAGTTCAGAAGGAAAAGAGTCTGTCCGGTGGAGTCAGCCACAGCATTGTTTAATGCAAACTCAGCCCATGGTAGCAAGGATGCCCAGTCATCCTGCCTGGCAGAGACAAAATGTCGTAGATAGGTGACTAAGGTCTGGTTGGCCCTCTCTACCAACCCATTCGTCTCAGGATGATACGCTGAAGAGAGATTTAACTCAATACTGAGTAGACGACAAAGCTCTCTCCAGAACCGAGACGCAAACTGGGGACCTCGGTCACTGACAATTTTGTCCGGCATGCCGTGTAGACGGAAAATGTGCCTAACGAACAGCGCTGCCAGAGCCCGTGCAGAAGGTAACCATGGTAGTGGCACCAGATGCACCATTTTAGAGAAATGGTCGGTGATTACCCAAATGATGGTGCAACCCCGAGACTTGGGCAAGCCCACCACAAAGTCCATCCCAACCATCTCCCAGGGCCTGTCTGCCACCGGCAAAGGATAAAGTAAACCAGCTGGCCGTTGTCGTGGAGACTTATTTTTGGCACAGGAGACACACACCCGAACATAGTCCCCAACATCACGGACCATATGCGGCCACCAATATGTCCTTGCCAGCAATTCAGATGTCCTCTTTGCCCCAAAATGTCCACCAACCCTGGACGAATGTGCCCAAGAGAGTACCTCCGGTCGCAAATTGGTAGGCACAAAAGTCTTGCCCGGGGGCACAGACTCTAGTGAAACCGGAGCCACTGTTCTCAGGCTCTCTGTGGGAACAATAAGCCGAGGCTCCTCTACCTCCTCTTCAGAGGACACCACAGAGCGAGAGAGAGCGTCGGCACAAATGTTCTTCTCTCCAGAGAAGAAATGGAGTGTGAAATTAAACCGAGAGAAGAACAAGGACCGTCTGGCCTGGCGAGAGTTAAGCCGCTGAGCTGTCTGCAGATACACCAAATTTTTGTGGTCGGTGAAGACTTGGAAGGGAAAACGGGCCCCCTCCAACAGATGTCTCCACTCAGAGAAGGCCAACTTCATGGCTAGCAACTCCCTATCCCCGATGGAATAATTCCTCTCCGCTGAAGTGAAGGTCTTAAAGAAGAAGAAGCAAGGATGCTTCTGACCTTGAGCATCCTTTTGGAAGAGGACTGCTCCAGCACCAACGGATGAGGCATCCACCTCCAATAAAAATGGCTTATCAACATCGGGGCGATGTAGGATGGGAGCGCTAGCAAAATGAGACTTAATAGAAGAGAAAGCCGTGGAGACCTCTTCCGACCACAATTTGGGATTTGCTCCCTTCTTGGTGAGGGCTACCAAGGGAGCTACCAAGGTAGAGAAATGCGGAATGAACTGGCGATAGTAATTAATGAACCCCATAAAGCGCTGCACCGCTTTTAGAGAGTGAGGTTCCTGCCAGTCCATCACAGCCTGTAGTTTGGCCGGATCCATAGCCATTCCCTGGGTTGAGATGATATAACCAAGGAAAGGTAAAGACTCCAGCTCAAACATACATTTCTCTAACTTAGCATAGAGGGAATTAGCCCGTAAGAGGTCGAAGACTCTGCAGACATCTCTCCGGTGGGAGTCAATATCTGGAGAGAAGATGAGTATATCATCCAGATAGACTACGACCGAGGTGGAGAGCATATCCCGGAAGATGTCATTGACAAAGTCTTGGAAAACGGCTGGAGCATTACAGAGCCCAAAGGGCATCACCAGATATTCGTAATGCCCATCCCTGGTATTAAAAACCGTCTTCCATTCGTCCCCCTCACGGATGCGAATCAGGTTATAAGCACCGCGCAGATCTAGTTTAGTGAATACTCTTGCTCCCCGAAGCTTATCAAAAGGCTCAGAAATCAGGGGCAATGGGTACTTGTTTTTAACGGTGATGGCGTTAAGACCCCTGTAATCAATACACGGACGTAATTCTCCATTTTTCTTCTGCACGAAGAAAAATCCCGCCCCTGCCGGTGACACCGACTTCCTAATAAACCCTCTTGCCAGGTTCTCCTGAATATATTGCGACATGGCCTCTGTCTCAGGAAGAGAGAGGGGATAGACCCTTCCCCGAGGAGGTTCTGCGCCAGGCAAGAGGTCGATAGGACAGTCATAGGGGCGATGAGGCGGAAGAGTCTCCGCAGCCTTCTTGAGAACACATCTGCATATGACCAGTAGTGCTTGGGAAGTGGAGTAAGATCTGCGGGTAACTCCGTAGTGGTAACCTGAACGCAACTCCTGACACATCTGCCTCTACATGCATCACTCCAACCCAGTATCCTACCCGAAGTCCACTCTATATGTGGGGAGTGGAAACGGAGCCGAGGTATACCTAGTAGGATCTCGTCTATTCCCTCGGGAAGGACGAGTAGGGAAATAAGTTCCTGATGGGAAGGAGACACAGACAACGCAAGTGGAACAGTCGGGTGTGTAATTTGTGAGGGCAATGTCGACCATTCACTACCCGGACAGTCACTGATTTGTCAAGCGCCACCAGAGGTATTGCATGACGGCGAGCAAAGCTAGAGGACATGAAATTCCCCTCTGCTCCTGAGTCCACGCAAAGGTCGGCGGTGAGAATGGAAGTACCAACAGTGATTTTTACTTTAAGTGTCATCTTGGAGGAAAATGCCGCTGTCTCTAGTGAACCTCCTCCCAGGGCCACTAGACGTGATCGCTTCCCCGATCTCTGTGGACATTTGTTGGCATAGTGTCCTGTCTGCTGACAACGGTTACAGACCACGGATACTCGGATGGACCGAGACTTAGGTCCTGCATGAGGAACTTCTGTGGCCTTTTGGGGTTCGGACGCCAGATCGGGAAATTCGAGAGGTTTGACAAAAGTGGGAGCCAACCGAAACCTCTGCCTACACTGGGCCCGCTCCAACCTCCGCTCGTGAAAACGGAGGTCAATGCGGGTAGATATGGAGATAAGCTTCTCCAGTGTGGCGGGAATCTCCCTGGTAGCCAAAGCGTCTTTAACATGGTCAGCCAGTCCTCGCCAGTAGATTGGAATAAGAACTTTATCAGACCAATCTAGCTCAGAAGCTAGAGTCCGAAACTGGACGGAAAACAGACTGACCAAAGACGAACCCTGTGCCAATGCCAGCAGTTGTAGCGCCGTATCGTGGGTGACCTGAGGTCCTAAAAAGACCTTTTTAAGAGCCTCCAAGAAACGAGGAGCACTCCGCACCACACGATCATCGCGCTCCCACAGCGGCGTTGCCCACTCCAACGCTCTGCCCGAGAGTAGAGAAAGTACAAAACCCACTTGTGCCCGATCCGTGGGAAAACGTGCAGCGAGAAGCTCGAGCTGTATAGAGCACTGACTCACGAATCCCCGACATTGCTTGCTGTCACCGGCAAACTTGTCAGGAAGCGGGAGGTGGGATAATGTAGGGGCAGAGGTGGCAGAAGACAAACTTGCTGCAGCCACGCTAGCAGCCTGAACAGCGACTGCGGTAACATCCACAGTGAGGTTGTGCCTCAAGACCCCGCCAACCTACCCTCCCTGCTGGATTACTGCATGACGCTGTTCATCCGCCTTTTACTACCAGCCCTGGCGCTAATATTAGTTAAGGGTCTGCGGAACGACCAAATTTAAAGTAAGAGGTCTTCGCACCCGGGGTCCACCCAAAGCGGAGCCTGCTGCTAGTAGAAATGGCGCGAGAAGCAAACTCGTTATCCTGCAGGTCGCCAACTAAACCCAAATGCGCGTGCAATAAGTGCGAACCTTTTACTCCAAAGCCGCTAGAAGGAGAGCCGCCCATATGGCATGTGTGCGCACTCACTAACAAATGGTGGCAAAGAAAACACCAGGGCGCTGTCTAGCGTTGAAAGCGAACCCTGTCGTCCAGGGCCGCTGAGAAGAAGTCTGGTCCGTCAGACCTCGGACACATTAAGTTACGCGTTCTAAAGCGGATCAGTGCTAATGTCCCGCGGGAGTCACCCGCAATCTAGGCGTTAAACGCCAGACCCGAATAGGCAATCAAAAATGCTCACCGTTATGCCGGTAATCAGGGCATTAGGACACCGCCCGACCACTACCATACCAAACTCCTACCATTAATCGGTATTCTGTGGCTTATTTCAGCCGGTCCCACCCCATACACATGCCACACTGGCGCATAGATACAATGATTGAAATTAGCGCCTGGCGGCCCACCATGCACCCTTTTAAGCAACAGTACAGGACCTTCCAGGAAAGGACCAAGGAAAAACGTTACAAAAAACAGTAATGACCTCCTGGGACCAATAGGAAGCCCGCAGCCCGAACATTGACCCCTGACTCCAATGAAGATCCACCGGGCATGTCAGATGGGAAAACGCAGGCCTTTGCTCAAAGACACTGCTCCACAGGCTAAATACAACCAGGAAAGCACAAAAGGGGTCACTGCCCTAAGGAGCGGGCAAGACCCTGGACCGATTCCTGCACAGGTCCACTGGGCCGGAGATGAACGGGAACCGCAGCGGGACGGGAACGGACTCCCCTTGGCACAGGGGAAATCGAACCCTAACCCATACTAAAATTATTTTATACAAAGGCCTAAAGAAAACAGAGGAGCGTAACTAACCGAAGGTCAAACAGTTCTCCTTATAAGATAATGACTTGTAGAACCCTGGAAAAAAAACATAGATAATTTTCAATATATGTTAGTTGCTGTTGTAAAGCGCTGAATTAAGTAAACCGGGGATCAATATGTTAAAAATAACAACAATATACAAAGGCTCATAGTACAAGAAAATTATATTTAGGTAAACTGGCCAGTAGGTACAAATATAACTAACCTTAATCAAGGTTGGGGAAAAAAAAAGAGAATAGGCAGGAGCAAGTCCTGAGGCTTATGTGGAAGTAATGAAAGAAAAAAATAGTATAAAAGGAAAAGGATACAATTGTTACCCGTAGTGTTAAACAGAGTCAAAAATTAGCCGGTTAAAGGCATACACAAACCTTATAAAGGGAAAAAGAAAGGTTCGTTCCACAGTGAGGTGAGTAGTAACTGCATGCTGTTGCTTAAATCAGGCGTCCCTGCTCTATACCCGGTCACGATAGACGTCACAAAATTCAGGGAAGCCAACCCAGGAGGTGTCATAAAAATTGGCCGCGCATTGGGTTTCTAGCCATGGTAACTAAGGGGAGTGCCAGGCAAGAGGGGCATGGTATATGGGAGGGCACAACACATTGCGTATGCGCAACCAGTCTAGCGTTGCACCCCCGGGGTCAAAGGGGAGGGGGAGGCCTGGCACGCAGGGCGGTTTTCCCCGATACGTGCATGCACAACACGGTTTTGTTTAGTTTGGAAAGAAAAGAGGTATAAGCTAAAAATAACCCAAGCGATAACATAGTAAGGATTGAGGGATGTCTAAAAAAGAGGTTTAAGGGAAGGGAAAAGGGGGGAAAAAAAAGAAACGGAAAAAGGGAAGGGGGAAAAAATGGGAGGGGGAGAAAAAAGGAATGAGCATCAACAAAAAATGCAGAAATATATAAATATTCCCGAGACCTAGTGGGTAAGTTAGTAGGTCTAGGGAAAAGAAAGGATAAAAAATAAAAAAATAAAAAAAAATGAAAAAAAGGAGTAGAATTAGGGAGCCAAAAAAGGGCCCAACCAAAAGAAAAAAAAAAAGGAAAAGATAAACGAAAATCATTTAAAATTATTCCAGGAAACCAAAAATTTTTAAAAAAAACCCAAAAAAAACATGAATTAAATTGGAAGAAATAATGAAAAAAACAAAAAAAGTGGCCATGAGAGATAAACAAAAAATAAAATTAAAAATAAAAATTAGAAAAAAAATTAAATAAAAATAAAAATGAAAAATAAATAAATAAAAACTAAAAAAGTGAAAAAGTGAAAATAAATGAAAAAATAAAAAAAAAAAATAAAAATAAATGAAAAAACAAAAATCCAAAAAAAAGTTTACATTGAAAATGAAATAAAAATAATAATAAAAATTAAAAAAAAAGAAAAAAAATAAAAAATAAAAAATAAAAAAAATAAAAAAAAAAATTGAAAAAAAAATGAAAAATGTATTAAAAATATAAGACGGGGTGGTGTGAACTTCCACCGAATTGATTGAGGATAAGAGGAAAAAAATAGTCTTTTGTGGACTACCTCACATTTAATAACCCTTTAAAGGGTCTAAAAAGAAGAAGGTTAAAGTACCCACAAGGAACAGTGAACTAGAATAAAGAGATCAAAAAATCATTTAAATTAATGGACAACACAGAAGGAAAATCGAGCCCCATTGAACCTTTGGGGCAAGCTTAATTGTGGACCAAAAAGAATCCGTTGTTAGGGCTTAGTGTGGTTCCCCCCCCTTGGTTTATTCCTTGTTCAATTAACCTAAAACGAACTGTGATACAGAATGGTTTCTGCGGAGAATGAATGGAACGGAAGCCATGTTTTTTTTAATTGATAGTGGACTTGTGACTTGAGATTCTTTCTTGATGGTTGCTGTTCTCCTATTAAGGGGGCCAATGACATTTAATTAATATACACAAAGTTGGTATCACATGTATAAATCCATTGGTTTTATACCCCATGAGGGGGACAATATCTTCCGATTTAATCACATTAGCACAACAGGAACATCCCAAGCAGGAAAGTTCCTTTTCTTTGTGATCCTAAGAATGTTTGTTTAGAAGTTTTGTGAGGCACCAAGTTGCACGAACTATTGGCTTTGAAATTTTTTGGTCTTCTTTTACAAGATACTGGTGTCTGGAACATGAATTTGGGAAAATTCAGAAGACGAGGCCAGTGTTTATTGATAGTTTTTGAATGTGGTTTTAGGGGTGGTGTGTATGGATAAAGGGATCCGTTCAGGTTTAGGGATATATTGCGGGGTTCCCATGAATAAAATTCTCTTTTTTCCATAGCAAGGATATTTTCTGGTACCCTCTCTCTGAACTTATTGGCCATCTCGCAAGTCGGGTTTCGACCAATCGAGGATCTAGACAATTTTCTTCCCCTGTGGAATTGAGAACGGGGAATGCTTTCTTGTAATTTTGATGGCACTCGTAAATATAAAAATTTTTGGAATCTAGGTTTATGTAAAAGTCTGTGGATAGACCCCCCTCATTTTTAGATACATTTTTGTACGCTATCATGACCGGATATAGAGAGGGACGCCTGATTTAAGCGCCACAGTGTGCAGACTACCACACTCTAGCTTGAACAACCGTTTTCTTTCTACCCTTTTAACCATTTGTGCTATGCCTTTATACCGGGCTTTCCCTTTTGTACTCTGTTCTTAACATTACTTGGGAACGATTGTATCACTTCCTTTTATACCATTTTTTTCTTTCACTTACTTACATATGCCTGCATGGACTTGGCCCTGCCTATTCTCTCCTCCATACCTTGCATCCTAAGGTTAGTTATTTGTACCAAATGGACCAGTTTACCTGAAAATTTTAATTGTCCTATGAGCCTTTGTTATTAGTTGTTATTTTTCCACTATATTGTCCCCGTTTCTATTAAATTCGTGCTTACAACATGCAACTAACATATATTGTAACAATCTTGATTATTTTTCCGGGTTACTAGGTTTAACCCTCTTGTTAATTTTGTTTCAGTTTTGCTGGACATGCCTTTTTTCCCAAATTATCTGGCTCCGGCCTTTGGCTTTGCTGGCTTCATTGTATTTTCTACCTTTAAGCTAGGGGGTTTTAGGTGCCTTACTCTTCATTTTTGCTTAATCTTAGGACTCTGTAATTTTTTCTGTTTAATTTTCCCTGCTACAATTTTGTAGGGGGTCCACCTTTTCTCCCAGTCCCTAGATCTTGTAGGGTTCCTTCTCGCAACATAGGTCTTGTTCAGAAGCTGGACTTTAGCGGGTTTGGTGGGATAGGTTCCCCGACATGGAGGGAACAAGCCAGTTTTTATTGTAGGAAGAGTTCCCATCTTTCCTTATTCTTGTAGCAGTTTAAATAAGTCCCGCCAAGAATAAAAAAAAAAAAAAAAATTCTAAGGAAAGATTTTTCTGTTTTCACATGGTGTCAGTTTGGATTGGCTGAACCCTGCGGGTCCCTCTTGGAGTGGAAACCAGCAACACTAGTAGTTGTTTGGAGCACATTTCGTGGACAAAAAGGACGTTTGCCTGTTTATTTTTTGGGTGAACAAAAATTTTTTTTTTTTTTAAAAAATGCTTGCTTTTGTATTTTCGTTTGAGACCCAGATCCTCTGGTGATGATTCACAGCGCATGGTTTATAATGCCTTTTCGCAAAAAAATTCGGAGGGCTTTCTCTGCAGCTAGTGATCCATGCTTTGGGATCATGGATTTTTTTTTTTGCTTTGGGGTTGTTGATGACGATCCGGATCGTGTTTATCAGCTAGACAGAGTTGAGACGTTGAGACAGGGATCGGGTAATGTGGAAAAAATTTTTACCATTCGTAGGTGGCACCCGGTGGGCTGGAACGATTCCTTGAAAGTTTATTTCTTGCAGGTTAATTGAAAGGGTTAAAATTTTGTGTTGCTTTCCTAACCTGGTAACTTGCAAGAGGTTGCAATTGGCCATAGGGTGGAAGGAGACTGCGTGCAAGGGTTAAAGATAAGTCTGCTTTGTCAGCTCCAGGTTTGGAAAGGAATGTCTGACTTGCAGAGCCGGGAAAATGGAGCAATGGCACCTCACTTCAGAAAAAAACGCAGATTTGCTCAAGGTTTTGTTACTACTGTGGTAAATTGAGCATTTATTAAGAATGTGCGCTTCGAAAAATAAAAGAAAAAAAAAATAGGTCATGTCGCCCCCCATAGCTTGTTTAAACAATAAAGGGTCTTTCTTTCTGCTACCACTGGGTGAGGGGGGAATTAAGGAGTTTCGGGTATTTGTGGATTGTGGTTCAACCTCAAGTATTGATGGGAAATTTTGGAAAAACTAAAATTAAAACCCAAACTTCTGTCTTTCCATTAATGGGGGTCTGGGATGGCTCTCCCCTTGAAAAAGTTACTACCAAAACTGTAATTTCCTCTTACTAATAATGGTGATCAAGAAATTTGGTTTTGTATTTTGAAAATTTTGCCCTCACTGGTGTTTTGGGGTTACCCTGTTAAAATTGCACAATCCGTAAGGTTGGTTAACCAATGAAATTAAGTCCGGCATCCTAATGTTTACAAGTGTTTTTAAACGGGCGTATTGCGCTTAGTAAGGGGAGTTACCTTACCTATTAGGATTTTTGGAAAGTTTTTTCTGAAAAGAATCGCGGTATTGCCTCTCTGAGATTAGATTGGCAATTAATTTGTCCCGGAGCGACCTTCCAAAATCGTTTATTTAATTTGACTATTCCGAGAGAAAGCTTTGGAGGAATACAACAACAAGTTGGCCGCCGGTAATTAGGTTCCAAATCTCCTGTGGCGTTTTGGATTTTTTTTTGTTAAAAAAAAAAGGGTGGCGGTTTTTCGGCCTTGTCTAACTTTTCGTGGATTAAAAAGATTCTGTACCAATCCTTACCCACTGCCATTGATTCCTGATTTGGTTTAATCATTAGGGGGGCCAAGTGGTTCTCGAAAATTGATCTTCGGGGACATACAATTTGTTGCCATAAGGAGGGGGATGAATGGAAGATGGTTTAACCCCATGGGTCATTGAAATTGGTCTGCCTTTTGGACTTTCAGTGCTCGGCATTTTTTCAAATTTATTAATGACTCCTTAGACCTTTGATCTGAGAAGTGTGGTTGGATTTGGATCATTTTTGATTATTCACCTTTGGGCCCATTGGAGGAGGGCGGAAGATTACAGTTACGAGGAAAATTACTTTTTGCCAAACTAGAAAATGTGAGTTCGCTGTACAGAGACTTGTTTTTTGGGCTACTTGTCTCCAGTGAATTTTTGGATGGCCCGTGAAAGTGCAAGTGTGAGGTTTTAGACCTATTGGTGGAATCAAACAGAGTTTTTGGGGTTCGCCAAATTTTTTTATAGAAAATTATAAAAAATTTTTCTGTGATTGCAAACCTCTGACCGAATCTCCAGGAAAGGTCTGTGCGTTAAAGGGACTATGAGGCCATTAGGCTTTTGTGTTTGCTAAAGGAGGTTCGCTCTGCCCCACCTAACCAGCCTGATTCCTAAACCATTTTTGGTTGAGGTTGATGCTTCTTCTGGGGATCGGGCGGTGTTGTTCAGGAAAAAGATGGATGGGACACCCGTGCTTTTTTTCAAAGAAATTTTCTGAGTTGAATAAATTATATATCGGTAAATGGGAATTGTTGGAATTAACTCGCATTGAACCGGGTCATTTTTTGGAGGGAGCGGAATTTCCCGTTCAAGTCTTCACCGATCAAAAAAATCTGATTACCTGATGCGCCCAAAGCTTGATTGCCCGTCAGGGGTGGGAAACGTTTCTCCGTTTTAATTTTACCGTTATTAATCCCAGGTACAAAAATGTTAAAGCTGTGCTTTGTTCGCAGCTTTTCTTTATGGGGGTAGAGGAGGAGAAAACATTTTCAAGGGGGGGTTTTATTGGGGTTTTTTGGACTCCGGTTGAAGATGAATTTTAAAAGCACGGGAGAATGCCCCATCAAACACCCGAAGGGAGGTTTTTGTGCCTGGTACCCTGAAAGAATTTTTTTGAAGTCTACTCTCGGTTAGCAGGTATCTGGAATCTTGAGACCAAGAACTGTGGGTCGCAGCTTTGGTGGCTAATGGAAAGGAAGTCTTATGGGTGCGTCAATGCATGTGTTGCTAGATCAAGTTTTATAACCTGTGCAGGGTTTGTTTGCCCTTGGAGGGCCCTAGTGCCACCCTTTGGGCACATTTGGCTATGGACTTTATTCTAACCTTCCCCCTCTGAGGGTTTCCTTCATCTGGGTGGTCGTGGACCGTTTTTTAGCAAGATGTGTACTTGGTTCCTTTATCAAATTGCCCTGCGCAAGACTCTCGTAAGGCCTTTGTCAAGGAAAAAGTCAGACTAATGGTGTTCCTATGACATTTTTCTGTAGGGGACCCATTTGTGGTGTTTTTGCGCCCTTTTGTGACAGGTTGGAGTTCATTTGTGTTTTCATCCGGATATACCTGGTTAAGGCCGACAGAAAGGGAAAAAAAGGTTTGAGCGTTCTTGCGTTGTTTGTGACTGATAATCAAGGGGGGGGTTATTTCTGCCATTTTAGTTTCTCTTACAAAAATCATCCGCTTTTGGTTTTGCCTTTTTTTTTTGTATGGGAGCATCCGTTTTTTTGGGGGTCATCCAAGTTGGGTCGGCTGTACCCCAAAGGGAGAATTTTTTGGGTGTTGGAGAGAGTTTGGCTGAGGCGTGGTAATCTTCAGGGGCTAAAAAAAGACCAAATGTATTTTGATAAAAACGACAAAAGGGGTTTTTTTGCTATTGGGGGACAGGGGCGGTTGCCCCTAAGAATTGCGCTTGAGGATTCCGTCAAAAATTGGGCCCCTTTGTGGGGGCCCTTTAAGGTGTTCATTTTTTAAACCCAAACTGCTTTATTGGAGCTTCCTCCCCCCGGAAATTAATGGTGTTTATTTTTCTTTTGAAAAAAGCGGGGTCTCAGAGGAACGTCTGGGGACTGTTCCCTGGTGGGGGAGGGCAATAAAATTTCCCGCACCCGAATTTTAACGGTATAGAGGGATTTTTATACCTCTCCTTTTTAAGGGTTATGGCCCGGGGATAATCATGGGGGGGGGGATATGTTTTTCTTT
>JARQOD010000006.1:282873708-282925565 GCA_033576555.1 Oophaga sylvatica | reverse complement strand
CGGTTGTGGGAAGAAGAGATAAGAGGGGAGTAGAGGAGGAGATCTTGAGAGGATCGAAGGTTGCGTGTGGGTATGTACCGGGAGACCATGTCAAAGATGTATGGAGGAGACAGATTGTGGATGGCTTTGTAGGTCATGGTTAGGGTTTTGAACTGGAGCCTCTGAACGATAGGAAGCCAATGAAGGGCTTGGCAGAGAGGAGAGGCTGGGGAATAGCAGGGAGACAAGTGTATTAGTCGTGCAGCAGAGTGCAGGATGGATTGGAGTGGTGCCAGAGTGCTAGAGGGAAGGCCAGAGAGTAGGAGGTTGCAGTAGTCGAGGCGGGAGATGATGAGGGCATGCACTAGTGTTTTTGTACTTTCATGGTCAAGAATGCACGGATTCGGGAAATATTTTTGAGTTTGAGCCGGCGGAGGAGGCTAGGGTTTGGACATGTGGCTTGAAAGAGAGGGCAGAGTCGAGGATCACTCCGAGGCACTGAGCGTGCGGGACTGGGGAAAGTGAGCAGCCATTGATGTTAATGGACAGGTCTGGTGGGGGGGTAGAGTGAGATGGGGAAAGATGATGAATTCTGTTTTGTCCATGTTCAGTTTTAGAAAGCGAGCAGAGAAGAAAGCAGAAATAGCAGACAGACATTGTGGGATTTTGGTCAGTAAGGAGGTGAGGTCAGGTCCAGATAGGTAGATCTGCGTGTCGTCAGCGTAGAGATGATACTGAAGACCATGGGATTCTATGAGCTGTCCCAGGCCGAGGGTATAGATGGAGAAGAGTAGGGGTCCAAGAACTGAGCCTTGGGGAACACCGACAGACAGGGGTGAGGTGAGCAGGTGGTGTGGGAGAGGGAGACACTGAAAGTTCGGTTTGTTAGATATGATGAGATCCAGGATAGGGCCAAGCCTGTGATGCCAAGAGATGAGAGAATCTGTAACAGGAGGGAATGGTCCACAGTGTCGAAGGCAGAAGACAGGTCCAGGAGAAGGAGGACAGAGTAGTGACGCTTGCTCTTGGCGGTTAGTAGGTCGTTGGTGACTTTAGTTAGGGCAGTTTCAGTTGAGTGATGCAGTCGGAACCCTGATTGTAAGCGGTCAAAGAGGGAGCAGGAGGAGAGGTGGGAGGACAGTTCAAGATGGACATGCTGTTCCAGTAGTTTTGAGGCATAAGGGAGAAGAGATATCGGGCGATAGCTAGACACAGAGGATGGGTCAAGGGAGGTCTTTTTGAGAATGGGTGTGATCGAGGCATGTTTGAAGGATGAGGGGAAGACACCATTTGTAAGTGAGAGGTTGAAGAGGTGTGTTAGAGTAGGGGTGAAGACGGTGGCGAGGCTAGGGATGAGGTGGGATGGCAGCGGGTCAAGCATGCAAATGGTGAGGTGTGATCTTGATAGGAGGGTGGAAAGCTGATCTTCTGTCATGGTGGAGAAGTTGGCTTTGGAGGAAGAGGGTTGAGCAGCTAAGAGGGGCAATGGGGGCTGTGGGCCAAAGCTTTCTCTGATCGTATCGATCTTCTGCTTAAAGAAAGAGGCAAAGTCTTCAGCAGAAATGAGAGGAGAAGGGGGAGGTGCTGGGGGACAGATAGAGAATTGAAAGTGTTGAAGAGCTGTTTAGGGTTGTGAGACAGGGAGGATATGAGAGATGAGAAGTAAGTTTGCTTTGCAGCATTGAGTGTGGACTTGAAGCTGGTGAGGGACTGCTTGTATGCGGTTAGGTGCTCGGCAGAGCGGGATTTTTTCCATCTCCGCTCAGCAACCCTGGAAGCCCGTCTCAGTTCTTTGGTGAGGCTGGTCAGCCAGGGCTGCCTGTTGATTGTACAAGTTTTGCTATGTGTGAGGGGGGCAGCCGAATCAAGTGCTGCTGTTATTGCAGTGTTATAAAAGGTGGCAGCAGAATCTGTGTCATGAAGTGAAGATATGTCTGTAAGAGGGAGGAGGGACTCAGAGAGCATTGGTAAATTGAGGTGTTTGAGATTTCTGCGAGGGTGAGTAAGTTTGTGGAGTGGGGGTTGTGCACTAGAAGAGGAGAGAGAAGAGAACGTCAGTAGGTTGTGGTCAGACAGGGGAAGGGGTGAGTTAGTGAGATTAGTAAGGGAACAGAGGTGAAGATAAGGTCGAGCGTGTGACCATCTTTGTGAGTGGCCGCAGAGGACCATTGAGTGAGGCCAAAGGAGGCAGTGAGCGATAAAAGTTTAGAGGCCGCTGGGGTGGAAGCATCAATGGGGATGTTGAAGTCACCCATAATGATAGTGGGGATGTCAACAGAGAGGAAATGGAGCAGCCAGGTGGTGAAGTGATCGAGAAAGGTGGAGATTAGGGTTGAGCATTCCGATACTGCAAATATCGGGTATCGGCCGATATTGGCTGTATCGGAATTCCGATTCCGAGTTCCAATATTTTCGTCATATCGGATACCGGATTCGGGATTGTCACTGTCACTGTCAGTGTCCGTCGGTCGGGTCTGTCAGGAGTCAGCGGCACTTACCTGGCAGAAGATCTCCGGCGGTCACGTCCTGGACTGCTTGATGGCCGCAATCTTCTTTCCCCGGCGGTCACATGCAGTTTCTCGCGATAACTGCAGTGACTGCTGGGTAATCCCGGCCGTAAAGCAGTCAGTCCGATGACGTCACCGCCGGGGAAGCAGGTAATCAGCTGTGCTGCGTCGCGATGACAGGCTCTGCCTGTCATTGCGATGTAGCAGAGTTGGATCGTCGTGGGACTGTCGTTATGGACTGCGTCGGACAGGTGGTATACTGTTGGTTTGTTTTTTTTCTTTTTTTACAGGAGATCGATGGCGTCGCAGGAATGAGAGTACAATAAAATTAATGAAAACTGTGTTGTCTCTTTTATTTCATTAAAAGACTTTTTTCTTGCTTTGTCTTTTTTTTAAACATTTAAAAACTTTGGGATTAATAATGGATCGGTGTCTTATTGACACCTCTCCATTATTAACCGGGCTTATTGTCACTGTGCAATCAACGGTGACATTAACCCCTTATTACCCCGCTTGCCACCGCTACAGGGCAAGTGGGAAGAGCCGGGTAAAGTGCCACAATTGGCACATCTTTTGATGCGCCAAATGTGGGGCTGCTGTAGCCTGGTATTATCAGGCTGTTGAGGGCCAAAATCCATGGGCCTTGACAGTCTTTTAATACCAGGCCGCAGCAGTCTGCATTTTACTTGGCTGGTTAACAAAAATAGGGGGGATCCCCACGCCGTTTTTTTTTCGAGGGGATCCCCTATTTTTGTTAACCAGCCAAGCTAAGCAGACTGCTGTGGCCTGGTATTATCAGGCTGGCAAGGTCCATGGATATTGGATCCTTACCAGCCTGAAAAACCAGGCCTCAGCGGTCTGCTTCATCTGGCTGGTTAACAAAAATAGGGGGGACCCCACGCCAATTTTTTTCGAGGGGATCCCCTATTTTTGTTAACCAGCCAAGATATGCAGACTGCTGTGGCCTGGTATTATCAGGCTGGCAAGGTCCATGGATCTTGGCTCCTTAACAGCCTGAAAATCCAGGCCTCAGCGGTCTGCTTCATCTGGCTGGTTAACAAAAATAGGGGGGACCCCACGCCAATTTTTTTCGAGGGGATCCCCTATTTTTGTTAACAGCCAAGATATGCAGACTGCTGTGGCCTGGTATTATCAGGCTGGCAAGGTCCATGGATATTGGATCCTTACCAGCCTGAAAACCAGGCCTCAGCGGTCTGCTTCATCTGGCTGGTTAACAAAAATAGGGGGGACCCCACGCCAATTTTTTTCGAGGGGATCCCCTATTTTTGTTAACCAGCCAAGATATGCAGACTGCTGTGGCCTGGTATTATCAGGCTGGCAAGGTCCATGGATCTTGGCTCCTTAACAGCCTGAAAATCCAGGCCTCAGCGGTCTGCTTCATCTGGCTGGTTAACAAAAATAGGGGGACCCCACGCCAATTTTTTTTCGAGGGGATCCCCTATTTTTGTTAATCAGCCAAGATATGCAGACTGCTGTGGCCTGGTATTATCAGGCTGGCAAGGTCCATGGATCTTGGCTCCTTAACAGCCTGAAAATCCAGGCCTCAGCGGTCTGCTTCTTCTGGCTGGTTAACAAAAATAGGGGGGACCCCACGCCAATTTTTTTCGAGGGGATCCCCTATTTTTGTTAATCAGCCAAGATATGCAGACTGCTGTGGCCTGGTATTATCAGGCTGGCAAGGTCCATGGATCTTGGCTCCTTAACAGCCTGAAAATCCAGGCCTCAGCGGTCTGCTTCATCTGGCTGGTTAACAAAAATAGGGGGGACCCCACGCCAATTTTTTTCGAGGGGATCCCCTATTTTTGTTAATCAGCCAAGATATGCAGACTGCTGTTGCCTAGTATTATCAGGCTGGCAAGGTCCATGGATCTTGGCTCCTTAACAGCCTGAAAATCCAGGCCTCAGCGGTCTGCTTCATCTGGCTGGTTAACAAAAATAGGGGGACCCCACGCCAATTTTTTTTCGAGGGGATCCCCTATTTTTGTTAATCAGCCAAGATATGCAGACTGCTGTGGCCTGGTATTATCAGGCTGGCAAGGTCCATGGATCTTGGCTCCTTAACAGCCTGAAAATCCAGGCCTCAGCGGTCTGCTTCATCTGGCTGGTTAACAAAAATAGGGGGAACCCCACGCCATTTTTTTTTCGAAGGGAACCCCTATTTTGTTAATCAGTTCCCTCTGACGTCACTGATTGTGTCCCTGGCTGACCTGAAGTGAAAGTGGAAAGCAATCAATTAAGCTTTCCACTTAAGGGCCCGTCTCACATAGCGATATCGCTACCGAGATCGCTGCTGAGTCACTAGTTTTGTGACGCAGCAGCGAGCTCACCAGCGATATCGCTGTGTGTGACATTCAGCGACGATCAGCCCCCCTGCCGGGTATCGCTGATCGTCGCTGAAATGTCAGGACCTTTTTTTGATCGCTGGTTTCCCGCTGACAGGCACACATCGCTGCGTGTGACAGGCGGGAGACCAGCGATCCGCTGGTAACCAAGGTACACAGCGGGTTTCCAGGCGCGGGGCTGTGCCTAGAAACCCGCTGTGTACCTTGGATACCAGCGCCCTGATGCAGGGAGCTGGTATCCAAGGTACACAGCGGGTTTCCAAGCGCTGCGCGGTGCCTGGAAACCCGCTGTGTACCTTGGTTACCAGCGGATCGCTGGTCTCCCGCCTGTCACACGCAGCGATGCGTGCCTGTCAGAGGGAAACCAGCGATCAAAAAAGGTCCTGACACTTCTGCGACGATCAGCGATATCCGGCAGGGGGGCTGATCGTCGCTGAATGTCACACACAGCGATATCGCTGGTGAGCTCGCTGCTGCGTCACAAAACTTGTGACTCAGCAGCGATCTCGGTAGCGATATCGCTATGTGAGACGGGCCCTTAAGCGATGTTACCCGCAGTGTCGCTGTCCCAGATCGCTGCCTGAGCTGCCTGTTTGGCAGCTCAGCAGCGATCATGTAGCGATACACCAGCGATCCTGACAAGTGCATATCGTTGTCGGGATCGCTGGTGTATCGTTATGTGACACCCAGCCTTTACTCTCCTGTCAGGCAGGAGAGGAACTCATTCATTTGGGGTTTACTGTGAGGCTGCAGCATTAGCTGCGGTCCCTGCAGTAAACATTAACCCTTTCTGAAGGATTACACCGTGGGACCTGACTGTGCATGGGATAGGTAAGAATAATTTTGCTTTTTTATTTTATTTTTATTACAGGAAATGGTTTTTGCAGTAAAATAAAAGATGGTCAAAAACATGTGTCTTTATTTCATTAAAATGATTTTTAATTAAAGTGTGTGTGTTTTATTTTTATTTCATGCAATAGGATTAATAATTGATAGTTGTCTAATTGACAGCTCTCAATTATTAACCTGGCTTAAGGTCACCTTTCAATAGCAAGGTGGCTTTAACCCCATATTAACCCATTCGCCACCGCTACAGGGCAATGGGAATAGACGGGCAAAGTGCCAGAAAGGGCGAATCTAATTATAAATTTGGCTTTCCTGAGGTGTCTGGAGGCAGATGTTAGTAGCCGGGGGGGGCAAAAATAATGGTCCCTCTCTGGGCTATTATTATCTGCCCCCACTCACTGGCTTTGTCTGTCTGGTTGCGAAAATAGGGCGGGAGCCCACGCATTTTTTTTCAGCAATTTTACACCTCATATATATATATACATGTCATTGAATTTGTGACACATATATATATATATATTTATATTTGTAGTTCATACACTTCTACATAGTATAATAGCCGCTAATTCAATTGCCGGATTTTGTGAAAATGCAGAACCCGACATGAAATGACACTTGGTGTACATAGGGTTAACCATGTCTTTTCATGTCCTTTGCTATCTAATTTGCACAAACAATTAAATCAGTCTATGTGTGCAAAATTTCACACCTGTAGGGGTTAATTAAAGGTGTAAATTCGTAGCAAAAAAGTCCGTTTTTTTTACAACGAATTTACACCTTTAATTAACCCCTACAGGTGTGAAATTTTGCACACATAGACTGATTTAATTGTTTGTGCAAATCAGATAGCAAACGACATGAAAAGACATGGTTAACCCTATGTACACCAAGTGTCATTTCATGTCGGGTGCTTCTGTCTTTTCACTGAAGCCGGCTTTACCCGGCAATTGAATCAGAGGATATTTTACTATGTAGAAGTGTATAAACTATACATATATGTATATATATATATGTCACAATGACATGTATATATATATATATGTATTCTATGTGTGTATATTTAGTGTTTACAAGGAAAGAATGGGGTTTTTTTAGTTGCGATATTTTGTTCCCATAGACTTACATGGGACTTCCGGTATCGGTATCGGGTATCGCCGATATTTTAGTGATATCGGCGATACCATTCCGATTCCGATACTTTAGGATATCGGAAAGTATCGCTCAACTCTAGTGGAGATGGCAAGTTCTGGGGGGCGGTAGATGACAGCCAGCTGGAGGTTGGAGGGGGAGTAGATGCGGACGGAGTGCACCTCAAATGAGGGAGTGGTAGCGGAGGGGGGTAGTGGAATTGGGGCAAAGGAGCAGGTGTCAGATAGGAGCAAATCAACTCCTCCACCACGTTTGTTGCTGGGGCGGGGGGTGTGAGATAGGTGGAATCCACTGTATGAGAGTGCAGCTGGTGAGGCTGAGTCAGAGGGGGTGAGCCAGGTTTCGGTGATGCCAAGGAAGGAGAGTTTATTGGTGATGAAGAGGTTGTGGATAAATGACAGTTTATTGCAGACAGAGCATGCGTTCCATAGTGCTCCAGGTAGGGGTACCGGGGGAGTGGGGGCTGGGTGAATGGGTATGAGGTTATCATGGTTGCGAAGACGTGTAGAGGATGTGTTGAGGAGGGCCAGGATTTGGGGATATGTCACCAGCAGTGAGGAGTAACAGACAGAGCGTTAGAAGGTGGGAACAGGATAAGACATGGTGTGGCCGTGTGTTTCTGGAGAAAAAGGATTGTACGTGGAGGAACAGTTCTGAGGAGAAGGTAAGATGTCTGGGGAGAATGGAGGGGAAAATGACTACTTCCTTACTAGGTGGGGGGATTACAGGGAATAGGAAAAAAGTAAGTAGTATGGGGGTGAAAGTGAAAAGAAAAGGAAACATGGTAGTGGTTATATATTCTGTCAACTTACAGTCAAATTCCAGTCCAATTCTAGTCTAATTCATAGTATAGTAATTAGAAATCTGTAATTTGAAAGATGGAAGTTGAAGGATGGAGGTCAGACTCGTCTTGTCAGACTCATGGCTGAGGCTAAATGTGCACTTGAGAGTAAGCAGCTGTGAGGGGGGTTGTGGGCGTGATTACCCAGACCACATGGTCACAGTGAGCAAAGCTAATAAAAAGGGGGAAGGGACTGGCAGCTCAGGTATGCATGGAAAACACAAGGGGAATGAATGCATTGTGAATACAGGAAGATGGGTAAGTGAAATGCCAGGGATACTATATGCACTTCATAAACAGTCAAAAACAGAGAAAAAGCTGCATAGATGATTGCATACCATGCAAAATTAATGCAGTTCACAAAACACAGTCACAGGAATTTGGCAAAGCTGAGGAAATTTGGTGCATACCATGCAAAATTAATGCAGTTCACAAAACACAGTCACAGGAATTTGGCAAAGCTGAGGAAATTTGGTGCATACCATGCAAAATTAATGCAGTTCACAAAACACAGTCACAGGAATTTGGCAAAGCTGAGGAAATTTGGTGCATACCATGCAAAATTAATGCAGTTCACAAAACACAGTCACAGGAATTTGGCAAAGCTGAGGAAATTTGGTGCATACCATGCAAAATTAATGCAGTTCACAAAACACAGTCACAGGAATTTGGCAAAGCTGAGGAAATTTGGTGCATACCATGCAAAATTAATGCAGTTCACAAAACACAGTCACAGGAATTTGGCAAAGCTGAGGAAATTTGGTGCATACCATGCAAAATTAATGCAGTTCACAAAACACAGTCACAGGAATTTGGCAAAGCTGAGGAAATTTGGTGCATACCATGCAAAATTAATGCAGTTCACAAAACACAGTCACAGGAATTTGGCAAAGCTGAGGAAATTTGGTTGCATACCATGCAAAATTAATGCAGTTCACAAAACACAGTCACAGGAATTTGGCAAAGCTGAGGAAATCTGGTGCATACCTGTAGGAAGAGGAGAAACAGCTTGATTAGAGTGGTACAGATGATATTGCAGGAGCGATGAGTGGCCAAATGCATTCTAGAATTCTAGTCTAATTCATAGTATAGTAATTAGAAATCTGTAATTTGAAAGATGGAAGTTGAAAGATGGAGGTCAGACTCGTCTTGTCAGACTCATGGCTGAGGCTAAATGAGGTTATATACAGCACTATTTAGCCTTCAAAAGCAAAAAATGCAGGCCACAGATTTGTCAGTGTGGTATCTCCGTGCCTGCTCAGATATCTGCGTACTCCAACTTTGCCCATTTTAGGCCGGTTTTCAATTTTTTTCCTGTGTGTCACTCTAGTTATATACAGCACTATATTGCTTTGTTAAAAAAAACAGGCCAGATATTTTACAGTGTGGTATATCTGTGACATGTCTCATACATCAGTGTGCTCCAAATTGTTGCATTTTAGGCCGGTAGTCCTGTGCTTTCATGTCTGTTACTCAAGCTATATACAGCACTATGTTGCTTTTTTAAATAAAACAGCCCACAGATTTTACAGTGTGCTATCTCCGTGGCAGCTCAGATATCTGCGTGCTCTAAGTTTGGGCCTTTTTGGCCGGTATTCAATTTTTCCTGCTGTCTGTCACTCTAGTTATGTACAGCACTATGTTGCTTTGTTAAAAAAAAAGCCAGATATTTTACAATGTGGCAGATCTGTGACATGCCTCATATCTCCATGTGCTCCAAATTGGTGCATTTTAGGCTGGTAGTCCTGTGCTTTCCTGTGTTACTCAAGTTATATACAGCATTATGTTGCTTTTTAAATAAAACAGTCCACATATTTTACAGTGTGGTATATCTGTGACACGCATCATACATCCGTGTGCTACAAATATGGTCATTGTAGGCCTACCTTTTCTAGTGTTTTTGCTGTCTGTTATGGTACTTAGTGGCACCAATTGACTAAGCAAAAAATCATTTGTAACTACAGTCCACATATTTTAAAGTGTGGTTTTCCCACACACTTATCACATACAAGTTTGCTCTCAATTCAGCCATTAGTTGTGAACGTGTATAATATTCTAGTCCATTTACAATGGGCAAGATGTGTGGCAAGAGACGGAGAAGTGGCCGTGATGGTCATGGTGCATGCCGAGGCAGAGGCCATGGGCAAGCTGAAATTGGGCCAACAAAAGCACCCACATCTTCTCGCTGGACCTTAGTTTCCGAAGTCCTAGGGGACCGCAGCAAGACAGCACTATTGAAGCCATAGCAGTGTGAAAAGGTTGTTGGTTGGATAGCGGATAATAATTCCAGTTACATGGCCACCACCGCCAGCACCCTGTCTTACACACGGTCAAGTCTGAGTAGCCGTGAATCTGGCCGGCATATTCCTTACCCTGATCCTCCTACCATGCTGAGTGCCCTGAGACAACTGATTCCACACTTGGACACTCCAAAGAGCTGCTCACTTTTCCATTTATATATTCGGGCCTCTGGAGCAGTCCACTTGAAGCGGGGCAAGATGAGATTCCATGTAGCGATGGCCAAATAATTGAGCAGCCACGGTCCAAAGAATGGACGATGATGAGATCCATTTGCCGAAAAGTCAGTAGAAAGACGAGGGTGCGGAAGTGGAAGATGAGGTCGTGGATGATATAGTAACTGACCCAACCTGGCCGAAGGACATGCAGAGCGAGGACAGCAGCGCATAGGGGTAGGGAGGCGTAGCACCCATTAAGGCAGGAAGAAGCCATGTGGTGGTTGCAGACAGAAGGTGGGCAACCGTTCCCCGTAACACCAACATGATGGAAGTTGCCAGTCCAACTGTTAGGTCTTCCCGAGTCTGTTTTTGTTTAATAAAATTTTAAAATTAAAATAATCAAGCCACATATTGTACAGTCTGGTATCGCTGTTAGACGTCTTTGTGGACCCTAAATTGTGGCAATTCATGCCTACATTCCACTGTATTTGCTGTCTGTTACCGTAGTTCTCTACACTATTTTTGGGTAAAAACACAGCCCAAATATTGAACAGTGTGGTATCTTGGTAAAAATACTTCTGTTTCAAGCCGTTATGGTTGTTATGGCTGCTTCATGACTGTCTTAAATGCTCCAACTACTACCACCATCATCATCTTCTGCCTAGAGTCTGTCAATGCGCAGATAGAAAGTCTGAGGAGCAGAGGGTGAACGCTTGGATGGTGTTGTACTCTGGATTATGAAGGTGAAATATTCTTGATGAAATCATGAATGGAAGAGCTGGAGGAAGAGCACCTGGAAGAGCACGGGGCCAGGACTCGCAACTACTGAAGCCTGGTGTTCCTGGGCAGGATTCTGACAAGCCATCACCTATTAATACTGAACTTGTTGTATGATTATGTCAAAAAGGAGCCCTGCATTTTCTATAACAGAAGCAAGAGATTGTGACATTTTGGCTGCATTTCAAGAGGTGTCAATTGGAGAGCGTGGTGGTCATAGATGTGACTTGTACACCATCACCCAAAATGTTGCCTCTCCACCAACTGAGGTGCCGCATCCCTGAACTTCTGTCTCTTTCCCATTATCCTGCAGAATGTAAGTCCGCAAGGACAAGTGTTATGATTTGGTAGCCGAGGAGGACCGTAGCCAAAATAGCCTAGGCAACCAGACACCCAGAGAAGTTGGTAACTAGCGGATTGCAGACCCCTGAACTGACAGCACAACTGGAAGCAGCCATGGGACATGCCTACGGTGCCCTAGACACCTCGACACAGCCTGAGATATAACTAAGCCTAAAGACAGAAAGGGGAATGCTAACTGCCCCGGAGAAGAGCCCCCAAAGGAATAGGTAGCCCCAAACATATATTGGCGGTGAGACAAGACAAAATACAAACACAGGCAGAAAATAGAGCAAGCAAATGCTGGGGCCCAAACTATCTAGATAGAAAAGAACAGAAAAGAATACTGTCTGCAATCCAGCAAAAACTCTAGGAAAAACTCCAACCAGTCTGATATGCAAAGATACTGAGACCACAAGATCTCTCCCCCGCTAGATCAGAACTCAGGTGTAACTGGTAGCAAATAAGCAGATACTGATATAACAGGGAACTGGTAATACATAAACAATGGCAAATGAGAAACAGGGGAAACTGGCTGTAAAAACTCCAGAAAGACAGAAAACTGAGATAGACAAAAACAAATGCCACAGAAATGAACAGCAAATAACTTATCTGAAAGATGTCAGATCCAGTGTGTTCACAACAGTACCCCCCCTTGAGGAGGGGTCACCGAATCCTCACCTGCACCACCAGGCCGATCAGGATGAGCCCTGTGAAAGGCGCAAACTAATATCTCAGAATGAATGTCCGAAGCAAACACCCAAGAATTGTCCTCCTGACCATAACCTTTCCACTTGACTAAGTACTGGAGTCTCCGTCTAAACAGATGATAATCCAATATCTTCTCCACTTCATACTCCAGATTGCACTCAACGAAAACAGGCTCAGGGGCATAGCCATAGGAACTACTGGCTCAACAAACCTTTTCAAGAAAGATTTATGGAAGACGTTGTGAATCTTAAATATCCCTGGAAGAGCCAAACAGAAAGAAATGGGATTAAGGATTTCCAAGATCTTATAAGGTCCAATGAACCTTGGCTTAAATTTTGGAGATGAAACCTTCATAGGGATATTCTTTGAGGACAACCAAACCATGTCACCTACTTTAAACCGGGGACCATAAGTCCTATGCCGGTTGGCAAACCGTTGGGCCCTCTATTGAGAGAGAGACTACTTATCCACTACTTGATCCCAAATCTTCTGCATTCTCTCTACCATAGAGTCAACACCCGGACAGACAGAAGCCTCTACCTGCCCCGAAGAAAACCGAGGATGAAACCCAAAATTGCAGAAAAAAGAGGACATCAAAGTGGCAGAACTGGCCCTATTATTTAGAGCGAATTCAGCCAAGGGCAAAAAAGAGACCTAATCATCTTGATCAGCAGACACAAAACATCTCAAATAAGTTTCCAAAGTCTGGTTTGTTCTCTCAGTCTGCCCATTGGTCTAAAGGTACTGCCACACTAAGCTATCCCGCTAGCGATCTCGTTAGCGTTGCATACTAATGAGATCGCTAGCGGGATTGTTTCTATATCGCTAAATGCGGCCACATTTAGCGATATAGTTAACGACGCTATCGCCGTTAGCGATCTTCTTAACGACTTTAGCGGTACAAAAGTACCGCTAAATCGCTAAGAAAAGGTGCCACACAGCGATATATACTTACCCAGCGGGAGCGCCGATGAGAAAATAGGGTCCGGAGCGATTCCAGCGACGAGCGAGATCACAGCAGGAAGCTCGTCGCTGGAAGCTGCCGCACTGAACAATATCGCTAACGGGATCGCTAAATAGTGACGTTTTTTAGCGATCCCGTTAGCGATATTGTTTAGTGTGGCATACCCTTTAGGGTGAAATGCAGAGAAAGACAACTGAATTCCCAGTTTAGAACAAAAGGCTCTCCAAAATCTGGAAACAAATTGGACTCCTCTGTCAGACACAATGTTCTCCGGAATGCCGTGCAAACGAACCACCTGCTGAAAAAACAAGGGCACCAACTCGGAAGAGGATGGCAGCTTCGGCAGTGGCACAAGATGGAGCA
Source organism: Oophaga sylvatica (assembly GCA_033576555.1). Lineage (NCBI taxonomy): Eukaryota > Metazoa > Chordata > Amphibia > Anura > Dendrobatidae > Oophaga > Oophaga sylvatica. The sequence continues at coordinate 282,912,270 of JARQOD010000006.1, read as the reverse complement.
TCTTGAAAAATCTATCACAGATCACCCAGATAACAGTCATTCTCTGAGAGACAGGGAGGTCTGAAAAAAAATCCATAGAGATATGGGTCCATGGCCTTCTGGGCACAGGCAGTGGCATTAACAATACACTAGAGCGAGAGCAGGGTTTGGACCGAGAACAAGTCCCATAGGACTGCACAAAATTCCTGACATCACGAGATAAAGTAGGCCACGAAAAGGACCGACTCACCAAAGCTGTGTTAGGGTCTGCGGAACGCACCTAATAGATATATTAGAGAGGTGCGTTCGCAGCCCAGGGTCCACCGTGCAGGCGAAGCCCGCTGCTAGTAAGATGGCGAAAGTAGCGAACTCTGTTATCCCCCAGAGTCGCTAAAATAAATGCCGTAGAGCCGCTAACGGGAATGCCACAGTGCTATATGGCGATAGGTGCGAACTCACTTAGCATCAGTGAGCCGCAAAGTAAAACACTAGGGAGCTGAACCAGCGTTATAAAGCAAACCCTGTTGCGTCACAGAGCCGCTGAGAAAAAGACTGTGTCTTGTTAACACCACAGGGATACACAGATAATTGCTGCTGCGCGGATAGCAGTCCGTGATCATGCAGACAGCAACGCAATCAAGCAATCTCCTCACCGGAGAAGCCGGTATTCTAGGGGCTTATTTCAGCCAAGCCCTAACCACTTGCACTCAAATCTCCTCACCGGAGGTGCCGGTATTCTAGGGGCTTATTTCAGCCGAGCCCTAACCACATGCGTGCATGACCACACTGGCGCAAAGCACATAATGCAATCGATACTAGCGCATGGCGGCCCAGCCATGCCACCCTTTTATAGTAACAGCTACAGGACCTGCCAGAAACAAGGACCAATGAAACTGTTCCAGAACACCAGTAGTCACAGGACCTTCCTGGCGGACCAATAGGAGCTACTGCAGTACCTGAGCATGTGACCCCTGATCTCCAATGAGAGATCTCACCCTGGGCATGCTCAGAAGGGAAAACAAGGACTTTGTCCTAAAGACGTCTGCTCGCCGCTAACCAGTACTGGCCATAATAGCAGAGCCTGGAGGGCAGCTGTAATCCTCTGCACACTGTTAGACTGGGCGAGACGCTGGGACCGACGTCTAAGCTGAGCAGAGTCCACTGCGGCCAGAGACGAATGGGAGACCGCAGCCGGAATGGCTCGAGATTCCCCTTGTGCAGTAGCGGGAACTCGACCCCTAACAAGCTGTGGCACCAAAAAAACTGGGATGACCAGCCAACGCGGAGCAATGAATTTCAGACATTACTTTCTTCCTCCATTGGTCTGGGACAAACAATTTCCCCACAGGGCAACGTTCAGGTTTGTCCCCCTGAAATTGCTCCAGGGCCAGTCTCAAATCAGGCGAGATAGCGGAAAGAACCACACCCTCCTTCAGAATGGCAGTAGGCTCAGTTACATCTGGAGAATCCGCAAAGAAACTCCTAGAGAGGGCATCAGCCTTAACATTCTTAGTGCCCAGGAGAAAGGAGACCATAAAATTAAAACGCGTGAAATACAAGGCCCACCTGGCCAGTCTAGTATTTAGTCGCTTGGCTGATTCGAGATAGATCAGGTTCTTGTGGTCAGTGAGGACAAAAACTTGATGTTTGGCTCCATCCAACCAATGTCTCCACTCTTCAAAAGCCCACTTCATAGCCAATAATTCCCGATTCCTCACATCATAATTACGCTCAGCTGGGGAAAATTTTCAAGAGAAGAAGGCACAAGGGTTACTCTTAGAGGTTACAGGATCCCTTTGGGGCAAAACGGCTCCTGCACCAATCTCAGAAGCATCTATCTCCACCTGAAATGGTACAGAAACATCAGGTTGCCATAGAAGAGGAGCAGAAGTGAATCTCCGCTTAAGCTCCTGAAACGCCGAAACTGCCTCTGGAGACCAATTCACTAGATGAGAACTAGAGTTGAGCAAAACAGGTCGGTCAGATTCAATAGTCGCCGACTTTCGCCAAAGTCGGGATTCGTTGGCCGAAACCCGACCATAGCGTGCAGTCGGCCATGCGGTTGTCGACCCGAGCGCCAAAGTCGGTTTTCCCATAATGCTTGCAGGTGCCTTTTTTCAGCCAATGAGCAAGGACATACACTGTGGGCAACGAGATGACATGGGCAGCGTTCACCACCATCTTAGAGAAGGGCATTGCAGCGATTGGCTTGCTTTGGGGGCGTCATAGTATCTATAAAAGCCCTGACGGCCGACCGCCATTTTACTTCTGCTGATCTTAACAGTAGGGAGAGGTTGCAGACGCTGTTTATCAGTAGGGAGAGAGTTAGGACGGGAAAGAGAAGTTCTTATGTGCTTGTGCTGATAATAATTGTGCTTTACAGTTAGTGTGCAGTGACAGGGGAAGATTTTCTTGTGTGCAGCAGCGCTGGTTATTAGGCTGCCTGGTAACTGTATTGCTGTGTGTACACTGCTGTGCAGACTGCTTTTTACACAGCACTAATACTTTTATTCTTTTTTTCTGCACAGTAACCGAGCGTTCATTTTTTCGCACACTGTATAGAGCTGTACGCTCCTCACACCCTACCGTGTACCGGCTGGTATCACGGACAAATACATGCTGACTATCTGTGTGTGACTCCGGAAATATATATGGAGATTTAAATTTTCCCCTACACCGTATACAACTGTACGCTTGTGATACAATACCGTATATCTGCTCTTTGTATTTCGGTCAAATCCATACTGAGAGAGCGTCTGTGTGTGACTCTGTAAATATATACGGAGATTGAAATTTTCCCCTACACTGTGTACAGCTGTATGCTTCTGTACCATATATTTGACGGTATTTTTGGTACATTTTCCCAAACATGAGGAAGTATGATGGAAGAGGCCGTGGATGTGGGTGGAGGGCCAGCTGGTACTGATGGTGGTGGTGGTGCATCTGCTGGTAGAGCCAAAAGCACAATAGCAACGAAGGCAGGAGGTGTTGACCCTGCATCATCGCCTGGCTCCAGAAGACCTGGAAGGCTCCTTTTTTGGGAGTAGGTACACCGCTTTTAAAGCTGGTGTATCAGGAACAGGTTTTGGCTTACATTGCCAAAACAGCCTCTAGCTCTACCGCCTCCTCTTCTGAAGTTTCAAAAAATGCCAGCACTGAGTCATCAGTGCAGGCTCCTGGTCAGGAATGACACCTTTCCTTGTGTCCTTCAACCCCACCACAAGTGAAGGATGCTGCAGGCCACACTTCAGATTACTCCATGGAGCTCTTTTCACATACCATGCCTGGGTTATCAAGTGAAATCCTGAATTCCCCAGTACAAGATGAATATGACATGGAGTGCACTGATGCACAGCCACTGCTATATGATTCTGCTGGTACATTCACCCAGAGCACTGCATTGCCCTCGGAGTCTACTGAGCCAGATTCTGACCCTGATGAAACTCAGGTGCCCCTTCCCACATACTATACCACCTTACACGGTGACACAGAGGAAGGTGCACATGAAATTGAAGAGGAGGTGATGGATGACCCAGTTGTTGACCCAGATTGGCATCCATTGGGGGAAGAGGGTGCCGCTGGCAATAGCTCAGAAGAGGAGGAGGATCCGCAGCAGGCATCGACATTGTAGCTGCGGTTTTCTGGCAGGCCCGTAGCAGTCCAAAAACGTGTTAAAAAAACAAAAAGAGTTGCAGGACAGCTTGGCCAGACGGTCAAATTAGCACAGCGTGCAAGCCCTGAAAATTTATCCCATAGTAGGAAGAGTGCAGTGTGGCACTTTTTTGACCAAAATCCTATTGATGAGGCAAAGGTTATCTGTAAGAAGTGTGGAAGGACCTTTAGCCGAGGGAAAAATCTCACAAATTTGAATACCAGTTGCATGCCTAAACTTTTAAACACCATGCACTTGCAAGTGTGGACGGATTACAATACCTCAGGTAGCACACGTGCACCTGCTCCGACTGAAGGTAGCCAGCAACGCTACATCACTTCCCCCTACTGTAAGCCCACCGGTTAGCACATCATCAGCAAGAAATGTTGAGGAGTCGTCGCAAGGCCAAAGCAGTCAGGGAATCAAAATGTTTTTGCAACGAAAGACTGAATCTAGGCCATCACCACCACCAACACCACCAACACCATCACCAACCCCCTCTCTGTCCGCCTTGTCCACCGCTAGTTCCCCCATATGCAGCTCTCAAGTCCAGCTCACCCTAGCAGACCCTCTGAGTAGGACAAGAAAGTACTCATCCTCTCATTCGTGTACACTGGCTTTGATTGCATACATTGTCAAACTGATCTCATTAGAGATGATGCCCTTCCGTTTGGTTGAAAGTGCAGCGTTCCGAGAGCTCATGGCCTACGCTGTCCCACGCTATGACCTACCCAGTCGGCACTTCTTTTCTAGAAAAGCCATCCCTGCCCTCCACCTGCATGTGAAAGACCGCATTGTCCATGCACTCAAACAATCAGTGAGTGGAAAGGTGCATCTCACAACAGATGCATGGGCCAGTAGGCATGGCCAGGACCGGTACGTGTCCATCACTGCGCACTGGGTTAATGTGGTGGATGCAGGGTCCACAGGGGACAGCGGCAGTGGGACAGTGCTGCCTAGCCCACGGTATAGGCAACAGCTGGAGGTAGGCGTTCGACCCTCCTCCTACTCCTCCTCCTCCAGAAGCGAAAGCTCGTCGACAGAGCGCAGTGGACACGAGCACCTAATCCGTAGCAGCCAGTGTTGCACACGATGTGTCCCACTATCAAACAGCTAGTGGTAAGCGTCAGCAGGCTGTTTTAAAGATTATGTCTTTGGGCGACAACAGATACACCGCGGAGGTACTGGCCGACTACTTGCAGCGAGAAACTGAGTCATGGCTGGGCAGTCTACATTTTGAGCCGAGCCAGGCAAGGTAGTCAGTGATAACGGCTGTAAATTTGTGGCGGCCATAGCCCTTGCAAAACTCAGACACATACCTTGCCTGTCTCACACCTTGAACCTGGTGGTGCAGTGCTTCATAAATAATTATCCGGAGTTACCAGCCCTGCTGCATAAGGTGCGAAGACTGTGCTCGAACATCCGTCGCTCGCCGGTAGACTCCAGTCGTATGCAGAGGCTGCAGCGATCGCTCCACCTCCCCAAGCACCGCCTAATCATAGACGTTGCAACAAGGTGGAACTCCACCATGCACGTGGTTGAGAGGCTGTGCGAACAGAGGCATGCTGTAATGCATTTGTGGGAGGATACACGGGTAGGCAATTTGATGGCAGACATGGAGTTGTCGGATGTGCAGTGGTAAAAGCAGAAAGACCTCTGTAAAGTCCTTCAGTGTTTTGAGGAATGCACACGGCTGGTAAGCGCAGACGACGCCATCAATAGCATGAGCATCCCACTTATGTGTCTGTTCATGCAAACTTTTACACACATTAAGGATCAGGTGTCTGCGGTGGAGGAGGAGGGAAGCCTTGATGACAGTCAGCCATTGTCTTCTCAGGGAACTGTCCTGGATGAGTTGGAGGAAGAAGAGGAAGAGGAGGAGGAGGAGGATGAGGGGATCATTATTTTGGGGAGGAGGATGCTTCTCAGGGGGCAAGAGAAAATGTTGACTTGCCAAGGTCAGGTACAGGGTTTGTGCGTGACTGGAGGGATGTGGATTTGGCAGAAAGTGCTCCTCCACCCACCACTGTCAATGCATTATTGACACCTGAAACATTGGCCCACATGTGTGATTATGTCTTGCGGATCCTAAAAAGGGACCCCCGCATTGCCAAAATGATGAAGGATGACGACTACTGGTTGGCCAGCATCCTCGATCCACGCTATAAAGGCAAATTACAGAACATCATGCCACAGGAGAACCTAGAGCTAATATTGGCGAACAAACAAGCAACTCTGGTAAACCATTTGTTAGAGGCATTCCCAGCACACAGCAGAGGTGCAGGTTCTACCACGAGCCGTACTGTGCAACATGGAATAGGTGTTCGTGGTGCACACAGCCGAAGTGGCGTTGGAGACAGGGGTTTCATGACCATGTTGTGGACTGATTTCTCGAGTACCGCTCACACGACTGGTAATACTGAATCGATTGCAACAGACAGGAGACAGCAGTTGTCAACTATGGTTCAAAATTACCTCTCCTTCCCTATCGATGTTCTCCCTCACAGTTCATTCCCCTTTGACTACTGGGCCTGTAAACTGGACACCTGGCCTGAATTGACACAATATGCCTTACAGGAGCTTGCTTGCCCTGCTGGTAGTGTGCTATCAGAAAGAGTCTTCAGTGCTGCTGGATCAATCCTGACAGAAAGAAGGACCTGGCTGTCGACCCAAAATGTTGGTGATCTCACCTTCATTAAAATGAACCATGCCTGGGTTTCAAAGGATTTTGAACCACCTTCCCCTGATGACACATAGGTTGCCAGCAAAATGGCTCGCTTTGTCCTCCTCTTCCTCCGACTTCTCCAACTCCTCCATTTACAGCTGCTTAACGTCAAACCTACACCTCAACATATGCCAGTTTTTCCACCTCCCTAACTGGGCTGTACCCCCCAGGGCCGAGGTCAACACCTGATGCACCAGGGAAAGTGCCAGTGTCCTGAGCAGGTGGGGGGGCTAACTGGTGGACGACGGCACTGGCACAGGGCCCCTCATAGTTCGCCGGTGTCTCTGACGGTGGGGGGGCTTACTCGCCATCAGAGACAACGGCGTACTATGAGCGGCCCTGTGCCAGTGCCATCGCCCACAAGTGGGACCCCCCTGCTTGCTCAGGGCCGCAGCACTTGAAATGCTTACCTCTCCCTGCTCCACCGCTGTGACGTCTTCCGCATTTCCTGACAGTGACATTCAGGTCAGAGAGCGCGATGACGTCACGTTTGTGCGCCCTCTGCTTGAACAGTCACAGTGCAGAGAACTGGAAGATGGCGACGCTGAGGAGTCCAGCGTACAGCAGTGCCCAGCAAGGAGAGGTATTTAATTTTTTTTTTATATTTGGAGCGATATATGAGGAGCATTATACACTGGAGTATTATATATGGGGCCCATCATACACTGGAGCATTATAAATGGGCCCAACATACACTGGAGCATAATATACAGGGCCCATTATACACTGGAGCATTATATGGTGCCCATTGTATATGGAGCATTATATAGGCCCATCATACACTGGAGCATTATACATGGGGCCCATCATATACTGGAGCATCATATGGAGCCCATTATATATGGAGCATTATATAGGCCCATCATACACTGGAGCATCATCCATGGGGCCCATCATATACTGGAGCATTATGTGGAGCTCATCATATACTGTATGGAGCATTATATGGGACCAATTATGTATGGAGCAATATATGGGACTCATTATTCTGTATGGCGCACTATGTGGTACCCATAATACTGTATGGAGTACTATACTGAATTTACAAGAGATATCAGTCATGTAATGTAAGAAATTAAGTATTTGGCATTGTACCATACCTGTAATTCTCTGCTGTACCGGAGCATCATGAATTATGGTATGTGTTAAAGGGGCCCACTGAGACTCTTTTGCCCGGGGCCCACAAAAACCTGGAGCCAGCCCTGCAACCCCCCAACTTTAGCCAAAAAAAACCCAGTTTTCAATGCGTTACTTTTATTATAAAGTAAATTAAGGTTGACAAGCTTAAGTAATAAGAATTGATGTCGTTGGCATTGAAATGGGCACTGTAGGTGTGTTTACTGTCCTCCACTCCCTGCCGACTTTTATTCCCCATTGACTTGCATTGGGGTCGGATTTTCAACTCCAACTCGACCTTTTCCGCTGGTTGGCAGACTTCGTTCGACTCGACTTTGTGAAAGTCGGGTGGTCCAAAACCCGACTCGACCCTCCCGAAGCCAAAGTCGCTCATCTCCAATCAGAACCCTTTTTGGTCAAATCAGTCAGTGGTTTCACAATACCAGAGAAATTGCTTATACATTTACAGTAAAAATTAGCAAAACCCAAAAATCTCTGAAGAGCCTTCAATGAAGTGGGCTGAACCTAATCACCAATGGCCTGAACCTTGACCGGGTCCATCTCAATAGCGGACTGAGACAAAATGAATCCCAAAAACGAAACCTTCTGTATGCCAAAGAGACATTTTGATCCCTTAACATACAAAGCATTTTCTCTCAAAATCCGGAATATCATCCGAACATGTTCCACATGAGAATCCCAGTCATTGGAAAAAAATCAAAATATCGTCCAAATAAACTTGGATAAAATCAAAAACTTATCCACAAAATCCCGGAAAATATTGTTCATGAAAGATTGGAAGACGGAAAGGGGCATTAGTGAGCCCAAAAGGCATCACCAGGTACTCAAAATGCCCCTCAGGGGTATTAAATGCCATCTTCCATTTATCACCGTGCTTAATGCGAATAAGATTATACGCCCCTCTAAGGTCAAGCTTGGTAAACCAACTAGCACCTTTAACTCTGGAGGATAAATAGGAAATCAGGGGTAAAGGATACTGATATTTAACAGTGATCTTATTAAGGAGGCGATAGTCAATACACGGCCTCAATGAACCTTCCTTTTTGGCCACAAAGAAAAAGCTGGCACCTAAAGTTGAAGAGGACGGTCTAATATGAACTTTCTCCAATGACTCTTTGATATAAGATCGCATAGCCTCATGCTCAGGTATAGACAGATTGAAGAGCCTACCTTTGGGAAGTTTACAACCTGGCACTAACTCAATCGCGCAATCATAACTCCTGTGGGGAGGCAAGGACGCAGACTTACTCTCACTAAACACATCAGAAAAATGAGCCAAATAGTCGGGGATATCCTGAGACTGGGAAGAGGTAGCAAAAACAGGAGTGTCACCACGAACACATTGACAAACCCAACTGACCACAGACACATACTTCCAATCCAAAACAGAAATTATGGGTCTGTAACCAAGGAAAACCCAGTACAATAATATCATGTAAATTATGCATCACCAAAAATGTACAATTCTCTTGGTTGCCCGGGGCTACCCGCATTATCACCTGGGTCAAAAACTGGGGTTTATTCTCCGCCAAAGGGGTAGAATCAATGCCCAGCAAAGGAATAGGAGTCCGCAGGGGTACCATGGGAAAACCACAACGTTTGGCAAAGTCGAAATCCATCAGGCTCAGGGCTGCTCCTGAATCGACAAAAGCCTGAGCAGAAAATGAGGACAAGGAGCAGATCAAGATAACAGTCAAGAGAAATTTAGGCTGTACATTGCCCAAAACAAATGAGCACGCAAAACGTCTTCCCCGCTTAGGGCAGATGGAAATAGTATGAGAAGCGTCCCCACAATAGAAGCACAACTTATTACGCTTCCGAAATTCTTGACGCTGAGCCCTAGAAACAACACTATCACACTGCATGGGCTGAGAGTTTTGTCCGAAAGGCAACACCACCTCTCACATAGTTTTATGTTCACGCAAGCGTCTGTCAATTTGAATGGCTAATGACATAGAATCATTGAGACCCGAGGGGACAGGAAATCCCACCATAACATCTTTTACGGTCTCTGCCAGCCCTTTTCCGAAAAAGAGCCGCTAGGGCATAATCGTTCCATTTAGTAAGGACTGCCCACTTTCGGAATTTCTGACAATATAACTCTGCCACTTCCCTGTTTCAATGCCAATAAGGTTTCTTCAGCTTTATCAATCACATTAGGTTCATCATACAACAACCCCAGAGCCTGAAAAAATGCATCCACATTAGCCAAAACAGGATCCCCAGGTGTCAGTGAAAACACCCAATCCTGAGGGTCGCCACGCAAATGGGAGATGACAATTTTAACCTGCGGCACTGAGTTCCCTGAGGAATTAGGTTTCAAGGCAAAAAACAATTTACAATTATTCTTAATGTTCAAGAATTTAGACCGATCCCCAAAAAATAAATCAGGAATAGTGATCTTAGGTTCCACAGCAGACAACCAGGTGAGATAGGAGAAATACTCCGAACTTCAGCAGCGAGCTGCTCAACACGATCGAACAAATGCTTAATTTCCATTGATGAAAAAAAAATCCTCCTACTGCCCCCAGAGAAAAAGAGGAAAAAATATATAAAAAATTCTGACAACTTTTTTTTTTTTGCTATTCTTTCCTTCTTTTGAGTACTATAGAATTAAAGTCGGACCCTGTTGATTCAGTTATGATTTGGTAGCCGAGGAGGACAGTAGCCAAAATTGCCTAGGCAACAAGACACCCAAAGAGGTTGGTAACTAGAGGATTGCAGACCCCTGAACTGACAGCTCAACTAGAAGCAGCCGTGGGACGTGCCAACGGTGCCCTAGACACCTCGACACAGCCGGAGAACTAACTAAGCCTAAATACAGAAAGGGGAACGCTAACTGCCCCGGAGAAGAGCCCCCAAAGGAATAGGTAACCCCCAAACATATATTGGCGGTGAGACAAGATGAAATACAAACACAGGCAGAAAAAAGAGTGCGCAAATGCTGGGGCCCAAACTATCTAGACAGAACAGAACAGGAAAGAATACTGTCTGCAATCCAGCAAAAACTCTAGGAAAAACTCCAACCAGTCTGATATGCAAAAATACTGAGACCACACGATCTCTCCCCCGCTAGATCAGAACTCAGGTGTAACTGGTAGGAAATAAGCAGATACTGATATAACAGGGAACTGGTAATACATAAACAATGGCAAATGAGAAACAGAGACCTGTGCAGGCCCCAGCAGGGGAACCTGGCTGTAAAAACTCCAGAAGTACAGAAAACTGAGATAGATAAAAACAAATGCCACAGAAATGAACTGCAAATAACTTATCTGAAAGTTGCAGGAGAAGCAGGAAGCAAGTTCACTTCCAAAAGAGACCAGAAAGCAACAAATCACCGACGAGGATCATGGGAAGGTAGCTCACTTATTTCTTCCCAGTCATTCCCACCCGATTGCCACTCATCACCACTAGGTGAAGGACTTCTGTTAGCCAAAGCAGCTTCATTACTATCAGCAGCCACCAGAGGGAGCCCAAACTCAGAAGTCAGATCCAGTGTGTTCACAACAGACAAGGTCCTCTACCCTCTGTACCAGTCTGTCATTTTAAATTTGTTAACTGTAAACAATATCTATTACTTTGTATGTAACCCCTTCTCATGCACAGCACCATGTAATAAATGGCGCTATATAACTAAATAATAATTATAATAATACTATATGGGTGTTTCAACTTGATAAACCATCCAACATGCTATTGAATCAAAATCTTGTTTTACTGACAACTCTGTTCTGCAGTGCACTAATTATGTGAACTTGTTATCTAAACCCTATGTGTTGTGGCACAATGTCATGTTCACTACAGTCCCGAGATGTTATCTAGATCCCTAATCTCACCTTTACTTTACAAGTATGATGAATTAATTAGAAAAGCACGTGGTATTGATGGAGTTGGTTTCTTGCCAAAGAAAATCAATAAGATCAATGAGATGGGTAATTCGGACATGGAATGGAGAAATAGTAAAGATGACTATTTTCACATTTCAGTTTAAACACACTTCACCAACTTCTTTTCACTTTTAAAATATTATATTCGGATGCCTTAAAGAAAAAGATGAATATATTGTGAAGCAAATAAGTATGAATAATTATTATCACCCAAATGATGTCACATAAGTCAGAACATACACAACCTATCACAGGGGAAATGATTTTCCACTGAAAATTAAAAGTATGAGACTACTAGTGTCATGTTGTGGATTGATATGAGCCACAAAGTCCTTCAAAGTGACACTGTTCTGGATGTAGTGTACAATTTTCTCTTTAGCATTGGAAGAACATGCCTTCTATGATACTTAAATTAAAGAACTGATTGGCCAGATATGTACGGATTCAGGATGACCAGGCTGCGGGTACCTGTGCTGTCAATGCTGTGTCCCCTGTTTGACGGGGGAAGGAATAGGGGAACGGACAGGTCCCATTAACCAAGAAGAGGAGGTGTGTTTAGACAAGGAACCTGTGCGGAAGGTGTGGGAAAACAACGAAAAGCATGAGTGAGTCCCCAACTGTGAGCATGTGAGCATCAAGGGAGGCAGAGCACTATGCACCGAAGCGCCGACGCTGTGGCGAACTGCAGCACACAGACAGACCCGGTGACCTACATGCAGGGGGCCAGCTTAACACAAAGCGGGCACAACAGAATAGATTTTTGGCGTGGACAAGCAGCGCATAGGAGGCAGAGAAGCGTGCTCCGTCATGAGAGCACTGGCGCTTCAAAGGATTGTTCCCATTGGCTCCCGCCACTAAAAGTGGTACTGCCATTTAGCGAGTTGCCATGTGCCTAGTGACCGCTCCTTGACCGTGAGTACAGCACACATGCGCAGTACAGAGAGCCAGGCTATGCCACGTGTTCAGCATGGATAACCAATAATTATAAGGCACAGAGGAATGAGAGAGTACGTTGGTATGGTCAGCAAGTTACTCCCTCAGAATTTTCACAAACTTTTCACTCCTTGTGAGTCCACCGCGCCTCAGGGCCAGGGTGATGGGAGGGTCTGAGAAAACTAAACTCCCACTCCCCGAACTTTCTCAGTGTTCCACTGTCTCTGCTGGATTATAGTTGTAGTAAACACACTTCAAAGAACATGTGCCCATAATAATGGCGAATAGTGTATAGTTATTATTTAGAGGAAAAAGATCCCACCATCTGCATAAGTATGTGCACTATGGAAATCCATAGGACAATCGTTGAACAATAAAAATAACAAAAGAAAAAAAGAAACTATCAAAAAATCCCAAATAATTGCATATAAAAAAGATTTTTATTAATTTAACAAACAGGTGAGCAAGAAGGGATAACACCCTAGCCAATTAACACATGTGGGACAACAGGACGCACATAGGAATAGGATAAAGATACAATTGTATGGTAGTCATAGGTAATTGAATCTCAACAATATTCATGACAGGATAAATGGTATCACAAAAATCTACCTTCGCAATGATGTGCAAAGTCAAAAGGTAATTACATAGCCCGCCTGGGTCTATTATTACATGCAAAGTGATCCATAGGTATTTACCAATAGCAATTTAAATGCATAGTATATTGCTCCATATTAGTTACCTGACATGAATAAGAAGAGAGCACCCTGTGCGTCCACCCAACGCGCGTTTCGGCGTATGTGCCTTTCTCAAGGGGTGATGGGAAAGGGGAAGTGAGGGGATTAAAAACACTCCATCCACCAATGTGCAGCAAGAGAATAAATCACCTGATCAACATAAATAATGACCGCACTGAAACACAGATGTATAGAGCCGGCTGAAAATCACCATGTTGTGTAGATGCAACCACTACGTCATCATTGTGCGCTTTGTATATTTCCAATGATAGACTAAACGTCAGAGTATTCAAAGATATTACAAAGTATCGGCAACATCAGCCGACGCAATGATTGCGTAATTTCAATGCGCTCACACATCTCATATGACTCGCCCAACGCCGGGACAGCTGAAAACGCCACACGGCGTCGGCGTCACGTGCCGGGTGACGTCACAATCATGTGATCAGTCACCGCGGCAACAAGGACGCCGAGAGCCGTGAAGCGTGTCAGCAGCCACAGCGCAGGCGCGTACCGATGGTAAGTATGAAAGGCTGTAATCCGGAGAAGTATCATCAAGATTATAATATACATATGTATACATTTTAACAGAAACATGATGTTGCAAATGACAGTTTGATATTAACAATGTATAATTACAATATAACGTCACAGAGTTCAAAAATGCATAACTAGAGCGCAACAATATATGACATATAATAATGCATAAATGATATGGCTTGGAAAATAACCATAATTAAACAATAATTTGCAAATAGATGGCATAAAATATCATAAAAAGTTGGAAGTCGTAAATTCAAGATGATACACATAGAGGGATGAAAATTTCGATATTCTCCAGATTTCATATCACTGATTCCACTGTATTGGACCCAGCAAGATCAGATTGCCACAATGGTGAATGAAAACTATATTAAAATATATAAGAAAAGTAAGAATAAAATTAAAATCAATAAAACCACATGGTACAATACAACAGATCAGACGTATATGATTAAATTCAGAGAAATGGAGCGAAGCTAATGGTTTCATTTAATCCTTTGGGATGGACAGTGTCCAGAGCCCAAATCCATTTAGTCTCACACTGAGAAAACCTTTGATTTAAGTTCCCACCACGGATGCCAGGATCAATCATGTCAATACCCTTGATTCTGAGTAAAGAACTATCGCAACCATGGTGTAACTTAAAATGACGCGGTATGGTCCTAAGCATGGTTGGATCATCATGGTCGGCCGCCGCCTGGATGCCCAAAACATGCTCGCGAGTACGCACCTTTAATTGGCGAGATGTCATGCCAATGTAGATTAATGAACAGGGACATGTGGCAAAATACACCACATAACGAGAAGTGCAAGAAATGCATTTCCTAATATCATAAGGCCTGGATCGTGCTGAATTAGAGAAGGTGGTACTGCGATCAATGTTAGGGCAGGCAACGCACCGACCACAAGGAAAACAACCACGCCTAGGACCCACACCATCAAGAAAGCTAGATTTGGTTTCTCCTTGATAGTGGCTACGTACCAGATAGTCCCTGAGATTTTTAGACCTCCTTGTTGTAATGCTAAGTCTATCGGGGAGAATACGGTTCAGAACTGGATCAGTTTGTAAGATGGGCCAAGCCCTCTGGAGACAGTCTCTCATGCGTGAAAACTGAGAATGGTATGTAGTGATAAATCTGATGTCCTGAGACGATTTTCTATCCACTTTATTATACAGCAGTGACTGACGGCTTGAATGTTTGGCCCGATGGTACGCTCTCTTAATTGAACGTCTGCTGTATCCTCTCTCAAGAAATCTATTAGATAAATCGTGGGCCTGTTTTTCGAATTCACAGTCATTGGAACAAATTCTGCGAATGCGCAGAAACTGTCCGACCGGAATCAAATTAATCAGCGGTTTAGGATGAGCGGAGGAGGCGTGCAATAACATATTAGTCGAAGTCTCCTTCCTGAAGACACCAGTCTGCAATACATCATCAGAGTCCCTCCAAACCACAACATCAAGAAAATCAATCCTATTAATATCATACTTATAAGTAATATGAATGTTCTTAGTATTAGAATTAATGCCTGCAAAGAATTCAACAAGTGAACTCAAATCGCCCTGCCAGATCAGGAATATGTCATCAATGTACCGCACCCAAAAGGGGATGCGGTCCATTGATGAACCCCGATCTGGCAGGGAAAGGTCCCTCTCCCACAGCCCCAGGAACAGGTTGGCGTATGCAGGGGCAAAAGATGCACCCATCGCTGTTCCCTGGAGCTGTAGGTCGAAGGACCCTTTGAAAATAAAAAAGTTGTGGGTTAGAGAGAACTCCAGTAGTTCAAGAATGAGGTTGATGATGTCCTCAGGTAGATTAGACATAAGAAGAAAATATTTGACTGCAAATATACCATCTTCATGTTTTACGCTGGTGTACAGGGATTCAACATCCCCTGTCACCAACATCATGTTGGAATCAACATGAAGACCATCAATTCTACGCAAAAATTCACTGGTGTCTATCAGAAAGGAGGGCAGACTCTCTACAAGTGGTTGTAGTTTGGATTCAATCCAACAATTCACTTTTTCTATGTACTTTTTCAATTTACTTTACTCAAGATACATAAAAACAGTGAAGTGCCCCCGGGTCGTCCAATCATCTCGGGCTCTGGCAACTACTTAGAAAAAGTAAATTGTTGGATTGAATCCAAACTACAACCACTTGTAGAGAGTCTGCCCTCCTTTCTGATAGACACCAGTGAATTTTTGCGTAGAATTGATGGTCTTCATGTTGATTCCAACATGATGTTGGTGACAGGGGATGTTGAATCCCTGTACACCAGCGTAAAACATGAAGATGGTATATTTGCAGTCAAATATTTTCTTCTTATGTCTAATCTACCTGAGGACATCATCAACCTCATTCTTGAACTACTGGAGTTCTCTCTAACCCACAACTTTTTTATTTTCAAAGGGTCCTTCTACCTACAGCTCCAGGGAACAGCGATAGGTGCATCTTTTGCCCCTGCATACGCCAACCTGTTCCTGGGGCTGTGGGAGAGGGACCTTTCCCTGCCAGATCGGGGTTCATCAATGGACCGCATCCCCTTTTGGGTGCGGTACATTGATGACATATTCCTGATCTGGCAGGGCGATTTGAGTTCACTTGTTGAATTCTTTGCAGGCATTAATTCTAATACTAAGAACATTCATATTACTTATAAGTATGATATTAATAGGATTGATTTTCTTGATGTTGTGGTTTGGAGGGACTCTGATGATGTATTGCAGACTGGTGTCTTCAGGAAGGAGACTTCGACTAATATGTTATTGCACGCCTCCTCCGCTCATCCTAAACCGCTGATTAATTTGATTCCGGTCGGACAGTTTCTGCGCATTCGCAGAATTTGTTCCAATGACTGTGAATTCGAAAAACAGGCCCACGATTTATCTAATAGATTTCTTGAGAGAGGATACTGCAGACATTCAATTAAGAGAGTGTACCATCGGGCCAAACATTCAAGCCGTCAGTCACTGCTGTATAATAAAGTGATAGAAAATCGTCTCAGGACATCAGATTTATCACTACATACCATTCTCAGTTTTCACGCATGAGAGACTGTCTCCAGAGGGCTTGGCCCATCTTACAAACTGATCCAGTTCTGAACCGTATTCTCCCCGATAGACTTAGCATTACAACAAGGAGGTCTAAAAATCTCAGGGACTATCTGGTACGTAGCCACTATCAAGGAGAAACCAAATCTAGCTTTCTTGATGGTGTGGGTCCTAGGCGTGGTTGTTTTCCTTGTGGTCGGTGCGTTGCCTGCCCTAACATTGATCGCAGTACCACCTTCTCTAATTCAGCACGATCCAGGACTTATGATATTAGGAAATGCATTTCTTGCACTTCTCATTATGTGGTGTATTTTGCCACATGTCCCTGTTCATTAATCTATATTGGCATGACATCTCGCCAATTAAAGGTGCGTACTCGCGAGCATGTTTTGGGCATCCAGGCGGCGGCGCCGACCATGATGATCCAACCACGCTTAGGACCATACCGCGTCATTTTAAGTTACACCATGGTTGCGATAGTTCTTTACTCAGAATCAAGGGTATTGACATGATTGATCCTGGCATCCGTGGTGGGAACTTAAATCAAAGGCTTTCTCAGTGTGAGACTAAATGGATTTGGGCTCTGGACACTGTCCATCCCAAAGGATTAAATGAAACCATTAGCTTCGCTCCATTTCTCTGAATTTAATCATATACGTCTGATCTGTTGTATTGTACTCATGTGGTTTTATTGATTTTAATTTTATTCTTACTTTTCTTATATATTTTAATATAGTTTTCATTCACCATTGTGGCAATCTGATCTTGCTGGGTCCAATACAGTGGAATCAGTGATATGAAATCTGGAGAATATCGAAATCTTCATCCCTCTATGTGTATCATCTTGAATTTACGACTTCCAACTTTTTATGATATTTTATGCCATCTATTTGCAAATTATTGTTTAATTATGGTTATTTTCCAAGCCATATCATTTATGCATTATTATATGTCATATATTGTTGCGCTCTAGTTATGCATTTTTGAACTCTGTGACGTTATATTATAATTATACATTGTTAATATCAAACTGTCATTTGCAACATCATGTTTCTGTTAAAATGTATACATTTGTATATTATAATCTTGATGATACTTCTCCGGATTACAGCCTTTCATACTTACCATCGGTACGCGCAGGGGTGGGATTCAGCCAGTTCTCCCCGGTTCGATGGAACCGGTTGTTCAAAAAGCAGCCGGTTCCCCGAACCGGGGAGAATCAGAGCGGCGATCCGGTACCATGGGAGTAATGTGCGCAGTGCACAGAGCTGCTGTCTCACCAGAGAGGAGCTTCTTCCTTCCTTCCTGGTTGGCAGCAGCTGTAGTTTCACTTTCTGCTGTGCACGTGCAGGCTCTGGTTGTCTCAGCCACACTGGGTCCTAGTGCCCTCTGTGTGCAGACACTGGACACTTCCTGCTCCTGCCTCAGCCACTGCCTGCAGCTTCATGGTAAGAGGGGACGGAATTTATTAAATTCATTCTGTTCAGGCATGTCATGGTCACTGTGGGGGGATGTGAGTGGATGGGGGTACAGTGGGGCAGGGGTACAGGGCACTGGGGTGAATAAGAGGATGGCGGTATTGTGGGGGCTAGGGCACTGGGGGGGTTAATGTGAGAGGATGGGGGTGTTGTGGGGGAGGGGTACAGGGCACTGGGGTGAATAAGAGGATGGGGTATTGTGGGGGAGGGTGGACAGGTCACTGGGGTTGAATGTAAGAGGATGGGGGTATTGTGGGGTCAGTGGGACAGAACACTAAGGGGTGCATGTGAGACGATGGGCTGTTGGGGTGTGGGTGGGGGACAGGGGAGGTAAGGGGCTTTTTTTTACTTGTGAGCTCCTTAATACTTTAATAATAGATTAATATTTCAGTATTATTATAACAAGGGCATAGACAGACGGCCGTATAACTCATGCGAGGATCGCACTGCAATCCTCGGACTTGCTGGTACCGCTTCTGACATGAGCACGACTGCCATGTATAATATATGGTATATACAGCGTAGTGTCACATACACTGCTGTATTATACAATATACAACAGTTCTAATGCTCCATACCTAATATGCAGGACAATGTACAGTGTATATGATGTAACCTGTATAAGATGCGACATTGGCTTGCCCCCCCTAGTTTTGATCCTGGGTACGCCCATGTCCGGTACTATTTTGCAGCCAGCTTGCAGTGCCGCAACATACCGCCAGCCCCGGCCCCCGCGGACTGATCTCTGCAGTGCGGCGATTGGGTAGCGGCGCGGCCGCGGCCATCTTCTTTAGTCACGAGGCGGAGCCGGAGAGGAGAGATGTACTGTGTGAGCTGAGCTGCGGCGCTGCCTGGGCTCTGGAGTGGAGCTGGAGGAGTGTGTCTGTGTGGACTGAGGTGGTCTGACCGGCGTCGATCTATGATAGATAGACGCCGGTCAGCATAGTAAGGCCTCCATGGAAGAGCAGTTCTTCTAGCCCCCTGCGTTGTCCTCTTCTCTGGAGAGCTTGAGGTCTATGCTCAGAGCTGTCTGTAGGGCACAGCTGTAGAAAGCCACCCAGCTGGAGACAGACCACCAGCTCCCAGATCCTGGTGCCTTCTTAGACATTATTACCGAGAAGCTTGCAATCCACTTGTATGTACCCAGGTGTATAGAGTCACATTTACATCCTGCGGCTTTTTATACGGTCTACTTTATAAAGATGACAGTAATACCTATATCGTACCTTACGTACTGTACATGCAGTGGTGGTGGGGGAACTGTAAGTCCCAGCGTTGCATATTGGCATCTGATCTATAGAGATTACTGCAGGTAATACAATAAATATGTTCTATTATTACAATCACTAGTATAAGTCCCAGCATCTCCCCATTTGTCTAGATATTAGACACACGTTTATTATTCAGATATTATGTAGTATCGACTTTAGGCTGATCCAAACAATTGTATTTTTGGTCAGAAGAAAAAATGGCAGCACGCACGAGTTGCATCCGATTATGGGATCGCACTGAGCCAGGCAAATCAGTGAGTCCGTGAAAAAAAAAATCAGACTGCACTCGGATGACATCTGAATGCAGTCTGATTTTCACAGCTTTACAGAATGAAGAAGATGGGGAACTTTTTATTTCCACCTTCTCCACATCCGCGAAAATCAGAGCACGCTGTGAGCACACTCTGATCAAACTCCGATCAGAGTGTGATTAGCTTAATCGGAACGATTTTCTCGGATGAGACAAAATACGGTCGTGTGACCCTATCCTTAGAGAAATAAATACATTATTATTATTATTATTATTGATGAGCAAATGTGCTTGTTTGTTAGGCAATCCCTGCATGTGTTGCGGGTGACGAACAGCCATGAGACATGCAACCGCGGGGACTGGAACATATTTTTCGAGCATGCAGAAGACATTCGGTTAGAACCCGAGCATGCTCAGTTAACACCTTATCCGAGTACGTTCACTCATCACTAATTATTGTATATTGTATTTCTAAATAGAAGGTAGAACTGTAAGTCCCAACTACATAATACTATAGTTTAATCTTCAGTTCAGTATGAGACTAGAAAGAGACTTCTTAATCAGAATGTAGTGCACAGCCTGGCCAGCCGGTCAGTCAAGTGAGACAGCTGCATAGAAATATATATATAGAAAAATCTGCAGCTGTCACATTCGGGTCAAGAGAGCCGCTGGCCAGAATGTGCACTGTTCTGATCTCATTCCAATTTATTGTTTTTCAACTGACTGCGCCCCTACTTTTTTTTTTGAGGAAAAGGTGTGTGTGTGAATGGGTGTGGCTTTAAAAATGGGCGTGGCTTAAAATGGGTGTGACTTAAAATGAGTGTGGTTTTCCGACGCACAAACACGGAACCTGTTGTTAAAAATTTGAATCCCACCCCTGGGTACGCGCCTGCGCTGTGGCTGCTGACACGCTTCACGGCTCTCGGCGTCCTTGTTGCTGCGGTGACTGATCAAATGATTGTGACGTCACCCAGCACGTGACGCGATGCCGTGTGGCGTTTTCAGCTGTCCCGGCCTTGGGCGCGTCTCATGAGATGTGTGAGCGCATTGAAATTACGCAATCATTGCGTCGGCTGATGTTGCCGATACTTTGTAATATCTTTGAATACTCTCACGTTTAGTCTATCATTGGAAATACACAAAGCGCACAATGATGACGTAGTGGTTGCATCTACACAACATGGTGATTTTCAGCTGGCTCTATACATCTGTGTTTCAGTGCGGTCATTATTTATGTTGATCAGGTGATTTTTTCTCTTGCTGCACATTGGTGGATGGAGTGTTTTTAATCAACTCACTTCCCCTTTCCCATCACCCCTTGAGAAAGGCACATATGCCGAAACGCGCGTCGGGGTGGACGCACAGGGTGCTCTCTTCTTATTCATATCAGGTAACTAAAATGGAGCAATATACTATGCATTTACATTGCTATTGGTAAATACCTATGGATCACTTTGCATGTAACAATAGACCCAGGCGGGCTATGTAATTACCTTTTGACTTTGCACATCATTGCGAAGGTAGATTTTTGTGATACCATTTATCCTGTCATGAATATTGTTGAGATTCAATTACCTATGACTACCATACAATTGTATCTTTATCCTATTCCTATGTGCGTCCTGTTGTCCCACATGTGTTAATTGGCTAGGGTGTTATCCCTTCTTGCTCACCTGTTTGTTAAATTAATAAAAATCTTTTTTATATGCAATTATTTGCGATTTTTGATCGTTTCTTTTTTTCTTTTGTTATTTGGATTATAGTTGTGTCTATCTCACCTGTACTCCTTGCTTGGCCACCAAACTTTGATCTCTGCTGCCAGTGTTTTCATATGGGAATTTTTATAATAATTCTGCAAGACGGGCCCTCTGGTCCCCCAACATTTTAGTACACCTGTTTGCCTCTGGAATAAGAGATAGAAAGTTCTCCTGGTAGCGTGGGTCTAGAAGTGTCACCAATCAGTATTGCCCGTCACCCAAAATTTTGAGAATGTGAGGGTGATGGGAAAGGCAGCATAAACTCAGCCATGCGTGCAAGACTGCTAACAGTCAATACTTCCGTGTCCTCACAAAGAGATCAACTGACCATGCTCTCCTCCTCCTATTTGTCCTCAGGCCTCCTGGACTTTCGACTAACCTCAGTAATATAATTGTAAATACATTATTGTAAATACACCCCGTAGTTTTTATCTCCCACACCTCTTTGTAGATTGTAAGTTGTCACGAGCAGGATTGTTTTTGTGGGGTTTAATTATTATCGTTCTTACTTTGTGTAGATTGTAAGCTGTCACGAGCAGGGTTGTTTTATTTCTGTATAATTATTGTATTATTGCTATCATTGTTACTTTGTGTAGATTGTAAGCTGTCACGAGCAGGGTCGTTTTATTTGGTTTAATTATTGTATTATTGTTATCGTTACTTAGGACTGTTTTTCAAAATGTTAATCTACAATTATGTTTGCGCTATATAAATAACTATAAATATCCAGATTAGAACACAGAGAAGCACGATGGAGACGTTAATGATGTCGTCATTTACGCTCACAATCTTGATGGATTCCTCAAAGTTTTGGAGGATGTTACATATGTCTGACATCCATGTCCACTCCTGAGATCTTATGTGTGAAGTCAAAACTGAATACCGACAACCTTGTTGATGTTGGTAGACTAGTCACCAAATGACCTCTTCTGCTCACAAATCCTTTCCAACATCTGCAGTATAGAGTTCCAATGCCTCGGGGCATCACACCCCAGTCGGTGAGCCAGAAGTTGCAAGCGCTGCTGAAGCACGGCAAGGGCAGATGAAGCTATAGCTGACTTTCTAAAATGGGTCCGCAGAGTGTACTTTTCCTAGCAGATCTGGCAGCTCCGTGTCGCTTTTCAAAAAACGTTGACCAATAAGGTTAAGCGCATTTGCCAGGTAATGCACGTGTCTGAGCTCACCTTGCCACAGAGCAGCCACCAGGTTCCAGCCATTGTCACACACAACCATGCCGGGCTGTGGGGTCAGCTGTGTCAGCCACAGATCTGCCTGCTCTTTCCGAGCTGTCCACAACTCTTCTTCATTGTGCGTTTTGTCACCTAAGCATATTAGCTTCAGCACAGCCTTTTGCCGCTTTGAAGAGGCAGTGGTGCAGTGCTTCCAGCGTTTGACTGATGGGCTACTTTTGGAGATGGAGGCTGAAGAAGAGGAGAAGGAGGAGGTGCAGGAGCTGTAGACTGTGGAGGCTACCCAGATTGACGTAGGGCCCGCAATTCTAGGGGTTGGGAGGACGTGCACCTTACCAAGGTTGGAGTGGGTCCCGGCTTCCACTATGTTAACCCAGTGTGCCCTCAGTGAGATGTACCGTACCTGACCACAAGCACTTGTCCACGTGTTTGTGGTTAGGTTGAGAGTTTCCAAGTAACAGCATTGTGGAGGGCACAGGTAATGATGTGGGACTTGTGCCAGTGTAATGCCGGGACGGCACACCGTGAAAAATAGTCCAGCTTGTTCGTGGCCTTGGGGTGACCATCGACTCATATCCAAGCCCTTGCCTCCTCAGGCGCACTGCAACTCAAAAACATTTCCTGGATCAGTACATTCCAAGAAACTTCAAAAGTGCACGCCCTCATGATCTCCCACCTAGTGCAACCTTGTACTCTCTGGCCTCCCCTCTAGTACTCTTACACCACTCAAATCTATCCTAAACTCTGCTGCCAGAGTAATCCAACTGTCCCTCCATTATTCCCCAGCCTCTCCCCTCTGCCAGGCCCTTCACTGCCTTCCTATTGCCCATAGGCTACAGTTCAAAAGCCTAACTATGACATACAAAGCCTTCCAGAAACTGACTCCTCATACATCTGTGACATCGTCTCCTAATGTATTACTGGCTCATGACTTATTCAAGGCTAACCCAGTGTGCCATCAGCGAGATGTACCGTCCCTGCCCACAAGCACTTCTCCATGTGTCCATGGTTAGGTGCACTTTCCCTGTAACAGCATTGTTGAGGGCACGGGTAATGTTGTGGGACACGTGCTTGCTTGTGTAATGTCGTTACGGCAGACCGGGAGAAATAGGGGCGGGTGGGGACCGAGTACCTTGTTACGGTCACCGTCATAAGGTTATGGAAAGCTTCCATCTTCCACGAGCCTAAAATGTAACATTTCCATCGCAAACAGACGAGAAATGTGTGAATTTAGTACTGTGGTGTTGGCTGCGTATTTCCACTTGTGTTCCAAGGACTGGGGCATGGAAAACTGAATGCTGCATTGGGACAAGGACATGGACATGATTTCTAATGGTGCTAATTGAGCTTGTGTGCAACTACAGATGTAGGGTAGGAGGCATCTTTGCATGCACCATAGACAGGGGATTGGCTTGCATGCACAACAGCAGAAGACGTAGTGGCATCACCTGCAGACACTGTTCATGGAGCCTGGTGCTAAACCAACAAAGTCGGGTGCTTTGCTGCCATGTGCCTGATCATGCTGGTGGTGGTAAGGCTATTAGTTTTCTACCCCTGCTGATGTGGGCATTGTCGGTGGTGCAAATGGCCTTTTTGGGGTTATCGGCAGAGTCTTTAAAAGCAACAAGACTGTTAGGGGGACATTCATTGTCTTCCTTTCTCACACCACCTCCTGACCTCGAAACCTGTCTTTCGGTGTTCCCCAAGGCTCTGTTCTAGGACCTCTACTCTTCTCCATCTACAACTTCGGCCTGGGACAGCTGATGTAATGGCACGGTTTGCAATATCATCACTACACCGATGACATGCAGATCTACTTATCTGTTCCTTACATCACCACCTTACTGACCAAAATCACATGTCTTCCCGCTATATCATCCTTCTTTTCTGCTCGCTTTCAAAAAGTTGACATGGACAAATCAGAATACATCATCTTTCAAGCATCTCACGCTGAGTAGACATGAGAGTTGTGTATGCATCATTCGGTACCACTTTAGTAAGAGTGAAACTTTGCCCTAGACAAAATGATTTTCCAGACATTCACGGCCTTTTTTGCATATTTTTTGCAGCTGTGATCTTCATCTTCTTGGTGTGGATGTGGTAAATTTCAAAGTCGTCATCAATATCATTACCGTCCATATCTTGTAAAGAGGAAATCTGGTGTTTCAAAGGGTCGTGGTTATGTACGTTTAGTGGTATTCCTTTAACAGTGTTCGTTACACTATGAAAAATAATTTTCAACTGGGACATTTGGATCTTATTGGTAATATGTATGGGTGAAGATGAAGAAACTTGTGCCATGGGTGTGTTTATAGTTACGGACGGTGCACTCCTCTTTAAACTTAGTTTTTCATGAGCATCCATCAGTTTGTTTGGTTTTCCTCCGACACTGATCTGCTTTCTCTAATTCAGCATCTCACAAACATGTTGCACTTTGCCCTTTATACAGACACGTGCATGTTTCGCAACATATTTTGGACCGGCATTTCTTAGGCCGAGTCTCACACGCACATCTATTACACCGATCTTCTGATGGGCATGAAACCAATTCTGGTAATTGCTAGTAGCTAAACGACGAATCATTGTAGGCTGTATCCTGGATCTCATACCTCAATAGCCAGTGCTGTTACTAATCATGTACTTTCCCATTCCTGTCATAACCATGCCCCTTTTCCTGATCACTTCATCCAACGATTCGTCCGCAATATTTTTACTAAAATCCTGCACTTTCCCAGCAGCAACTGTGTAGGAAACTACGTTATAGTTTTGCAAGATGTTTATGATGCCCCTAAAACAAAAATTTACACACTATGTTGATATCTACCTCCAGGGGGAAATGTTTGCCAGCCAGTGTATGGGCATTCCAAGTGTAGGTGACCCGCTCCTTTAAATTGGGTATAGTTTTTATTCAGGCCTTCCTCCACGTCTCATCATCCAACTCCACTAGATCACCAGGGTTAACGTGTTCCATGCTGCTACAGCCAGTGTCGAATTCGTAACAAGGGTGGGTGGTTATGCTGGGAGTAAAATGCTTGTTATGAAAAAGGTTGAGGTGTACTCCACAGGGGAAAATGTTTGCCAGCCCATACACTTAGTGTTAGGGTCTGTGGAACGCACCAAATATATGAGGTAGAGAGATGCGTTCGCAGCCCGGGGTCCACAGTGCAGGCGGAACCTGCTGCTAGTAAAATGGCGCAAGACGCGAACTCTGTTATCCCGCAGAGTCGCCAAAATAAACACTGCAATGCGCTGTGGCAATATGTGCAAACTCTGTTATTTCACAGAGCCGCAAGGAGGAGTGCCGCAGCGCAATATGGCGATGTGTGCGAACTCACTGAACACAACTGAGTCGCAAAATAAACACGCTAGGGCGCTGTCTAGCGTTGAAAGCGAACCCTGTTACGTCACAGAGCCGCTGAGAAAAAGTTCTGTGTCCTGTCAGGCACCCAGGTACACAGTTAAGTGCTTAGCAAACATAGAACGTGATCATGCGCTAATGTCCTCGCGGGAGTCACCCGCAATCTATGGCGTCTGAATGCCAGGCCCTGAATACGGCAATCAAACTCCTCACCGGTTATGCCGGTAATCTAGGGCATCTAGGACACCGACCCTGACCAGCTAGCATACCAAACTCCTCACCGATTAAGTCGGTATTCTAGGGGCTTATTTCAGCCGGGCCCTAATCACACACATGCATGACCACACTGGCGCAAAGCATATAATGGTTGATACTAGCGCATGGCGGCTCAGCATTACCACCCTTTTATATTAACAGCTACAGGACCTGCCAGAAACAAGGACTAATGAAACTTGTTCCAGAACACCAGTAGTCACAGGACCTTCATGGCAGACCAATAGGAGCTGCTGAAGTACCTGAGCATGTGACCCCTGATCTCCAATGAGAGATCTCACCCTGGGCATGCTCAGAAGGGAAAAACAAGGACTTTGTCCTAAAGACGTCTGCTTGCCGCTAACCAGAACTGGCCACAATAGCAGAGTCTGGAGGAGCAGCAGTAATCCTCTGCACACTGCCAGACTGGGCGAGACGCTGGGACTGACGTCTAAGCTGAGCAGAGTCCACTGCGGCCGGACACGAATGAGAGACCGCAGTCGGAATGGCTCGAGATTCCCCTTGTGTAGAAGCGGGAACTCGACCCCTAACATTACCCCCCTCCTAGAGCCCCCCCTTCTCTGGGCCTCGCTGCATTCAAAAGCAGTGATGAGCTGCAGAGCGTGAATGTAATCGGCAGGCTCCCAGGACCTATCCTCAGGCCCATAACCCCTCCAATCCACCAAATAAAATCTTTTACCCCGTACCACCTTACACCCTACGATGGCGTTCACCTCATGGTCATCCGTAGACTAACCCGATGTCCCAGCAGATGGCTCAGAAAACCGGGACATGAGCACGGGTTTCAAGAGGGATACGTGAAAGGTGTCGGAGATACCCAGGCGTGGTGGAAGAGCCAAACGGTATACCACAGGGTTAACCTGCTCGAGGACCTTAAAAGGACCCAGGTAGCGGGGTGCCAACTTAGTGGACTCAACTCGCAGCCTAATGTTACGGGCGGAGAGCCACATCAAGTCCGCAGGAGCAAATGTTGGAGCGAGGCGCCGATGTGCGTCGGCGGAGGACCTCATCCTCTACTTGGATGCCTGAATGGCATCCTGGGTACGGTCCCAAATGTCCCGTGCCTCCACAGCCCAGTCTGCCACCCTGGAGTCGGCGGAAGACACGGGCATGGGCACCGGAACCCGCGGATGCTGACCGTAATTCAGGAGGAATGGAGTCTGTCCGGTGGAGTCAGCCACAGCATTGTTTAGTGCAAACTCAGCCCATGGTAGCAAGGATGCCCAGTCATCCTGCCTGGCTGAGACAAAATGTCATAGATAGGTTACCAAAGTCTGGTTGGCCTTCTCTACCAACCCATTAGTCTCAGGATGGTACGCTGAAGAGCGATTTAACTCAATACTGAGTAGACGACAAAGCTCTCTCCAGAACCGAGACGCAATCTGGGGACCTCGGTCACTGACAATTTTGTCCGGCATGCCGTGTAGACGGAAGATGTGCCTAACGAACAACGCTGCCAGAGCCCGTACAGAAGGTAACCGTGGTAGCGGCACCAGATGCACCATTTTGGAGAAATGGTCGGTGATTACCCAAATGATGGTGCAACCCCGAGACTTGGGCAAGCCCACCACAAAGTCCATCCCAACCATCTCCCAGGGCCTGTCTGCCACCGGCAAAGGGTAAAGTAACCCAGCTGGCCATTGTCGTGGAGACTTATTCTTGGCGCAGGAGACACACGCCCGAACATAGTCCCCAACATCACGGACCATATGCGGCCACCAGTATGTTCTCACCAGCAATTCAGATGTCCTCTTTGCCCCAAAGTGTCCACCCACCCTGGACGAATGTGCCCAAGAGAGTACCTCCGGTCGCAAATTGGTAGGCACAAAAGTCTTGCCTGGGGGCACAGACTCTAGCGAAACCGGGGCCACTGTTCTCAGGCTCTCTGTGGGGACAATAAGCCGAGGCTCCTCCACCTCCTCCTCAGAGGACACCACAGAGCGAGAGAGAGCGTCGGCACGAATGTTCTTCTCTCCCGAGAGGAAATGGAGTGTGAAATTAAACCGGGAGAATAACAAGGACCATCTGGCCTGGTGCGAGTTAAGCCGCTGGGCTGTCTGCAGATACACCAAATTTTTGTGGTCGGTGAAGACTTGGAAGGGAAAGTGGGCCCCCTCCAACAGATGTCTCCACTCAGAGAAGGCCAACTTCATGGCTAACAACTCCCTATCCCCGATGGAATAATTCCTCTCCGCTGATGTGAAGGTCTTAGAGAAGAAGAAGCAAGGATGCTTCCGACCTTGAGCATCCTTTTGGAAGAGGACTGCTCCAGCACCAACGGATGAGGCATCCACCTCCAATAAAAATGGCTTATCAACATCGGGGCGATGTAGAATGGGAGCGCTAGCAAAATGAGACTTAATAGAATTGAAAGCCTTGGAGACCTCTTCCGACCACAATTTGGGATTTGCTCCCTTCTTGGTGAGGGCTACCAAGGGAGCTACCAAGGTAGAGAAATGGGGAATGAACTGGCGATAGTAATTAATGAACCCCATAAAGCGCTGCACCGCTTTAAGAGAGTGGGGTTCCTGCCAGTCTATCACAGCCTGTAGTTTGGCCGGATCCATAGCCAATCCCTGGGTTGAGATGATATAACCAAGGAAAGGTAAAGACTCCAGCTCAAACATACATTTCTCTAACTTATCATAAAGGGAATTAGCCCGTAAGAGCTTGAAGACTCTGCAGACATCTCTCCGGTGGAGTCAATATCTGGAGAGAAGATGAGTATATCATCCAGATAGACTAAGACCGAGGTGGAGAGCATATCCCAGAAGATGTCATTGACAAAGTCTTGGAAAACGACTGGAGCATTACAGAGCCCAAAGGGCATCACCAGATATTCGTAATGCCCATCCCTGGTATTAAAAGCCGTCTTCCATTCGTCCCACTCACGGATGCGAATCAGGTTATAAGCACCGCGCAGATCTAGTTTAGTGAATACCCTTGCTCCCCGAAGCCTATCAAGGAGCTCAGAAATCAGGGACAACGGGTACTTGTTTTTAACGGTGATGGCGTTAAGACCCCTGTAATCAATACACGGGCGTAATTCTCCGTTCTTCTTCTGCACGAAGAAGAATCCCGCCCCTGCCGGTGACACCGACTTCCTAATAATCCCTCTTGCCAGGTTCTCCTGAATATATTGTGACATGGCCTCTGTCTCAGGAAGAGAGAGGGGATAGACCCTTCCCCGAGGAGGTTCTGCGCCAAGCAAGAGGTCGATAGGACAGTCATAGGGGCGATGAGGCGGAAGAGTCTCCGCAGCCTTCTTGGAGAACACGTCTGCATATGACCAGTAGCACTTGGGAAGTGGAGTAAGATCTGCGGGCAACTCAGTAGTGGTAACCTGAATGCAACTCCTGACACATCTGCCTCTACATGCATCACTCCAACCCAGTATCCTACCCGAAGTCCACTCTATATGTGGGGAGTGGAAATGGAGCCAAGGTATACCTAGTAGGATCTCGTCTATTCCCTCAGGAAGGACGAGTAGGGAAATAAGTTCCTGATGGGAAGGAGATACAAACAATGCAAGTGGAACAGTCTGGTGTGTAATTTGTGAGGGCAATGTCGACCCATTCACTACCCGGACAGTCACTGATTTGTCAAGCGCCACCAGAGGTATTGCGTGACGGCGAGCAAAGTTAGAGGACATGAAGTTCCCCTCTGCTCCTGAGTCCACGCAAAGGTCGGCGGTGAGAGTGGAAGTGCCTACAGTGATTGCCCCTTTAAGTGTCATCTTGGAGGAAAATGCCGCTGTTTCTAGTGAGCCTCCTCCCAGGATCACAAGACGCGATCGCCTCTGCGATCGCTGTGGACATCTGTTAGTATAGTTTCCTGCCTGCTGGCAAAAATTACAGACCACCGTTGCTCGAGCTGTCCGGGACTTAGGTCCCGCACGAGAAACCTCCATGGTTTCGGAGGAATCGGACGCCTGAACGGAAGATTCCAGAGGTTTGGCGAAGGTGGGAGCCAACCGAAACCTCTGCCTGCACTGGGTCCGCTCTAGCCTCCGCTCGTTAAAACGGAGATCAATGCGGGTGGATAGGAAATGAGTTCCTCCAGTGTGGCGGGAATCTCCCTGGTGGCCAAAGCATCCTTCACATGATCCGCCAGTCCTCTCCAGTACACCGAAATGAGGACTTTATCCGGCCACTCTAGCTCAGAGACCAGAGTCCGAAATTGGACGGCGAACTGGCTGACCATGGATGAACCCTGTGATATTGCCAGCAGTTGGAGCACCGTATCGTGGGTGACACGAGGTCCTAAGAAGACCTGTCTCAGAGCCTCCAGGAAGAGAGAAGCACTCTGTACCACACGATCGTCGCGCTCCCACAGCAGCGTTGCCCACTCCAACGCCCTGCCTAATAGGAGGGATAAGACAAAACCCACCTTCGCCCGTTCCGTGGGAAAACGTGCAGCCAGAAGCTCAAGATGAATGGAGCACTGACTCACGAATCCCCGACATTGCTTGCTGTCACCAGCAAACTTGTCTGGAAGTGGGAGACGGGATAAAGTCGGAGCAGGGGTGGCAGAGGACAAACTGGCTGCAGCCATGCTAGCAGCCTGAACAGCGACAGCTGTAACATCCACAGCTGAGGTTGTGCGCTCTAGAGCCGCCAACCTACCCTCCAGCTGCTGGATGTACTGCTGTAGACGCTGGTCGTCCGCCATTTTACTAGCCAGACTCTGGCGCTAGTATTATGTTAGGGTCTGCGGAACGCACCAAATATATGAGGTAGAGAGATGCGTTCGCAGCCCGAGGTCCACCGTGCAGGCGGAACCTGCTGCTAGTAAAATGGTGCAAGACGCGAACTCTGTTATCCCGCAGAGTCGCCAAAATAAACACCGCAATCCGCTGTGTCAATATGTGCGAACTCTGTTATTTCACAGAGCCGCTAGGAGTGCCGCAGCGCAATATGGCGATGTGTGCGAACTCACTGAACACAACTGAGTCGCAAAATAAACACGCTAGGGCGCTGTCTAGCGTTGAAAGCGAACCCTGTTACGTCACAGAGCCGCTGAGAAAAAGTTCTGTGTCCTGTCAGGCACCCAGGTACACAGTTAAGTGCTTAGCAAACATAGAACGTGATCATGCGCTAATGTCCTCGCGGGAGTCACCCGCAATCTATGGCGTCTGAATGCCAGGCCCTGAATACGGCAATCAAACTCCTCACCGGTTATGCCGGTAATCTAGGGCATCTAGGACACCGACCCTGACCAGCTAGCATACCAAACTCCTCACCGATTAAGTCGGTATTCTAGGGGCTTATTTCAGCCGGGCCCTAATCACACACATGCATGACCACACTGGCGCAAAGCATATAATGGTTGATACTAGCGCATGGCGGCTCAGCATTACCACCCTTTTATAATAACAGCTACAGGACCTGCCAGAAACAAGGACCAATGAAACTTGTTCCAGAACACCAGTAGTCACAGGACCTTCATGGCAGACCAATAGGAGCTGCTGAAGTACCTGAGCATGTGACCCCTGATCTCCAATGAGAGATCTCACCCTGGGCATGCTCAGAAGGGAAAAACAAGGACTTTGTCCTAAAGACATCTGCTTGCCGCTAACCAGAACTGGCCACAATAGCAGAGTCTGGAGGAGCAGCAGTAATCCTCTGCACACTGCCAGACTGGGCGAGACCTGGGACTGACGTCTAAGCTGAGCAGAGTCCACTGCGGCCGGAGACGAATGAGAGACTGCAGCCGGAATGGCTCGAAATTCCCCTTGTGTAGAAGCGGGAACTCGACCCCTAACATTACCCCCCTCCTAGAGCCCCCCCTTCTCTGGGCCTCGCTGCATTCAAAAGCAGTGATGAGCTGCAGAGCGTGAATGTAATCGGCAGGCTCCCAGGACCTATCCTCAGGCCCATAACCCCTCCAATCCACCAAATAAAATCTTTTGCCCCGTACCACCTTACACCCTACGATGGCGTTCACCTCATGGTCATCCGTAGATGAACCCGATGTCCCGGCAGATGGCTCAGAAAACCGGGACATGAGCACGGGTTTCAAGAGGGATACGTGAAAGGTGTCGGAGATACCCAGGCGTGGTGGAAGAGCCAAACGGTATACCACAGGGTTAACCTGCTCGAGGACCTTGAAAGGACCCAGGTAGCGGGGTGCCAACTTAGTGGACTCAACTCGCAGCCTAATGTTACGGGCGGAGAGCCACATCAAGTCCGCAGGAGCAAATGTTGGAGGGAGGCGCCGATGTGCGTCGGCGGAGGACCTCATCCTCTGCTTGGATGCCTGAATGGCATCCTGGGTACGGTCCCAAATGTCCCGTGCCTCCACAGCCCAGTCTGCCACCCTGGAGTCAGCGGAAGACACGGGCATGGGCACCGGAACCCGGGATGCTGACCGTAATTCAGGAGGAATGGAGTCTGTCCGGTGGAGTCAGCCACAGCATTGTTTAGTGCAAACTCAGCCCATGGTAGCAAGGATGCCCAGTCATCCTGCCTGGCTGAGACAAAATGTCATAGATAGGTTACCAAAGTCTGGTTGGCCCTCTCTACCAACCCATTCGTCTCAGGATGGTACGCTGAAGAGCGATTTAACTCAATACTGAGTAGACGACAAAGCTCTCTCCAGAACCGAGACGCAAACTGGGGACCTCGGTCACTGACAATTTTGTCCGGCATGCCGTGTAGACGGAAGATGTGCCTAACGAACAATGCTGCCAGAGCCCGTACAGAATGTAACCGTGGTAGCGGCACCAGATGCACCATTTTGGAGAAATGGTCGGTGATTACCCAAATGATGGTGCAACCCCGAGACTTGGGCAAGCCCACCACAAAGTCCATCCCAACCATCTCCCAGGGCCTGTCTGCCACCGGCAAAGGGTAAAGTAACCCAGCTGGCCATTGTCGTGGAGACTTATTCTTGGCGCAGGAGACACACGCCCGAACATAGTCCCCAACATCACGGACCATATGCGGCCACCAGTATGTTCTCACCAGCAATTCAGATGTCCTCTTTGCCCCAAAGTGTCCACCCACCCTGGACGAATGTGCCCAAGAGAGTACCTCCGGTCGCAAATTGGTAGGCACAAAAGTCTTGCCCGGGGGCACAGACTCTAGCGAAACCAGGGCCACTGTTCTCAGGCTCTCTGTGGGGACAATAAGCCGAGGCTCCTCCACCTCCTCCTCAGAGGACACCACAGAGCGAGAGAGAGCGTCGGCACGAATGTTCTTCTCTCCCGAGAGGAAATGGAGTGTGAAATTAAACCGGGAGAATAACAAGGACCATCTGGCCTGGTGCGAGTTAAGCCGCTGGGCTGTCTGCAGATACACCAAATTTTTGTGGTCGGTGAAGACTTGGAAGGGAAAGTGGGCCCCCTCCAACAGATGTCTCCACTCAGAGAAGGCCAACTTCATGGCTAGCAACTCCCTATCCCCGATGGAATAATTCCTCTCCGCTGATGTGAAGGTCTTAGAGAAGAAGAAGCAAGGATGCTTCCGACCTTGAGCATCCTTTTGGAAGAGGACTGCTCCAGCACCAACGGATGAGGCATCCACCTCCAATAAAAATGGCTTATCAACATCGGGGCGATGTAGGATGGGAGCGCTAGCAAAATGAGACTTAATAGAAGTGAAAGCCTTGGAGACCTCTTCCGACCACAATTTGGGATTTGCTCCCTTCTTGGTGAGGGCTACCAAGGGAGCTACCAAGGTAGAGAAATGGGGAATGAACTGGCGATAGTAATTAATGAACCCCATAAAGCGCTGCACCGCTTTAAGAGAGTGGGGTTCCTGCCAGTCTATCACAGCCTGTAGTTTGGCCGGATCCATAGCCAATCCCTGGGTTGAGATGATATAACCAAGGAAAGGTAAAGACTCCAGCTCAAACATACATTTCTCTAACTTATCATAAAGGGAATTAGCCCGTAAGAGCTTGAAGACTCTGCAGACATCTCTCCGGTGGAGTCAATATCTGGAGAGAAGATGAGTATATCATCCAGATAGACTAAGACCGAGGTGGAGAGCATATCCCAGAAGATGTCATTGACAAAGTCTTGGAAAACGGCTGGAGCATTACAGAGCCCAAAGGGATCACCAGATATTTGTAATGCCCATCCCTGGTATTAAAAGCCGTTTCCATTCGTCCCACTCACGGATGCGAATCAGGTTATAAGCACCGCGCAGATCTAGTTTAGTGGAATACCCTTGCTCCCCGAAGCCTATCAAAGAGTCAGAAATCAGGGACAACGGGGTACTTGTTTTTTAACGGTGATGGCGTTAAGACCCCTGTAATAAATTTACACGGGGCGTAATTCTCCGTTCTTCTTCTGCACGAAGAAGAATCCCGCCCCTGCCGGTGACACCGACTTCCTAATAAACCCTCTTGCCCAGGTTCTCCTGAATATATTGTGACATGGCCTCTGTCTCAGGAGAGAGAGGGGATAGACCCTTCCCCGGGAGGTTCTGCGCCAAGCAAGAGGTCGATAGGACAGTCATAGGGGCGATGAGGCGGAAGAGTCTCCGCAGCCTTCTTGGAGAACACTTTCTGCTATGACCATTAGCACTTGGGAAGTGGAGTAAGATCTGCGGGTAAATCAGTAGTGGTAACCTGAATGCAACTCCTGACACATCTGCCTTACATGATCACTCCAACCCAGTATCCTACCAAAAGTCCACTCTATATGTGGGGAGTGGAAATGGAGCCAAGGTATACCTAGTAGGATCTCGTTATTCCCTCAGGAAGGACGAGTAGGAAAATAAGTTCCTGATGGGAAGAAGATACAAACAATGCAAGTGGAACAGTCTGGTGTGTAATTTGTGAGGGCAATGTCGACCCATTCACTACCCGGACAGTCACTGATTTGTCAAGAGCCACCAGAGGTATTGCGTGCGGCGAGCAAAGTTAGAGGACATGAAGTTCCCCTCTGCTCCTGAGTCCACGCAAAGGGCGGCGGTGAGAGTGGAAGTGCCTACAGTGATTGCCCTTTAAGTGTCATCTTGGAGGAAAATGCCGCTGTTTCTAGTGAGCCTCCTCCCAGGGTCACAAGACGCGATCGCCTCTGCGATCGCTGTGGACATCTGTTAGTATAGTTTCCTGCCTGCTGGCAAAAAATTACAGACCACCGTTGCTCGAGCTGTCCGGGACTTAGGTTCCCGCACGAGAAACCTCCATGGCTTCGGAGGTTCCGGACGCTGACGGAAGATTCCAGAGGTTTGGCGAAGGTGGGAGCCAACCGAAACCTCTGCCTGCACTGGGGCCGCTCTAGCCTCCGCTCGTTAAACGGAGATCAATGCGGGTGGATAGGGAAATGAGTTCCTCCAGTTTGGCGGGAATCTCCCTGGTGGCCAAAGCATCCTTCACATGATCCCCATCCTCTCCAGTACACCGAAATGAGGACTTTATCGGCCACTCAAAGCTCAGAGACCAGAGTCCGAAATTGGACGGCGAACTGGCTGACCATGGATGAACCCTGTATATTGCCAGCAGTTTGGAGCGCGTATCGTGGGGTGACACGAGGTCCTAAGAAGACCTGTCTCAGAGCCTCAGGAAGAGAGAAGCACTCTGTACCACACGTCGTCGCGCTCCCACAGCGGCGTTGCCCACTCCAACGCCCTGCCTAATAGGAGGGATAAGACAAAACCCACCTTCGCCCGTTCCGTGGGAAAACGTGCAGCCAGAAGTCAAGATGAATGGAGCACTGACTCACGAATCCCCGACATTGCTTGCTGTCACCAGAAAACTTGTCTGGAAGTGGGAGACGGGATAAAGTCGGAGCAGGGGTGGCAAGGACAAACTGGCTGCAGCCATGCTAGCAGCCTGACCAGCGACAGCTGTAACATCCACAGCTGAGGTTGTGCGCTCTAGAGCCGCCAACCTACCCTCCAGCTGCTGGTGTACTGCTGTAGACGTGGTCGTCGCCATTTTACTAGCCAGACCCTGGCGCTTGTATTATGTTAGGGTCTGCGGAACGCACCAAATATATGAGGTAGAGAGATGCGTTCGCAGCCCGAGGTCCACCGTGCAGGCGGAACCTGCTGCTAGTAAAATGGTGCAAGACGCGAACTCTGTTATCCGCAGAGTCGCCAAAATAAACAACCCCAATCCGCTGTGTCAATATGTGCGAACTCTGTTATTTCACAGAGCCGTAGGAGTGCAGCAGCGCAATTTGGCGATGTGTGCAAACTCACTGAACACAACTGAGTCGCAAAATAAACACGCTAGGGCGCTGTCTAGCGTTGAAAGCGAACCCTGTTACGTCACAGAGCGCTGAGAAAAAGTTCTGTGTCCTGTCAGGCCACCAGGTACACAGTTAAGTGCTAAGCGAACATAGAACTGATCATGCGCTAATGTCCTCGCGGGAGGGCACCCGCAATCTATGGCGTCTGAACGCCAGGCCCTGAATACGGCAATCAAACTCCTCTACCGGTTATGCCGGTAATCTAGGGCATCTACGACACCGCCCGACCAGCTAGCATACCAAAGTCCTCACCGATTAAGTCGTATTCTAGGGGCTTTTCAGCCGGGCCCTAACCACCACACGCATGACCACACTGGCGCAAAGCATATAATGGTTGATACTAGCGCATGGCGGCTCAGCATTGCCCCCTTTTATAATAACAGCTACAGACTGCCAGAAACAAGACCAATGAAACTTGTTCCAGAACACAGTAGTCACGGACCTTCCTGGCAGACCAATAGGAGCTGCTGAAGCATGTGACCAACTGATCTCCATTGAGAGATCTCACCCTGGGCATGCTCAGAAGGGAAAAAACAAGGACTTTGTCCTGAAGACGTCTGCTCGCTGCTAACCAGTATGGCCACAATTAGCAGAGTCTGGAGGAGCAGCAGTAACCCTCTGCACATGCCAGATGGGCGGAGACGCTATGGACCGACATCTAAGTGAGCAGAGTCCACTGCGGCCGGGAGACGAATGGGAGACCGAAGCGGAATGGCTCGAGATTCCCCTTGTGCAGAAGCGGGAACTCGACCCTAACACTTAGTGTATGGGCCATTCCAAGGCTAGAAGACCCACTCCTTTAAATTGGGCATAGTTTTCAATCAGGCCTTTCCGCATGTCTCATCATCACCGCCACTACATCACAAGGTTTAACGTGTTCCGTGCTGCTACAGCAGTGTCGGAATTCCTAACAAGGGTAGGTGGTTATGCTGTGCGTAAAATACTTTTTATGGAAAAGGTTGAGGTGTACTCCACAGGGGAAAAAGTTTGTCGCCCCATATGGGCATTCCGAGTCTAGGAGACCCACTCCTTTAAATTGGGCATAGTTTTCAATCAGGCCCTTCCGCATGTCTCGTCATCCACCCCACTACATCACAAGGTTTAACGTGTTCCGTGCTGCTACAGCCAGTGTCAAATTCCTAACAAGGGTGGGTGGTTATGCTGGGCCGCAAAATACTTGTTATGGAAATGTGAGGGTACCCCACAAGGGAAAATGTTTGCCAGCCAATACACTTAGTGTTGGGCATTCCAAGTCTAGGAGCCCCTTTAAATGGGACATGTTTTTTATGAGGTCCTCCTCCATGTTTCTTTCCAAAGGGGATTGGGGGTTATTGGGGTGCCTATGTCTTGTTAGCAGGGCAGGCCTTGCAGTCAATGCATAAGAAAATAGAATGGGAGAACAAAATGAATAATGTGAGGTGGATTTTCCTGTGCCCATCCAGTACCTGGGTTCCAAAGGCATATTGGGGTGCATATGACTTGGCAGCAGGCATGCCTTGCAGTCAATGCATAAGAAGAGAGTTTGGGAGTACAACATGAATAATTGTGAAGTGGATTTTCCTAGGCCCATCCTGTACCTGGGTTCAAAAGGCTTATTGGGGTGTATAGATTTGGTAGCAGGGCAGGCCTTGCAACAATGCTAAGAAAAAAAGTTTGGGGGTAGGAAATGAAAAATGTAAAGGGTTTTTCCGGGCCATCCAGTACGCGCTTGAAAAGCTTATTTGGGGTGCTGGCCTTGTTTTAAGAACTTTTTTTCAGGAACCCCTCCTGTACCTTCATGAAAAGGGGGATTGGCGTGCTCATATTTTTTGGCACCCATTCACTCACTGCAATAACAGGGGAATAAACACATAGAAAACCCCCCTGTTTTAAAAATGGCACTTTTAAAAGATTAAGCTGCCTATGCCCCCCGTTTAAAAAAAGGTCTGGACTTTTAAGAGCCCCCTTTAATAGAAACAAGATTGGGTTTCTTATGTGTACACACCAAATGGCCATAGGGTTTTTTTTAATGTTACAATAATTTCCCCTGTATGCATTTGTATTGGTTGAAACAAGCTAAAATTTTCAAAACACCTCAAAAGGCCTTTTTTTGTGAACACACTGGTTGACTTTGGTTTGGGCTCC
>JARQOD010000006.1:282758775-282873608 GCA_033576555.1 Oophaga sylvatica | reverse complement strand
ATCGCACTGACCCAAAAAAAATTTTCAGTGCCCCCGGGGTGAAAAAAAAAAAAAAGGGGTTTTTGCATCGGATGAAAAAAATTGCAGTTTTTTTTTCCCCACTTTTTTTGGGGGAATGAAAAAGTTGGGGAATTTTTTTTTTTCCCCTTCCCCCCCACCCAAAAAAATTTCAGACCCGGGGGGAGAAAAACTTTTTTTTAAAAATTCCGATCGAGTTGTTTCCCCTTTAAAGGGGGAAAAAGATTTTCCGGATGAAAAAAAATAGGTCGTGTGCCCTTTTATCCTTAAAAAAATTTTAAATTTTACATTTTTATTATTATTATTATTGATGAGCAAATGTGGTTGTTTGTTAAAAAATTTCCCTGCATTGTTGGGGGGTGACGCACCCATGAGACAAAAAACCGGGGGGGGGGAAAAAATTTTTTTAAACCCCCCAAGGGGGGGAAGAATTGGTTTTTAAAAACCCGAGCATGCTCATTTAAACCCCCTTTTAAATCGGTAGTTCATCTTTAAAAAATTTTTTTGTATATTGTATTTCAAATAGAGGTAAAAAAAAAACCCCCCAAAAACTAAAAAATACTTTTTTTTTAAAATCTTCAGTTCAGTATGAGATTTAGAAAAAAAATTTCTTAATCAAATTTTTTTTGCCCCACCCTGGACCCGGGGGGTTTTGGGGGTCAAGTGAGACCCCTGCATTTTTTTAAAAATTTTTATAGAAAAATCTGCGGGGGGGCCCTTTTTTGGGGGAAAAAGAGAGCCGGGGCCCAAAAAATGAAAAATTGTTCTGATTTTTTTTCCCCAAATTTTTATTGTTTTTCAACTGACTGCCCCCAAAAATTTTTTTTTGAGGAAAAGGTGTTTTTTGTGAATGGGTGTGGCTTTAAAAATGGGGTGGCTTAAAAATGGGTTTGATTTAAAAATTTTAGGTGGTTTTCCAAAGCAAAAAAAAGGGGGGAAAAAATGTTTTTTAAAAATTTTAATCCCCCCCTGGGTAGCGCCTGCGCTGTGGTGGGGGGAAAAGTTTTTACGGCTCTCGGCGCCCCTTTTTTTTTTCGGTGATTTTTTTAAATGATTGTGACGTCACCCAGCCCGTGGGGGCCCTTTTCCGGGGGGGGTTTTTTTTTTAGCTGTCCCGGCCTTGGGGCGTCTCATGGGGGTTTTTTGAGGTTTTTAAAATTCGAAATTTTTTGGGGGGGGTGATGTTCCCCAAAAATTTGTAATTTTTTTTGGGGTTTCTCTCCTTTTTTGTCTATTTTTTGGGAAAAACACAAAAGGGGAAAAAGATAAATTTTGGGGTTTTTCATTTATCAAAAAATGGTGTTTTCAGTGGTTTTTATAAAAACTGTGTTTCAGTGGGGGATTTTTTTTTGTTGAAGGTTTTTTTTCTCTTGTGCACATTGGGGGTTTTGGGGGTTTTTAAAAAAAAAAAATTCCCCTTTCCCTAAAAACCCTTTGGGGGAAAAGGGACATATCCCCCAAAAGCGCGTGGGGGGGGCGCCCCAGGGTCCCCTCTTCTTATTTTATCGGGTTTAAAAAAAAAAGGGGGGAAAATTTTTTACTTGCATTTACTTGTATTGGAAAATTACCTATGGATCACTTTGCATGAAAAAAAAAAAGACCCAGGCGGGCTAAAAAATTTAAAACCTTTTGACTTTGCACTAATTGGAAGGAAAAATTTTTGTTTTTCCCCATTTATCCCTGTCAAAAATTTTTTTGAGTTTTTTTTTTTAATATGCTCCCCAAAAAAATTGTATTTTTTTTCCCTATTCTATGTCCCCCCCTGTTGTCCCAAAGGGGGTTTAAGGGGGCTAGGGTGTTTTCCCTTCTTGCTCACCTGTTTTTTTAAAATTTAAAATTAAAAATCTTTTTTATATGCAATTATTTGTTTTTTTTTAAAGGTTTCTTTTTTTCTTTTGTTTTTTGGGAAAATTTTTGTTGTGCTATCTCACCTGTCCCCCTTTTTTTGGGGGGACCAAAACTTTGACTTGCTGCCTGTTTTTCTAGGGGGAAATTTTTTTAAAATTTTAAATTTGGCAAAAAGGGCCCTCGGGTTTTTCCCCCAAAAAATTTTTGTACACCTTTTTGCCTCTGGAATAAGAGATAGAAAGTTCCCCGGGTTTTTGTGGGTTGGGGAAAGGCCCCCAAAAATTTTATTTTTTGCCCGTCCCCCAAAAAAATTTTGGGGGGAAATTTAGGGTGAGGGAAAGGCGTTTAAAACCCCCACCCCTGCGTGCAAATTGGGTTTTAAAAGTCAATACTTCCGTGCCCTTTACAAAGAGATAAACCCCGGGCCATGTTTCCCCCCCCTATTTTGTCCTCAGGCCCCCCGGCCCCTTTGGGGTTTTAAACCCCAGTAATATAATTGTAAATTTTTTTATTGTAAATACCCCCCGGGTTTGTTTTTATCCCCCAACCCCTTTTTTTTAGATTGAAAAAATTTTCCGGCGGGGTTGTTTTTTTGGGGTTTTAAATTTTTTATCGTTTTACTTTGTTTTGTTTTTAAGCGGGGGGGAAAAAGCGGGGTTTGGGTTTTTTTTCTGTTTTTTTTTTGGGGATTATTGTATCATTGTTATTTTTTTGTAGTTTGGGGAAGTGTCCGTGAGGGTCTTTTTTTTTTTTTAAATTTTTTTTTATTATTTTTTTTGGGGACTTGGGGGCTTTTTTTAAAAAAAGTTAAAACTAAAATTTTTGGGGTTTTGGGATATAAAAAAATATAAATATCCAGATTAAAAACCAGAGAAGCACAAAGGAGACGTTAATGATGTCGTCTTTTTCGCTCAAAATTTGATGGATTCCCCCCAATTTTGGGGTTTTTTAAAAATGTTTTTTCCCCTCCATGTCCCCCCTGAGATCTTTTGTGTGAAGTCAAATT
This sequence comes from Oophaga sylvatica, assembly GCA_033576555.1. NCBI lineage: Eukaryota > Metazoa > Chordata > Amphibia > Anura > Dendrobatidae > Oophaga > Oophaga sylvatica. Next base: position 282,870,736 of record JARQOD010000006.1, on the reverse strand, counting down.
AAATTTCCCGGGGGTTTGGGGTTTATGTTGGTAAAACTAGTCACCAAAGGGGCCTTTCTGCTAAAAAACCCCTTTTTTTCCCAAAATCTGAAAAGGGTTTTGATTTCCCCCAACGCCTCGGGGCATCACCCCCCAGTGGGGGGAAAACCCAAAAGGGGTTGCAAGCGTGCTGAGCACGGAAAAGGGAAAAAGGGGGAAAGTTTTTAGGATTTTTAAAAAAGGGTCCCAGAGTGTATTTTCTGGGGGGGAAATCGGGCAGCTCCGTGTCGCTTTTAAAAAAAGGTTTGCCCAAAAAAGGGGTTAAAAGCGCATTTGCCAAAAAATTTTGACGTGTCTGAGTCCCCCTTGCCACAGGGGGGGCCCCGGGGGTTTTCCCCCCCCTTGGGGTTCCACACAACCCCCCCGGGGGGCTGTGGGGTCAGCGTAAAAAAAAAAAATTTTTGCTGTTTTTCCCCCGAGCTGTCCACAATTTTTTTTTTTGTGCTTTTTTTTCACCTAAGTTATTGAAAAAAGAAACCCCCTTTTTTTGCCGTTTGAAGAGGCAGTGGTGAATGTTCCATTTTTTGATGAGGGGCTACTTTTGGAGATGGAGGCTGAAGAAGAGGAGAAGGGGGGAGGTGCGGGAGTTTTGTAGACTGTGGAGGCCCCCAAAAGATTGAAAAAAGGGCCCCAAAAAATTAAAAAGGGGTTGGGGGACGTGCACCTTACAAGGTTGGGGGGGGGTCCCGGTTTCCCCTTTTTTAACCCCCAAATCCCCCCTAAAGTGAGATGTACCCCCCCCAAAAACCAAAAAGGGGCACTTGTCCACGTGTTTGGGGTTTGGGTTTTTGGGGTTTTTCCAAAGTAACAGCATTGTGGAGGGAAAAAAAAAAATGTTGGGGGGGCCTTTTGTGCCAGTTTTAATCCCGGGGGGGGGGGCCCCTACCCGGGGGAAAAATAGTAAGTTTTTCCGTGGCATTGGGGGGGACCGGGGGACTAAAAATCCCCCCCCCTTCCTCCTCGGAAAAACGGAAAACTAAAAAATTTTTTCCCCTGGATCAGTTTTTCCCCAAAGGAAAACCCAAAAAAAGTGCACGCCCTCATGATCTCCCCCCTGGGGGAAACCTTTTTGTTACCCCTTGGCCCCCCTTTAAAAAAATTCTTCACCACTAAAAATTTACCCTAAACTTGCCCGATTTAACCCAACCCCCCCCTCCTTTTATTCCCCCCCCTTTTCCCTCTGCCAGGCCCAAAAATTGCCTTCCTATTGTTTGGGCCCTTTTACAGTTCAAAAGCCTAATAAAAAAAAACCCTTTCCCAAAAAAATTAAACTCCTCCAAAAAATCCAAAAATTTTTCGTTCCTAATGTATTACTGGCTCATTTTTTATTGGGGGGCAAACCCAGTCCCCCAAAAACCAGGCGAGATTACCGTCCCTGCCCCATCCCACTTCTCCATGTGTCCATGGTTAGGTGACTTTCCTTTTAACGGATTGGGGGAGGGCACGGGTAATGTTGTGGGGACACGTGCTTGCTTGTGTAATGTCGTTACGGCGGGGCCGGGAAAAATTTTGGGGGGGGTGGGGACCGAGTCCCCCTTTTTAGGGCCCCAAATCAAAATTTTTTTGGGGAAAGTTTTCCCTTTCCACGGCCCAAAAAAGAAAACTTTTTTCCCTCCCCAAAAAAGACGGGGGAAAAGTGTGAATTTTTTTTGGGGGTGTTGGCGGGGTATTTCCACTTTTTTTTCCAAAGGGGGTGGGGCGGGAAAAAAGAAGGGTGCTTTGGGGGGGCAAGGACATGGACATGATTTTAAGGGGTTTCTAATTGAGTTGTTTTTCAATACAGATGTGGGGGGAGGGGGAAATTTTTTTAATGCCCCTTTTTCAGGGGGTTGGCTTGCTTTTCACAACAGGGGAAGACGTATTTTCTTTCCCCCCCCAGCCCCCTGTTCTTTTTGGGCCCGGGGCCCAAAAAACCAAAAAAAATTTTGGGGTTTGCTGCCATGTCCCTTTTTTTTGTGGGGGTTTTGGGAAGGCAAAATTTTTTTTCTACCCCTGCTGATGTGGGCATTGTCGGGGTTTTAAAGGGCCCTTTTTTTTGGGGTTTTTTCGGCAGAGTTTTAAAAAACAACAAGACTTTTTGGGGGGGCCCCTTCCCCTTGTTTTCCTTTCTCACCCAAAACCCCGACCTCGAAACCCGGGCTTTCGGTGTTCCCCCAAGGCCCCCGTTCTAGCGAAATTACTCTTCTCCATTTTAAAAAATTCGGCCGGGGGCCCCGTGATGTAATGGCACGGTTTCCAATATCATCACTACCCGGGTGACATGCGGGGTTTACTTTCTTTTTTCCCTTTCATCCAAAATTTTTCTGCCCAAAAATTTTCCCTGCCCCTTTCCCCCTATATCATCCTTTTTTCTGCTCGCTTTCAAAAATTTTTACAGGCAAATCAAATAATTTTTTCATCTTTAAAGGGGTATAAAAATGAGTAGACATGAGGGGTTGGGGGGTTTTCATCATTCGGTCCCAAAAATTTGTAAGAGTAAATTTTTTTCCCTAGAAAAAATTTTTTTCCCGGGGGAAATTTTACGGTTTTTTTTTTTGGAAAAATTTTTTTTTTGGGAGTTTTTTGATCTTATCTTCTTGGTGGGGGGAAAGTGGTAAATTTAAAAGGGGGGGTAACCCTTTTTTTTTACGTCCTTATTTTGGGGAAAGGGGAAATCTGGTTTTTTTAAAGGGTCGTGGTTTGTAGTTTAGGGGTTTTTTTCCCTTTTAAAAAGTTTTTGTTAAACTATAAAAAATTTTTTTTAACGGGGAAAAATTTGGCCCCTTTTTGGTAAATATGTATGGGTTTAAAAAGGGGAAAAAATTTTTCCTTTGGGGTTTGTTTATATTTACGGACGGTGCACCCCTCTTTAAACTTTTTTTTTTTATGGCTTCCATCAGTTTTTTTGGGGTTTTTCCTCCAAAAATGATTGTTTCTTAAATTCAGCATCTCACAAACATTTTTGCACCCCCCCCTTTAAAACCCCCCCACGTGATGTTTGCAAAATATTTTGGCCCGGGTTTTTTTCGGGGGCCTTTTTCCCCACACGCACATTTTTTTCCCCTTTTTTTTTCTTAATGGGAAAAAAAACCCCAAATTTGGGGGTTTTAATTGCTATTAAAAAAAACAAAAAAATCATTGTAGGTTTTTATCCTTTTTCTAATACCAAAAATAGCCGTGCTTTTAAAAAAATTTTCATTTTACCCCCCCAAAATTCCCTTTTTAATAAATGCCCCTTTTCCTAAAAAAATTCATCCAACGATTGGGTCGAAAAAAATTTTTAAAACAAAATCCTGCATTTTCCCCCAGAAAAAAATTTTTTTGGGGGGGAAAAAATACGTTTTAGTTTTGAAAGTGTTTATGTTCCCCCAAAAACAAAAAATTTACACCTATGTTGTTTTAAACTACCTCCGGGGGAAAGTTTGCCCCCAGTGTATGGGCTTTAAAAGGGTAGGTGACCCGCCCCTTTTAAAAATTTGGGGATAGTTTTTTTTTGGGGGCCTTTTTTTTCCCCGAAAAAAAATAAAAAAAAAATAAAACCCCCAAAAAGGGGTTTAAATTTTTCCATCTGTTTTCCCCAAAATGTCAATTTTTTAAAAAAGGGTGGGGGTTATGCGGGGGGAAAAAAAATTTTTTTTAAAAAAAGGGGGTTTGGGTTTTAAATCCACGGGGAAAAAGTTTGCCAGCCCAAACCTTAGTGTTAGGGTTGGGGGAACCCCCCCAAATATATGAGGTAGGAGAGTTTTCGTTGCACCCGGGGTCCCATTTTGCAGGGGGAAACCCTTTTAGTATTTTAAAAGGCGAAGGGCCCCCGGGGAATTTTGTTACCCCCGGTCCCCAAAATTTTAAAAAAGGGAAAAAGGCTGTGGCTTTTTGTGAAAAAATTGTTTTTCCCCAGGCGAAAAAGGGGGTGCCGAAAGGGGAAAATTTTTGGGGGGTGTGTGCGAACCCCAATGAACAAACTGGGGGTTTGAAAATTTTTAAAAGCTAGGGCGCTTTTTGGCTTTTTAAAGGGAAAAACCCCGTTACGTCACAAAAGCCGCTGGAAAAAAAAGGGGTTTTGTGCCCCGTCAGGCAAAAGGTACACAGTTAAGGGGTTTTTTAAAAAAAAAAAAGTGATCTTTCGTTTTAAAGCCCCCGGGAGGCACCGAATTTATGGGGGCCCCAAAAAGCCGGGGGCCCCGAAAAGGCAATAAAAAACCCCCCCCCGGTTTTTCCCCGGTTTTAAAAAATAGGGCTTCTAGGAAAAACCACCTGCCCGTAGCTACCAAACTCCTCACCGTTTTAAAAATCGGAAAATTTTTAGGGGCTTTATTTCAGCCGGGCCCAAAACACAAAAAAGGGATAAAACCCCACTGGCGCAAAGCAATAATGGTTGATACTAGCCCCCGGGCGGTTCAGCATTACCCCCCTTTTTTTTTTAACGCTACAGGACCCGACAGAAAAAAGGGAAATAATGAAACTTTTTCCCCGAACACCATTTTTTAAAAGGGGGCCCTTTATGGCGGGGCCAATAGGACCCCGCTAAAATTTTCCTGAGGGGGGCCCCCCATCCCCAATGAGAGATTTCACCCTGGGAAGGTTCAGAAGGGAAAAAAAAGGGCTTTGTCCAAAAAACTTTTTGTTTTCCCCCTTTAAAACCCGAACGGCCAAAATTAAAACAGAGTTGGAGGACCCCGCAGTAACCCTTTTTGCACATGCCAGATGGGCGAGACGGGGGAAAAAACGTTCTAAGCTGTGCAGGGGCCACTGCGGCGGGGCACAAATTTAGGGGGCCCCCCGTGGAATGGTCGTGATTCCCCTTTTGTAGAAGGGGGAAAATAAAAACCCCAAAAATTCCCCCCCCTTCCCCTTTAGACCCCCCTTCTCTGGGCCTGTTTTTTTTCAAAAGCAGTGATGGCGGCAGAGCTTTTAAAAGTAATCGGCGGGGGCCCCCCCCCCCTTTTTCCCCGGGGCCCAAAAAACCCCCCCAAAAACCACCAAAAAAAAATTTTTTTCCCCCCTACCCCTTACCCCCCTTTCGAGGGGTTTTTTCCCCCAGGTCATGTTAGACTAACCCCCTGCCCCCCCCAAAAAGGCTCGGGGAAAACCCGGGGAAAAAGAAAAGGGTTTAAAGAGGGTTTTGGGGGAAAAGGGGTCGGATTTTTTCCCCCCCCGGCGTGGTGGAAGACCCAAAAGGGTTTTCCGGGGGTTTAAATGCTCGAGGCCCCTTAAAAAAAGGGCCCAGGTAGCGGGGGGTTTTCCAAAAATTAGGGACCAACTCGCGGGGAAAGTTACGGGGGAGGGCCACTCAAGTCCGAAAGGGGCAAATTTTTGGGGGGAGGGGGGCCCATGTGCGTCGGCGGAGGCCCCTTTATCCTCTATTTGGGGTCCCTTTTAAAAGGCATCCGGGGGTTTTTGGCCCCCAAAAGCCCCCTGCCCCCAAAAACCCCCAAATTTTGCCCCGGAGTCGGGGGGAAAAAAAAACGGGGGGGCCCCCGGAAAAAACCCCCGGGTTTTCGGGGCCTTTTAAATTTAAAGGGGGGAAGGGGAAAAATGTCGCGGTGGGTCCAGCCCAGCATTGTTTGGGGGAAAACCCCCGGGGCCCCGGGGAAAAAAAGGGGTTGCCCAGTATCCTGCCTGGTGAGAAAAAAATGCATAGATAGGTTACCAAATTTGGGTTTGGGCCCCTTTTCTACCAACCCATTAGTTCAGGAGGGGACGCTGAAGAGGGTTTTCCCCCAATACTAAAATAGGGGGAAAAAAAACTCTCTCCAAACCGAGGAATCTGGGGGACCTGGTCACTGACAATTTTTTTTAAAGGGGATGAAGTGTAAAAGGAAAAAAGTGCAAAAGAAAAAACGTGACGACCCCAAAAGAAGGAAAAACCCGGGGGAGCGGCACCAGATTTAAACCCTTTTGGAGAAATGGTCGGGGTTTCCCCAAAATTTTAGGGTTTTCAACCCCGAGACTTGGGCAGGCCCCAAAACCCCAAAGTCCACCCCCAAAACCCTCCCCCCGGGGGCCCCGGTTTTTCCCCGGGGCCCCAAAAGGGAAAAATAACCAGCGGCCATTGTGTGGAGACTTATTCTTGGCGCAAAAGGGGGCACACGGGGCCCAAAAAAAATAGTCCCCAACATCACCGGGGGGATATGCCCCGGGGCCCCCCGTATGTTTTTCAAAAGCAATTTTAGATGTACTCTTTTTTCCCAAAAAAATCCAAAAACCCTGGGGGAAAAAAGCCCAAGAGGTTTCCCCCCCGGGGCAAATTTTGGGGGGGGACAAAAGTCTTGCCCCCGGGGAAAAGGAAAATTTGGAAAAAACCGGGGGGGCCCCCGTTTTCAGGGTTTTGTGGGGGGGGAAAAAGCGGGGGGTCCTCCCCTCCTCCCCAGGGACACCACAGAGCGAGAGAGGGTCGGACGAATGTTTTTTTTTTCCCGAAAAAGGGAAAAGGAGTGTGAAATTTAAAAAACCCGGGAGAATAAAAAGGGCCATCTGGCCCCCTGCGAGTTAAAAAAGTGGGGTGTTGCGATTTAAAAAACCCCAAATTTTTTTTTGGGCGGTGAAAAATTGGAAGGGGGGAAAATGGGCCCCCCAAAAAAGAAAAATTTCCCCTAAAAAAAAAAGGGGCCCAAAAAAATTTGGAAACAAATCCTATTTTCCCCCCCGGAATTTAAATTTTCCCCCCCGTGTGTGAAGGGCTTAGAGAAAAAGAAGAAAAGGTGCTTCCCGGGGGTTGGGGCATCCTTTTGGAAGGGGGGCTGCTCCCGCACCCCAAAATGAGGCCCCCCCCCCCCCAAAAAAATTAAAAACCCTTTTCAAACATCGGGGCGTTTTGGGAGAAATGGGAGCGCTAGAAAAAAAGAGAAAAATAGAAAATTAAAAGGGGCCCTTTGGGGGGCCTCTTCCGCCCCCCAAAAATTTGGGGGTTTGTTTTCCCCTTTTTGGTGAGGGCTTCCCCAAAAGGGGGGCCCTACCGGGGAGAAAAAAGGGGGGAAGGGAAATGGCGATAGAAATTTAAATTTTAACCCCCCTAAAGCGCTGAAAGGGTTTTTAAAAGAGGGGGGGTTCCCCCCCAGTTTTTCCCCCGGCCTGAAAATTTGGGGGGACCCAAAGGGCCAAAACCCGGGGGGTTTAGATGTTTTAAAAAAGGGAAAAGGGTTTTAAAAATTTTCCCGCCCCCAAAATACATTTTTTAAAAATTTCAAAAGGGTTTTTGCCCGTAAGGCTTTAAAGGGGTTTTGCAGACTTTTTCTCCGGGGGAAAATCAATATCTGGAGAGAAGATGAGTTACCCCCCCCAGTAAAAAAAAGGGGGGGAGGTGGAGTCCCCATCCCAGAAGTTTCATTGACAAATTTTTTTAAAAAAAAGAGGGGGAAACTTTTTCAGACCCCAAAAGGGGGGATCCCCAAAAATATTCGTAAGGGGGCCCTTTCCCGGATTAAAACCCCTCTTCCATTCGTCCCACTCCCGGATGCGAATAAAAGGTTTAAAAAAGCACCGCGGGAAATTTGTTTAGTGAATCCCCCGCCCCCCAAAAACCTACAAGGGCTAAAAAAAAATTTTGGGGAAAAAAGGGGGGCTTGTTTTTAACGGGTTGGGTGGCTTTTTAAAACCCTGTAATCTTTTTCCGGGGGGTAATTCTCCGTTCTTTTTGAACAAAAGGGAAAAATCCCCCCCCTTTGGGCCCGGGGACAAACCGATTTTAAAAAAACCCCCCTTTTGGGGCCCGGTTCCCCCGAATTTAATTTTGACAGGGGCCCCTTTTCCCCGGAAGGAGAGGGGATGGGGCCCCTTCCCAAAGAGGAGGTTTTGGGGGCCCAAAACAAGGGGTCAAAAAGGACAGTCAAAAAGGGGGGAAAAAGGGGGGAAAAGGTCTCCGCAGCCTTTTTGGGGAAAACCCCTCTGCTTATGCCCCTTTTTATTTGGGGGAAATGGATTTAAAATCTGCGGGAAAATCAGTAGTGGTAAAACCGGGGAAGGGGAAAACTCCGGGGAAAAATCGGGGCCCAAATTTCATCACCCCAAAACCCCGTATCCTCCCCCAAGTCCACTTTTTTGTGGGGAGGGGGAAAAGGAGCCAAGGTATCCCCAGTGGGGAAACTGTTTTCCCCCCCAGGAAGGGGAGAAAGGGGAAAAAAGTTCCGGGGGGGAAAAAGGAGATAAAAAAAAATGCAAGTGGAACAGCCCCGGTGTGTAATTTTTTTGGGGGAAAAAGTGGGGGCCCTTCACTACCGGACAGTAAAAGATTTGTCAAGCCCCAAAACCCGAGGTATTGCGTGACGGCGAGCAAAGTTAGAGGCGGGGAAATTCCCCTCTGCCCCCGGGGGGGCCCCCCCAAAAAGGGCGGCGGTTTTGGGGGGTGGAATTTTCCCACAGTTGTTTTCCCCCTTTTTAAATGTCATCTTGGAGGAAAATCCCCCGGGGGTTTTTGGGGCCTCCTCCCGGGGGCACAAGACGGGGATGGGGCCCCTTTCGATCGTGTGGACTTTTTGTTATTTTGTTTTTCCCGCTGGGGGGCCCCAAAAATTTTTCAGACCACGTTGTCAAAATGCCCGGGGGTTTAAAAGGGCCCGCCCCGAGAAACCTCCAGGTTTTTTGGGGGGAAAAGGGGCGCCTAAAGGGGGGAATTTTTCCCGAGGTTTTTGGGGAAGGGGGGGACCCAAAAACCAAAAAACCCCTTTGCCTGCACGGGGTTTTCGCTCTAGCCCCCCCCCTTTAAAAAAGGAGATCAATGGGGGTGGTTTTGGGAAAAAAAGAGTTCCCCCCCGTGTGGGGGGGAAATTTCCCGGGGGGCCCCCCAAAGCATCCTTCCTTGATCCGCCAGTCCTCTCCAGTACCCGAAAGGGGGAAAATTTTCCCCCGGCCCCATTTTTCTAAAGGGGGGAACCAGGTCCAAAATTTGGGGGACGGCGCGAAAGGGGGTTTTCCCCCTTGGTTGAACCCTTTTGATATTGGGGGGCATTTGGGGGAGCCCCTTATCGTGGGTGAAAACGAGGTAAAAAGGGAAACCTGTTTCAGACCCCCCAGGAAGAGAGAAGCATCTGTACCCCCCTTTTTCGTCGCGCCCCAAAAAGGGCAGGTTGCCCCCCCCAACCCCGGGGGCCCTAATAGGAGGGATAAGACAAAACCCACCTTCCCCCCGTTCCGGGGGAAAAAGTGCAGCCAGGGGGAAAAAGGGGAATTAAAGGGGGAAAAGCACTGATCACGCCCCCCACATTGTTGCTGCCCCCAAAAAAAATTTGTCTGGAAAGTGGGAGAGGGGGAAAAAGGGGGGGGAAAAAAAGGGGGGGCCGGGGGGAAAAAAATTTTTGGGGTGCGGGCCTTTTTTTAAAAGCCTGAAAAAGCGACGCTGAAACATCCACTTTTTGAGGTTGTGGCTCTAGACCCCCCAAAATCCCCCCAGTTGTTTTTTAAAAATGCTGAGAGGGGTTTTTTTCCCCTTTTTATACCCAAAAATCTGGCCCCTAGTTTTATGTTGGTCTGGGGGAAGCACCAAATATATGAGGTTGAGAGTTGGGGTTCGCACCCCGGGGGTTTTCCCCCGTCCGGCGGGGGAAAACCCTGCTGCAAAAAAAAAATGGTGAAAGACGCGAACTCTGTTTATCCGCAGGAGTCGAAAAAAATTAAACCCCCGGGGAAAACCCCGCTGTGTAAATATGTGGGAATATTTATTTCGGGGGCCCGGGGAAAGGAGTCCCGCAGGGGCTTTTTGGCGATGTGTGCAAAAAAAAGGGGGAAACAAAACTGAGTCGCAAAAAAAAACCGTTAGGGCGTTTTTTTTAGCGTTAAAAGCGAACCCTTTTGGGGGTCCAACCCCCGGGGAAAAAAGTTTGTGTCCTGTAAAAAACCAGGTCACATTTTTTAGTGCTTAGAAAAACATTGGAACGTGATCATGGTAATGTCCTCGGGGAGTCACCGAAATTTTTGGGGGCGTCTCCGATTGGGGGGCCCCAAAAAATTTTAGGAAAAAAAAAAATCCCCCCCCGGGTTTTTTGGGCCGGTAATCAGGGCATCAAGGACACCGCCCGGGGGCCCGGCTCCCAAACCAAAATCCTCCCCTTTTTTAAGTCGGTATTTAGGGGCTTTTTTGGGGGGGCCCCTAATAACACAAATGTTGACCACCCTGGCCCCCAAAGCATTTAAGGGTTTGGGGTACTAGCGCTTTTGGGGGCCCCCAGGCATTACCACCCTTTTATAATAACTGCTACAGGACCTGCCAAAAAAAAAGGGCCCCCAAAAAAAACTTGTTCACAACACCATTTTTCACAGGACCTTCTTTGGGGAAAAAAAATTTGGGGCTCCCCAAAAATCCCCCAGTGTGACCCCTGATCTCCAAAATTGGGGGGATCTCCCCCGGGGGGGGGGCTTTTCTAAAAAAGGGAAAAAAAAAGGACTTTGCCCCCAAAGACATCTGTTTTTCCGCTAACCAAAAACGGGGCCCCAATAGCAAAAACCCCGGGGAGCAGCAGTAACCCCCTTTCACACTGCCGACGGGGAGACGCTGGGACTGACGTTAAGTGGCAGAGTCCACGGGGGGGCCGGGGGGAAAATTGAGAGACTGAAAACCGGGAAAAAGGTAAAAATTTCCCCTTTTTTTTGAAGGGGGAAAAATCGACCCCTAACTTTTTTCCCCCCCCCTAGAGCCCCTTCTCGGGCCCCCCTTTAAAATTTAAAAGCAGTGATGAGCTGCAGGGGTTTTAATGTAATGGGGGAAAGGGTCCCGGGGCCCCATCCTCGGGGCCCCTAACCCCCCCAAAAACCCCAAAAAAAAATTTTTTTCCCCCCCAAAAACCTTACCCCCTACGTTTTGGGGTTTTCCCCCCATGGTCATCCTTTTTTTGAACAGTGCCCGGAAAGATGGCCCCAAAAAAAAGGGAAGGGGGCACGGGTTTCAAGAGGGATTTTAAAAAGGTTTTTCGGAGATACCGGGCCCCTGGTGGAAGGGGCCCAAAGGTAAACCACAGGGAAAAAATGCTCGGGCCCTTTTAAAAAAGGGCCAGGGTGGGGGGGGGTGAAAAATTAAATGGATCAACTCGACCCCAAGGGGTTTCGGGCGGAAAACCCCAAACAAATCCGCGGAGCAAATGTTGGAGGGGGGCCCCCCGATGTCCCGTCGGCGGGGGGACCCCCCCCTCTGTTGGATGCCTGAAATGGAAACCCCGGGTAGGGTTTTCCCCAAAAGCCCCGTGCCTCCACAGCCCAGTCTCCCCCCCCGGAGTCGGGGAAAAAAAACGGGCCCCTTTGGGGCCCCCCGGGAAAACCCCCCTGGATGTGACCGTAATTCGGGGAAAAAAGGAATGGGTCTTTTGGGGGGGAGTCACCCCCAGCTTTTTTTTAGTGAAAAAATCGGGCCCCCGGGGGAGAAAAAGGGGCCCCCAAATCACCCTTTTTTTTTTGGCCCGGGGGAAAAAAAAGTCTTAAAAAAGGTTACCAAATTTGGGTTTTTCCCCTTTTTTCCCCAAAACCCCCTTGCTGGGGGGTACGTTTAAAAAAGCGTTTTAAACCCCAAATTTTTGAGTAGACGAAAAAAAGCTCTTTTCCAAAAAACCGAGCCCCCAAAAAATGGGGACCTGGGGCCCCCTGAATTTTTTTGGGGCCCCGGGATCCCCTTTTTGACGGAAGATGTGAAAAACGAACAAGGGGGCCCCAAAAAGCCAGTACGAATGTAACCTTTTGGGAGGGAACCAGAGAAAATTTTTTGGGAAAAAAAAATGGCCCCGGGGAAAATTCCCAAAAAGATGGTGAAAACCCCCGGGGCCCCTTGGGGAAAACCCACCCAAAGTCCACCCCCAAACCCTCTCCCAGGGCGGAAAAATTTGGAAGGGAAGGGGGGCCCCCCAAAAACATTTCCCACTCAAAAGGCCAACTTCATGGCAGAAAACCCCACCCCGGGGGAATAATTCCTCCGCTATTTTGGGTCTTAGAGAAGAAGAAGAAGGATTTTTCCGACCTTGACACCTTTTTTGGAAGGGATGTCCGCACCAAGGATGAGGCATCCCCCTCCAATAAAAATGGCTTATAAAATGGGGGTGTAGAGGACGCTAGCAAAATAAATTTTAAAAAGTAAACCTTTTGGAATCTTCCGCCACAATTTGGATTTGCTCCCTTCTTGGGGGGGGGTCCAAGGGAGCTCAAGGTAGAGAAATGGGGAATAAAGGCGATAGTAATTAAAATAAACCCCCCTAAAGGCTGCCCCGTTTAAAGGGGGGGGGTTCCTGCCAGTCAACCAGCCTGTAGTTTGGGGCCCGGGTCCTAGAAAAACCCCGGGTTGGATGATAAAACCAAGGAAAGGTAAAGATCCATCAAACTACATTTCTCTAATTATCATAAAGGGAATTAGCCCGTAAGAGCTTGAAGATCTGCAGACATTCCCGGTGGAGTCAATATCGGGGGAAAGAGGGTATATATCCAGAAAACTAAGCCCCCTTTTTTTTTTAGGGGAGTGGATGCAGGTAAAAAAAAAAAAACACCAGAGCATTGGATCTATGGATTGCAACCCGAAACCCCCAAAACAAGGGCAGCGGGAGCGTTCCCCGATGGCCAACGCCTCGTCACAGCCTGAAAAATAACTCACCTAAAGAAGAAATAGGAAAGCTATTCCCCCCGGGGCAGATCCCCAAAGAAATAAAAAGCCCCCCAAAATGTTGGGTTTGACAAGAGGAAATACGAACAGAAAGAAAATGTTTGGGGAAAAGCTGGGGCCCAAATTTAAATAGAAAAGGACGGAAGGGTACTTCTAAAAACCCCGAAAACCCGAAAACACCAACTAAATTTAAAATACCTGAGATCACACGACCCACCACCTAAATTTTTTTTTTGGTGTAACAAAAAAAACACCCCCAAAAACTGCAAAAAACAAAAGTAAAAAAAAACAGTGGGGGGGGCTAAATGGAAAAGGGGAAAAGCCCCGGAGGGGGCCCCCAAGGGCCCCACAGAAGTGAGGACAAAATGCAAAAATATAGCAAAAACACAAAAAAAAAAAATTTCTTATCTGATAGCAGGAGATCAACAGACACAGAGGCTACAAGGGGAAATGGAAAGAAGGATTCAGCCAGAACAATTGATTTCCCCAACCCGATGGGAAAATATTCCCCCTTAAAAAAGACAACATAACAGATTCCCCAACCTCACTAGACCGCTTGTAACCACCAGAGGGAGCCTTGCTCAGAACTCATCTCAAACCCCAATTCACAACATACCCCCCCCCTTAGGAGGGGTCACCAACCCCCATTTGAAAAAGGTCGGTCAGGATGAGTTCTATGTACGAAGGATAATTCCTAGCATGGTTCCGAAGCAAACACCCAAAAATTTTTTTCTGCCATAACCCCCTTTTTTTAACCAAATAGGGGATTTGTCTAAAAAAAGAGAATCCCAAATTTTTCAACCACATACTCCAGTTGCCCTAACCAAAACAGGGTCAGGAGGCACAGAGCAGGAACCACGGTCAAAAACCTCTTCAACAAGGATTTTTGGGGAACCGTTATGGATCTTAAATGTCCCGAAACAAACGAAAAGAAACAGGATTAATAATTCCTGATCTTTTGGTCCATAAAACCCTTTCTTAAATTTAGGAGTGCTACTCATAGGAATATTCTTTGAGGACAACCAACCAAGTCCCCACTTTAAACCGGGGGACCATAGTTCCTATGCGGTTAGCAAACCGCTGGGCCTTCCCTAGGGGGACAACCTTCCACTACCTGGTCCCAAACTGCTGCTCGCTCAACAACAGAGTCAACCCTGACAACAGGCCTCCGTCTTCCTGAAGAAAATCGAGGGGAAACCAAATTACAGAAAAACGGAACATCAAAAGGCAGAGCTAGCCCATTTTAAGAGCAAACTCAGCAAAGGCAAAAAAGAGACCCGATTGATCAGCAAACAAAGCATTTAATAAGTCTCCAATGCGGTTTGTTCTCTAGTTTGACCATTGGTTGAGGATGAAATGCCGAGGAGAAAGACAATTGAACACCCAGTTTTAAAAAAAAGTCCTCCAAAATTGGAAACAAACGGACTCCTTTCGACACAATGTTCTCAGGAATGCCGTGTAAACGACCCGTGCTGAAGGAAAAAACGGCACCATTCAAGGAGGAAGCAACTTAGGTAATGGCACAAGAGTATCATTTTGGGAAAAAACCTATCACAAATTACCCAGTGGTGGTCATTCTCTGAGGAAACAGGGAAGATCGGAAATGAATCCTGGTTATGGGTCCATGGTCCTTGGGCACAGGCAATGCACAACAAACCCTAGGCGAGAGCAAGGCTTGGAGCGAGGCAAGTCCCGCAGAAGCACAAATTCCCTGACATCGCGAGACAAGGTAGGCCACCAAAGGAACCGACTACCAAGTCTCTGGTACCAAAAAATTCCGGGTGCCCAGCCAATGGGGAAAACAATGAATCTCAGAATACATTTTTTCCATTGGTGGGAACAAACAATTTTCCAACAGGGCAGCGACGGGCCTTCCTCCTGACCCCCCAGGCAAGTCTCAAATTAGGGGGGGATGGCGGAAAAAAACTAACCCTCTTCAAAATAACAGGGGATCAGATAATCAGGAGAGTCCCAGGAAATCCTCGAAGGGCATCCCCTTAACATTCTTAGTGCAGGAAGAAAAAACCACAAAATTAAAACGTGTGAAAAACAAGGCCCACCGGCCTGTCTAGGTTTTGGTGCTTGGCAATTCCAGATAACCAATTCTTATGGTCCGTAAGGACCACCACTGATGTTTGGCTCCCTCCCCCAATGTCTCCACTCTTCAAAAGCCCTTTGGCCAATAAACTCCCGATTACCTACGTCTAATTGTTCATAGGAGAAAATTTTCGAAAGGAAAAAAAGGCACAAGGGGTTTACTTTTAGAGGTCTCTGGTCTTTTTGGGACAAACGGCACCTGCCCAATTTAAGGCATAACCTCCACCTGAAATGGCAAGAAACAAGGTGCCGTTAGAACAGGAGCAGAAGTGAATCTCTGCTTAAGTTCCTGAAACGCAGAGACTGCCTCAAGGCCAATCACCCCCATCAGAACCCTTTTGGTCAAATCAGTTAATGGGTTTAAAAATAACAGAGAAATTACCAATAAATTTACGATAAAAATTGGCAAAACCCAAAAAATCTCTGAAGACCTTTAAGAAGTAGGTTGGACCCAATCAAGATGGCCTGAACCTTACCGGGTCCATTTCAATAACGATGGGGGGCAAAAAGAATCCCAGAAATGAGATCTTCTGTCGCCAAAAAAAAACTTTGATCCCTTCAATACAGAGCATTCTCTCTCAAAATTGGAATACAGTTCGAAATGTTTTCAATAAGTCCCAGTCTTAGAAAAAATCAAGATTCACAATAAAAATCAAAACTTGTCCCAAAATCCCTGAAAATGTCATTCATGAAGGACTGGAAGCGGAAGGGCATTAGTGAGCCCAAAGGGCATCACAAGGACTCAAAATGCCCTTAGGGGTGTTAAATGCCGTCTTCCATTCATCCCCGTGCTTAATGCGAATAAGGTTATACGCCCCCCTGGGTCAAGCTGGTAAAAAAATACGTTTTTCCCCTGGGAAAAAAACGGTCAGAAATCAAGGGTAACGGGTATTGATATTTCAACAGTAATATTGTTCAAGAGACGATAATCAATACACGGCCTTAATGAACATCTTTTTTGGCCAAAAAAAAAACCGGCACCTAAGGTGAAGAGGATGGTCGATATGACCCTTTCCATGATTCTTGATATAAACCGATACGCTGTTCAGGTACAGACAAGTTAAAAAGGCGACCTTTAGGGAATTTATACCTGCATAATTAATAGGAGTCAAGCTCCTAGGGGAGGCAAGGATGCAGTTTTACTTTCGCTAAACAATCGAAAAATCAAACAAAAAGTAGGAAATCCTCAGCCTGGGGGGAGGCAGAAAAAACGGAGTGTTGGTATTAACACATTGGCGCCCCAATGGTTACGACACAGATTTCCAATCCAAAACAGGATTTGAGACTTAACCAAGGGAAACCCACCGATAAAGTATGCGATTATTATAGAACCAAAAAATTTGGCACTCCTGGTGATCAGGTTCAACCCTCATTTCCCTGAGTGAAAACTGGGGTTTTTTTTCTCAGCCAAAGGGGTAGAATCGACCCCAGTGGGGGATGACTTCTGTAGGGGTATTAAGGGAAATCCACAACGTTTAGAAAATCATAATCCACGGTTTAAAGCGTCCAAATCAATGAAAGCCGGCAGAAATTGAGGACAAGAGCTATAGAGTGACAGTTATAAAAACTTAGCCTAAACCCACCCCCAAACAACTGACGTGCAAACGCTTCCCCGCTTGGGCAGACTGAAATAGCATGAGAGCATCACCACAGTGAAACATAACCCTTTGGCTTTCAAAAATCATACGCTGTCCCCAGACAACCACTCCATCACAGCATGGGCTCCAGAGGGCTCACAAGGCAAACCACTCCACGCATATTCCCCCGCTCACGCAAACGTCTGTCAATTTGAATGCTAATGACTAGAATCATTGGACCAGGGGGGACGGGGGAAAAACCCACCATAAAAATCCTTTACATTATCCCAGAACCCTTCCGGAAAAGGGCCCGCCAAAGGTGTATTCCATTTGGTCAGGACTGCCCACCTACGGAATTTGACAGTTAATCCGTCATCAACCCCTGATTAATGCCAACAAGGCTTTTAGCTTGATCATGAATTATCTTTACAAAAACCCCCCAAGCCGAAAAAAATGCTCAACATCACTCAAAACAGGACCCAGGTGTGGGGAAAACCCAATCCTGAGGATGCCGCGCAGGAAGAATGACAATTTGAACCTGCGCGCTGCGTTTCCTGAGGCTTAGATTTTAAGGCAAGAAACAATTTAAATTATTTTAAAATTCTAAACTTGCCGATCCCTGAAAACAAATTGGCATGGGGATCCTAGGTTCCACAACGGCAACTAGCTAAATATGCGCAAATACTCGAACCTCAGGGAAGCGTCCAACGGCCCAGAAAATTGCAAACCCATTGGGAGAAAAGATCCTCCCCAACCCAGAGATACAGGGGAAAAAAAAAAAATGCAACAAACAGAAAAATTCTTGACAACTTTTCTTCCTTCAAAATATTTTTCCCTTCTGTGAGTACCATAAAATTTTTATGGCCGGTATACTGTTATGTTACGTTAGTGAGGAGTGCAGGTAAAAAGGAAATACACCAGAGCAGTTGAATTATGAATTGCATACCCTAAATAACCACCACAACAAGAGGCAAGCGGGAGGTTTCCACGATGGCCTAGCGCCTCGTCACAGCCTGAGAAACTAAACACCTAAAGTAGAAATAGGAAAGCTATCTGCCCCGGGCAGATCCCCAAAGATAATAGAAAGCCCCCAAACATGTAAGGGGTTAGACAAGAGGAAATCTGAACAGAAAGAAAATATAGACAAACGTGGGGCCCAAACTATCTAATAGAAAAGGCAGGAAGGGTACTTACTGCAATCCCAGAAAACCCTGAAAAACACAAACATAAAATTTTTCAAAATCACCTGAGATCACCGACCTCTACCCCCCTAATTAGTTTTCTGGTGTAAAAAAAAGCAGCCACTGAAAAATTTGCAAAAAAAAAAAAAGTAACAAAAACAGTGGCTGGACTAAATGAGAGGGCAAAACCCCGGAGGGGACCCGAAGGCCCCCAATTGAGGACAAAATGCAAAAAATAGCAAAAACCAAAATAAGAAATTGTCTTATTGATAGCAGGAGATGCAGCACACAAGCAGGCTACAAGGGGAAACTGGAAAGAAGGATTCAGCCAGAAACCAATTGATCACGGCAACCCTGATGGGAAAATGATTCCCTTAAATAAGACCAATCAGTAAACACCTGATTCCCAATCCTCACTGACCGCTTGTAACCACCAGAGGGAGCCTCTGCTCAGAACTCATCTCAAACCATTCAAACAAAGACCGAGGTGGGAGCATTCCCAGAAGATGTCATTGACAAAAGTCTTGGAAAAACGGCGGAGCATTACAGACCCAAAGGGCATACCAGATATTCGTAATGCCATCCCTGGTATTAAAACCGTCTTCCATTGTCCACTCAGGATCGAACAGGTTATAAGCACCCGCAATTAGTTTTGTGAATCCCTTGTCCCCGAAAAGCTATCAAAAAAAGTAGAAATCAGGGAAACGGGTACTTGTTTTTAAGGTGATGGCGTTAAGACCCTGTAATCAATACACGGGCGTATTCTCCGTTTTCTTCTGCACGAAGAAGAATCCCGCCCCTGCCGGGGACACCGACTTCCTAATAACCCTCTTGCCAGGTTTCCTGAATTATTGTGACTTGGCCCTCTGTCTCGGAAGAGAGGGGGATAGACCCCCCCAGGGGTTCTGCGCAAGCAAGAGGTCGATGGACAGTATAGGGCGATGAGGCGGAGATCTCCGCCGCTTCTTGGAGAACAGTCTGCTATGACCAGTAGCATTGGAAGGGAGTAAGATTGCGGGTAACCAGTAGTGGTAACCTGAATGAAACCCTGACAATCTCCTCTAAGCATCACTCCAACCCGTTCCTCCCCCGAAGTCCACTCTTATGTGGGGAGTGGAAATGGAGCCAAGGATTCCTAGTAGGATTTTTATTCCCTCAGGAAGGAGGTAGGAAAATAATTCCTGATGGGAAGGAGATACAAAACAATGCAATGGAACAGTCGGTGTGTAATTTGTGAGGGCAATGTCGACCCATTCACTCCGGACAGTCACTGATTTTCAGCCCACCAGAGGTATTGGTGAGGCGAGCAAAAAGTTAGAGGACATGAAGTTCCCCTCTGCTCCGAGGTCCACGAAAGGTGGCGTGAGAGGGAAGTCCCCTACAGTGATTGGCCCTTTAAGTGCATTTGGGAGAAAATGCCGCTGTTTCAGTGAGCCTCCTCCCAGGGTCACAAGACGCGATCGCCTCTGCGATCGTTTTGGAATCTGTTGTTGTTTCCTGCCTGCTGGCAAAAATTACGGACCACGTTGCTCGAGCTGTCCGGGCTTAGGTCCGCCAGAAACCTCCATGGCTTCGGAGGAATCGGCGCCGGGAACGGAAGATTCCAGAGGTTTGGCGGGGGGAGCCAACCGAAACCTCTGCCGCACGGGTCCGCCTAGCCTCCCTGTTAAAAACGGAGATCAATTGGGGGTGGATAGGGAAAGGTTCCTCCTTGTGGCGGGAATCTCCCTGGTGGCCAAAGCATCTTCACATGATCCGCCAGTCCCCTCCAGTACCCCGAAATAGGACTTTATCCGGCCACTCAGCTCAGAGACCAGAGTCGAAATTGGACGGCGAATGGCTGCCTGGATGAACCCTGTGTTATTGCCAGCAGTTGGAGCCCGTATCGGGGTGCACGAGGTCCTAAAGAAGACCTGTCTCAGAGCCCCAGGGAGAGAAGCACTTGTACCACACGATCGCGCGCTCCCCCACCGGGTTGCCCACTCCAACGCCTCCTAATAGGAGGGTAAAGACAAAACCCACCTTCGCCCGTTCCGGGGGAAAACTGCAGCCAGAAGCTCAAGAGAATGGAGCACTGACTCCGAATCCCCGCATTGCTTGCTTCACCACAAAACTTGTCTGGAAGTGGGAGGACGGGATAAATGGAGGGGGTGGCAAGGACAAATGGCTGCCCATGCAGCACCTGAACGCGACAGCTGTAACATCAAGCTGAGGTTGTGCGCCTGAGCCGCCAACCTACCCTCCGCGCTGGTTTACTGCTGTAGAGTGGTCGTCCGCCTTTTTTATAGCCAGACCCTGGCGTAGTATTATGTTAGGGTTGCGGAACGCACCAAATATATAGGTAGAAGATGCGTTTCGCAGCCGAGTCCACCGTGCGCGGAACTGCTGCTAGTAAAATGGTGCAAGACGCGAACTTGTTTCCCGCGAGCGCCAAATAAACACCGCAATCCGTGTGTCAATATGTGCGAACTCTGTTATTTCACAGAGCCGCTAGGAGTGCAGCGGCAATTTGGGGTGTGAAACTCACTAACACAACTGAGTCGCAAAATAAAACACGCTAGGGCTGTTAGCGTTGAAAAGCGAACCCTGTTACGTCACAGAGGCTGAGAAAAATTCTGTGTCCTGTCGGCACCCAGGTACACAGTTAAGTGCTAAGCGAACATAAAACGTATCATGGTAATGTCCTCGGGGAGTCCCCCCAATCTTGGCGTTGAACGCCAGGCCCTGATACGGAATCAAACTCCTCACCGGTTATGCCGGTAATCTGGGCATCTAAACACCGACCCTAAACCCTGCATAAAAAAGTCCTCACCGATTAAGTGGTATTCTAGGGGCTTTTTTCGCCGGGGGCCCTAACCACACACAGCATGACCAACTGGCGCAAAGATATAATGGTTGTACAGCGCATGGGGACGCATTGCCACCCCTTTTTAAAAAAACACTACAGGCCCTGCCAGAACAAGGACCAATGAAACTTTTCCAGAACACAAAAGTCAAGGACCTTCCTGGCAGACCAATAGGAGTGCTGAACATTGACCAAACTGATCTCCATTGAGAATCTCCCCCTGGGCTGTCAAAGGGAAAAACAAGGACTTTGTCCTGAAGAGTCTGCTCGCTGCAACCAGTACTGGCCACAATAGCAGAGTCGGAGGAGCAGCAGTAACCCCCTGCCACTGCCAACTGGGCGGACGCGGACCGAATCTAAGCTGGCAGAGTCCATGGGCCGGAGCGAATGGGAGACCGAAGCCGGAATGGCTCGAGATTCCCCTTTGCAAAGCAGGAACTGACCCTAACACTTGTGTATGGGCATTCCAAGGAGAAACCCACTCCTTTAAATTGGGCATAGTTTTCAATCGGCCTTCCGCCATTTCACATCCCCGCCACTACATACAAGGTTTAACTGTTTGCTGTAAGCCTGTCAATTTTCCAACAAGGTAGGGGTTAGCTGTGCGTAAAAAAAACTTGTTATGGAAAAGGTTGAGGTGTACCCACAGGGGGAAAAAAGTTTGTCAGGCCCCTATGGGCATTCCCCATCTAGGAACCACTCCTTTAAATTGGGCATAGTTTCAATCAGGGGCCCTTTCCCCCATGTCTCGTCATCCACCGCCATACATCACAAGGTTTAACGGTTTCGGTGCTCGCCGTGCAAATTCCTAACAAGGGGGGTGGTTATGTGGGCGCAAAATATTGTTTGGAAAATTTGAGGCGTACCCCAAAGGGAAAAATGTTTCCAGCCAATAAAACTTGTGTAGGGCATTCCCAAGTCTAGGAGACCCTTTTAAATGGGCAGTTTTTTATGAGTCCTCCCCATTTTTCCAAGGGGGATTGGGGTTATTGGGGTTATTCTTGTTAGAGGGCGGCCTTGCAGTCAATGCATAAGAAAATAAAATGGGGGGAAAAAAAATGAATAATTGAGGTGGATTTTTTCCTGGCCCATCCATACCGGGTTTTCAAAGGCTATTGGGGTGCAATTTTACTTGGCAGAGGGCATGCCTTGCATCAATCATAAGAAAAAGAGTTGGGAGCAACATGAATAAGTGAAGTGGATTTTCCCCAGGCCCATCCTGTCCTGGGTTCAAAGGCTTATTGGGGTGTATATGTTTGGTAGCAGGGCAGGCCTTCAATCATGCATAAGAAAAAAGTTTGGGAGTAGGAAATGAATAAAGAAAAATGGATTTTCAGTGGCCTCCTACGTGCTTGAAAACTTATTGGGTGTGGCCTTGTTTTCAATGCAAACATTTTTTCAGGAAGCCCCCTGTTACCTTTCATGAAAGGGGTATTGGCGTGGTCATATTTTTGGCAGCCCCATTCACCCACTGCAATAACAGGCATAAAAGCTAGAAGACCCCTGTTTAATAATGGGCACTTTAAGAAAGATTAAGCTGCCTGAGCCCCCTGTAAAAATAGCTCTGTGATTTAGAGTCCCTCCTTCTTTATGAAAAAAGATGGTTGCTTATGTGTCAACACCCATGGCCAGTAGGGTTGTTTAATTTTTTAAAAAGACTTTCCCAGTGTATGATTTGTATTGGTTAAAGCAATGCAAAATTTGCAAAACACCCAAAAGCGTTGTTGGAACACATGGTCTGACTTTCTGGTTTGGGGCTCCCTTGTGACTGCGTTTGTAATGAAGCTGCTTTGGCTAACGAAGCCTTCACCTGATGGCGATGAGTGGCAAATCACGGGACTGACTGGAGAGATATAAGTGAGCTACCTTACAGATCCTCCCGGTGATTTGTTTCTTCCGGTTCTTTTGGAAGGGAGCTTGCTTCCTGCTTCTCTGAACTTTCAGTTAAGTTTCCCAGGCTGCTTTTTGTTGTGCTGTCAAGGGGTTTGAAATCCCCATTACCAACCTCTTCGGGTTGGTTGTTAGGTATTTTGGTGCTGTCCTCCTCGGCTACTAGTGTTTGAGCGATACAATACCGCAAGATCGGGTATCGGCCGTATTACCTTTTATGGGGATTTCGAACTTAATTCCGTATTTTCGCTTATCGGATACCGGAAATGGATTTTCACGTCACTGTCAGTGTGTCGGTGGGTCTGTAGGAGTCAGTGCACTTACCTGGCAGAAAGACTCCGGCGGTGGGCTGGATGCTTAAAAAGGGCCGCCCACATCTTTTCCCCGGCGGGTCACATGCAGTTTTTGCGATAAGCAGGCTGTGGGTAATCCCGGCCGAAAAGCATCAGTCCGATGACTCACCCGGGGGAGAGGTAATCATGTGCTGCGTCGAGATGAAGGCTTGCCTGTCATTGGATTGTAGCGATGGATCGTGTGGGATGCGTTATAGGACTGGCGACAGGTGGTATACGTTGGTTTGTTTCTTTTTTTTTTTACAGGAGATCGAGGGGCGTCGCAGGAATGAGTGTAAATAAAATTAATGAAAAACTTGTTGTCTTTTTTTTTCATTAAAAATTTTTTCTTGCTGTTTTTTTTTTTTTTTACATTTAAAACTTTGGGTTATAATGGATCGGTGTCTTATTGACACCTCTCCATTTTTTTAACCGGGCTTTTTCCCGTGCAATCAACGGTGACATTAAACCCCTTTTACCCCCTTGCCCCCCGCCAAAGGGCAGTGGGAAGAGCCGGGAAAGTGCCCCAAAAATTGGCACATTTTTGATGCGCCAAATGTGGGGCTGCTGTAGCCTGGTATTAAGGCGTTGAGGGCCAAAATCCTGGGCCTTGACAGTCTTTTAATACCAGGCCGCAGCATCTGCATTTTACTTGGCTGGTTAACAAAAATAGGGGGGGGCCCCTCGGTTTTTTTTTTGAGGGGATCCCCTTTTTTGTTAACCAGCCAGCTAAGCAGACTGTGTGGCCTGGTATTATAGGCGGCAAGGTCCATGGTAATATCCTTACCAGCCTGAAAACCAGGTCACAGTCGCTTCATCTGGCTGGTTAAAAAAATAGGGGGGCCCCACGCCAATTTTTTTTCGAGGGGATCCCCTATTTTGTTAACCACCAAATATGCAGATGCGTGGCCTGGTATTATAGGCTGGCAAGCAGGGTCGGACTGAGGCAACGGGGAAACCGGAAAGAAAAACCATTGTGGGCCCCAGTCCTGCGTGGTGGGCCTGATTTGAAAGGATAGGTCCGGGGGCCCGCGCTCTGGGGGGCCCACCCGGAGTACATACAGTACATTCTGCGGGAGAGCAGGGAGAATCGCTCTCCCTGCTCGCCCCCGGAACTATGGGGCCTGAACAGGGTTGGGGGGCCGGTGCCAGCAGTGGGCCCCCCACCCGTCATGGAGGGTCAGCTGTTCGGATCCAGCCGATAAATCCATGGAGAGAGAAGGAGCGAGCCTCCTTCTCTCCCATATCCCCCTCTCCGTTGACGCGGGCGCAATAACATCACCTGCCGGCGCCCCTGTCCAGATGAGAGGGAAACAGTGAGCAGACAGGAGCCGGGAGGTGAGTTTTTTTTTTTTTTTTTTTTAATGGGGGTGCAGTCGAGTCCTGGGGAGAAGTCGTCTTGTGGTGTGGGCCAGATGGAAAAGACATGAAAAAAGGAACAAATTTTCCTTTTGAAGAACATCAGCGAAGTCATTATCTGAACTGTGCGTAATTATTATTTTCGTAGGACGGTATTATTTAAACACAGACCATATGGCGGTAATATCAATATTGGGCTTTTTATATTAGATTATTTTGGCCAACAGCGCGGTTTCATTTCTGGGTTCTTGATTTGGGCCCACTCAGAAGTTTTGCCCCACTAACCAAAACCCTAGCTACGCCTATGGCTCCTCTTAGTTTTCTTTTCGCTTTGTTCTTTCCTTCTCCTCTCTGTTCTTTTTTCTCTTGTTTCTTTCTTTCCTCTTTTTTTCTTTCTCTCTTTCTTTTCTGTTTGTTCTTTCTTTCCGCTGCTCTTTCTTTCTTTTTTCCCAGACCAGCCACTGTGCCCTCATTACAGTCAGTGTGATCACATGTAAATGGTTACGCTTGGGGGGGGGAAATGGGGGATTAACTGTGAAATGGGTGTTGTTGGGGCGTGGCTAAAATTTTCAGCGGCGTGCAACACGGCCGCCCCTTTAATCCTCTTTCCTGTCTTCCAAATTTGGGAGGTATGCTGTATGACCCCCTACAACTTCTGGCCATGCTCTGATGAGCGGACGGATGGTCTCGTGAGGACTCCTCCCCACCACCTGGATAAAGCATCCCCAACTCCTGGACAGTTGTGGTGAACGTGGCATGGCCTAAAATTTTCTGCAGCTGACGGTGCCACAGCCTTTGTCCCTTTCCCTTATTCAAAGGTTGGGAAGTATGTGTTGGGCCGAAAAGAATAATTTTTCTGGGGGCCCAGGTCTCCAGTCCGACGCTGTGGCAAGGTCCAGTATGTTGGCTCCTTAACACCTTAACCCCTTCACCCCAAGGGTTTTCACGTTAAGACCGGGCAATTTTTACAATTTTGACCACTGCCTTTATGAGGTTTAACTCTGGAAACGTTCAACGGATCTTCCGATTCGGAACGTTTTCCGTGACTATTGTACTTCATGTGAGTGGTAAAATTTTTCGATATAAATTGGTTTTTTTGAAAAAAAACGCAAATATGGCGGAAAATTTTTAAAATTTTGAAATTTTCAACTTTAAAATTTTTATTCCCTAAAACGAGAAATATATCACAAAAAATAGTTAAAATAACATTTTCCCACATGTCTACTTTCATCAGCACAATTTTTTGGAACCAAATTTTTTTTTTGTTAGGAAGTTATAAGGGTTTAAAGTTGACCAGGATTTCTTTTTTTACAGCAAAATTTAAAAAAGCCATTTTTTTTAGGCCCCCCTCCATTGAAGTCACTTTGAGGGTTATAGGCAAAAATACCCAAAAGGGGACACCATTCTAAAACGCACCCCCAAGGTACTCAAACCACATTCAAAAGTTTTTAACCCTTCAGGGCTTCACAGTAACTAAAGCAAGGGAAGGAAAAATGAATATTTTCTTTTTAGCCACAAAAAATTATCTTTTACAAACTTTTTTTTTTTTTTCAAAGGGTAAAAGGAAAAATGGACAGATAAGGTTGGGTTTTTGCAATTTTCCCTGAGTACCCATACCCCATTGGGGGGAAAACCATGTTTGGGTCCGGCAGAGCTCGAAGGGAGGAGCGACGTTTGACTTTTTTAAAACTAAAATTGGTGGAATTTAGATTGGATGCCATGTCGGTTGGAGAGCCCCTGATGCCTAAACAGTGAAAACCCCCAAAGTGACCCCCATTTTGGAAACTAGACCCCTAAGTCTTATCTAGATCTGTTGTGGCACTTTGAACCCTCAGTGTTTCACAAAGTTTATAAAGCCTGGGTGTGAAAAAAAAAAAATCAATTTTCCACAAAAATGATTTTTTAGTCCCAATTTTTGAATTTTTCCCAAGGAATTGGACCCCAAAAGTTGTTGTCCAATTTGTTTCCCGAGTAGCTGATACCCCTATGGGGGGGGGAAATGTTTGGGCGCACGGCAGGGTTGGAAAGGAAGTATAAAGTTTTGGAATGCAGAGTTAATCGGGGTCATGTTCCGTTTGCGGCCCCAGATGAGCCTAAACAGGGAAACCCCCACAAGTACCCCATTTTGGAAACTAGACCCCTGGAAATTATCAGATCTTTGGTGAGACTTTGAACCCCCAAAAGGGGCTTACACAATTTATAAGCCCTGGCATGAAAAATAAAAAATTTTTTTTTTTTCCCACAAAAATTATCTTTTTAGCACTTTAAATTTTTTTTTTTTCCCAAGGGAAAAAGGAGAAATTGGACAATAAGTTGTTGTACAATTTGTCTGGTCGCTGTACCCCATATGTGGGGGGACCACTGTTTGGGCGCCGGCAGAGCTCGGAATGGAAGGAGCACATTTGACTTTTTCCAACCAAAATTGGCTGGAATTGAGTTGGATGCCATGTTGCATTTGGGAAGCCCCTGATGTGCCTAAAAAGTGGAAACCCCCACAAAATGACCCCATTTGGGAAACAAGACCCCCCTAAGAAATTTTAGATTTTGATGAGCAATTTAACCCCCAAGTGCTTCACACAAGTTTATAACGTAGAGCCGTAAAATTTAAAAATCATTTTTTTCCACAAAAAGATCTTTTTTACCCAATTCTTATTTTTCCAAGGGTAAAAGACTCCAAAAAGTTATTGTGCAATTTGTCCGGTGCGCTGTTACCCATTGTGGGGGAAAACCACTGTTTGGGTGCATGACGAGTTTGGAAGGGAGGAGCGCCGTCTGACTTTTTCAACGCGAATTGGCGGACCATGTGTTTTGGAGGTTCCGTTGCCTAAACAGTGGAAACCTCCATAAAGACACCATTTTGGAAATAGACCCTCAAGGAACTTTCTAATGTGTGGTGAGACTTTGAACCCCCGGTGTTTCACTAAAGTTTAAACGTACAGGTAAAATAAAAAATCTTTTTTTTTTTTTTACAAAAAGTTTTTCGCCCCCAATATTTTATTTTCACAAAGGGTAACAGAAAAAAAATGGGAACCCCAAAGTTTGGTCCAATTTGTCCTGAGTACAGGATACCCAATATGTGGGCAAAAACTACTGTATGGGCACACGCGGGGTCGGAAGGGAATAGTGACGTTTTTGGATTGCAGCTTTGATGGAATGGTTGGGGGCGATGTCAATTTGGGAGAGCCCCTGATCACCTAAACAGTGGAAACCCCCCCAAAGTGACCCCATTTTGGCAAATAGCCCCACAAGGAACTTATCTAGATGTGTGGTGAGCACTTTTGAACCCCAAAGTGCTTCAAGAAGTTTTTTAACGCCAGCGTAAAAAAAAAAATATTTTTTTTTTTACAAAATGTTTTTTTCCCGCCCCCAATTTTTATTTTCACAGGGAACAGGAGAAATTGGACCCCAAAAGTTGTGTCCAATTTGTCCTAGTAGCTATACCCAATAGTGGAGAAAAAACTACTGTATGGGCGCACGTAGGGCTCGGAAGGGAATATGACGTTTTGGATTGCAGCTTTGATGGAATGGTCTGGGTGCGTCATGTCGCATTTGGAGAGCCCCTGATGTCCAAAACAGTGGAAACCCCCCACAAGGGCCCCCATTTTGGAAAATAGACCCACAAGGAAACTTATATGGTGTGGGACCCTTTTTTTTTAACCCAAAGTCTTCAAGAAGTTTATAACGCACCAGCCGTAAAAATAAAAAATTTTTTTTTTTTTTTTACAAAAATATTTTTCGCCCCCAATATTTTTTTTCACAAGGGTAACAGGAGAAATTGGACCCCAAAGTTGTTGCCCAATTTGTCCTGAGTACGCGATAACCAATATGTGGGAGAAAAACTATGTATGGGTACACGTTGGGTCTCGGAAGGGAAGGTGAGTTTTTGGATTGAGACTTTGTGGAATGGTCTGGGGGCGTATGTCGCATTGGAGAGCCCCTGATGCGCCTAAACATGGAAATCCCCAACAAGTGCCCCATTTTGGAAAATAGACCCCACAAGGAACTTATCTAGTGTGTGGTGAGCGCTATGAAGCCCCAAGTGCTTCACGGTTTATAATGTCAGCCGTAAAAAAAAAAAAAATAATTTTTTTTGTACAAAAATGATATTTTCCCCCCCCCAGTTTTTTATTTTCCCAAGGGTAACAGAAGAAATAGGACAAATTGCACAATAATCTTGGGGTCCAGAGTACGCTGAACCCCATATTGGGGAAAACTACTGTTTTGGACCATGGCAGAGCTCGAAGTGAAGGAGCACCGTTTGACTTTTTCAACGCAGAATTGGCTGGAATTGAAGATCAACGCCATGTCACATTTGGAGAGCCCCGATGTGTCTAAACAGGGGGAAAACCCCCCAATTCTAACTCCAACCCTAACCCAAAAAACCCCCAACCCTATCCAACCCTAACCACAAACCTACTTACACACCCCTAATCCCAAACCCTAACCCTAATCCTAACTTTGCGCCAACCCTTTCCCTAACTTTAGCCGCAACCCAACCCTAACCCAATGGGAAAATGGAAATAAATAATTTTTTTAATTTTTTATTTTTCCTAAATAAGGGGGGTGATAAAGGGGGGTTTGATTTACATTTATAGCGATTTTTTAGATTGGCTGTCCGCTAAAAGACGTTTTTTATTGCAAAAATAGTTTTTTGCATCGCCCCCAAAATTTTGGAGCTATAATTTTTTGCATTTTTTTGGCCCACAGGTCATTGGGTCTTATTTTTGCGGTACGGTTGACGTTTTTATTGTACATTTTTGAGAGGTGACATTTTTTGTCGCTTTTTATTTCGATTTTTGGGAGGTTAGAATGAACAAAAATCAGCAAAATTCTGAAATTTCTTTTGGGGGAGGGCGTTTTTATTGTTCGCGTGTGGTTAAAAATTTTATAAAGCATTTTATTTTCGGGTCAGTATGATTAGGTGTACCTCATTTATATCATTTTTTATTGTTTTGGGCTTTTATAGAATAAAAAAACATTTTATATAAAAAAATAATTTTTTTTGCATCGCTTTATTCGCGACTATAACTTTTTTTTTTTTCGCTGATATGCGTATGGTGGCTCGTTTTTTTGCGGGAAAGATGACGTTTTCAGGGTCCATGTTTAAAAATTTTTTATCGGTTTTTTGATCCGCGTTATTCCACTTCTTGTTCGGCGGTATGATGATAAAGCATTGATTTTTTTTTCTTCTTTTTTTTTTTTTTTTTAAGGGGTTCACTAAAGGGGTTAACTTGGGAAGTTTTATAGGGGGGGTCGTTACGGACGCGGCGATACAAAATATGTTACTTTTATTGTTTTGTTTTTTTTTTTCAGGAAGAAATGAATTTATTGGGGAATATTTTTTTTTTTTTTTTATTTGGTTTTTTTTTTATAAATGTTTATTTTTACTTTTTTAACTTTTTTTACTTTGTCCCAGGGTGGGGACATACTGGTTTTATCAGATCGTGGTGTGAAAGTGTGCACAGCCACTGTCCCACCAGCGTTGCTCAGGGCAGTGCAGCGGCTTTCAGTGCCTGCCTCGGCAGGCACTGAGGTAGCCCCTCCCTCCAGGACCCCGGCCCTTCTTGGATCCGGGTCCTGGGGGGAGGAAGCCCTAGAACACGCGATCACATCGCGCTGGTCGAGGGTCTCAGGGGGGGGAGGGAGCCCCCTCCCTGCGCGACCTCCCTGTGCCCCCAGTACCCGAATCATGTTTTGATCCGGTGTGCTGGGGTTAATGTCCGGGGAGCGGTCGTGACCGCCCCCTGACAACAGCACGGGTGTCAGCTTGTAATCATGACACCGGCGGCGATTGCTGCGTCCCTCAGGAGCGCAGTGATCGCCTATGGCGACTACCCGTCCTGGGCGAATGGCACGGTTTTTATGGGGAAGTCGTCTAAGTCAGAATTAAATACCATGCCCAGCAGGGGGGGGCGTAAATAAAATCATGGGCCCCATAGCAAAAGTCTGAATTTCCCCACCCCCCAAAAAAAAAAACCCGGGCTTGTAAATGTAAAGTGCAGACAGTGAGGGAAGTTGAGTCGCACAGAGACGGGGGGTTTTGGGGGTACCGGCACCGATCACGTTGACTTTATGGGGGATGTCACGAGTACACAGCTCGGTCGTGCCCCTGGGGATCACGAATGGGGATATTTCCAGGGGAGATAAATGTTTGTGTAGTTTTTGTGACGCCACCTGTAGTACCGGTCAGGGTGTCCAGCGCGCTGTGCAGGTCCTCGGGGAAAAGGGAGGTGAGTGCAGGTAGGTGAAAAGTCTTCTACAGGTAACCCTATCCCTTCCAGGGCAGTAGATGTGAGATAGAGCAATGGTGCAAAGTGATGTAGCGAGTGGACTATGGACGTAGTAAGAAAAGGAAACACTTCAGTTAAACGTTGCAAATAAAATTTTTAATAATAACTTACAAAAGTGCAAATAGCATTTAGGGCCGAAGTTCGTGGAGACTTTTAGGCTACCCCCACCGGGGTAACTTCACGGTCCTTTCTTGTGCTTGTGGAGGACCCCGCTCCAAACCTCCAACGTGGTCTTGGGTGGGCTGCAAGATTTCCTTGGCAACCTCAATTTCGGCCACACCCGGGTTTTTTTTTCTGAGGTAGTTGAAATGTGCCAGTTAAGTTTTTTGTAAAACAAGATGGAGCACCGAATGCCAACTAATTTCAAAAAGTTTGTGACCGTACAGTTCAGGCTTCAAAGTTCAACATTTTGATTACAGTGAAAACCATTACCCAACCTGGGTATATAAAGGCAACATAAATTGTTTTTTCTGAACATTCACCCATCCCGGGGTACATCAAAACATTACCCAACCTGGGTATATTAAGGCAACAATAAATTTCTTTTTAGAACATTCACCTCCGGGTACATCAATAATTTAACATTTCAAACAGAGACCCTGTCCGGGTTATTTAGACTTCTTTGGTGGCCCTTTACAGGTACCACCTGGTACTGTTCTGGAGCTTGCCAAACACCTGAAGGGGGTCCACCCAGACCAATGACGTGTGTGGCCTGTCAGTGACTCGTGACCCGTATCTGGGTCTGTGTGGCCCCCTCTTTTGTTCCCTCGGGTTGGGACCCCTATGTCCGGATGAACAACCCCAGGGGTAAACAGGCGCCCGGGACGGGCCAGCTATATTTCATGTCCATGTGGGGCGCTGGGACCATGAGGAAAGGCTGGGGAATTTACGGCGGGGGGGGCACTTGTGCAGAGGCCTGGTTGGGGGGGCTGAGGTCGTAGGGCTGTGTTTCCTGACACTTGGTAACATTTAGGGCGTCCTCCATTGTAACCCCAGTGGGGTGTAAGTCACCAATCTCCTGGGCAACAGGTCCCTCCCTGTTGTGAATGGGCTTGAGATGGTTCTGAGCAGGGCTCCCTTGGTGGTTACAAGCGGTGTGGTCCGTCCCCCGTGGAGATTTGTTGAGGTTGGGGTCAGGGTTACGGGTCTTATATAAGGGAGTCCCTTCCCATCAGGGTTGCCGGTGATCAATTGTTTGGTCTCAATCCTTGAATCCTGTTTCCCCTGTAGCTGCTGTGTGGGGTCTGCTTCCTGCTATCAGATAAGCATTTTTTTTTTTTTCTGTTTTTTTTGCTTGATTTTTGCATTTTGTCCTGCACTTTGTGGGGGCCTTCAGGGTCCCCTCTGGGGCTTTTGCCCTCTAGTTTGTTCAGCCCTGATTTTTGGTACTTTTTTTTTTTTTCAGTTTTTTTTGGCTGCTGTTTTGATTTTGTTCACCAGAGAGCTAATTTAGGTGGTAGAGGGTGTGATCTCAGGTGTTTTTTGAAATTAGTAGAGTTGGTGCTTTTCAGGGTTTTCTGGGATTGATAAGTCCCTTCCTATCCTTTTTATTTAGTTATTTGGGCCCCAGCTTTGCTCAATTACTATTTTCTGTCTGGCAGTATTTCTTCTTTCTAACCGCCTTACTGTTTGGGGTTTTATTTCTTTGGGGTTCCTCCGGGCAGAAGCTTTCCTATTTTTTTTCTTTAGGTGTTTATGTTCCAGCTTTGACGAGGCATCTAGGACCAACGTAGGACGTCCACGGCTGCCTCTAGTTGTGGTGGTTAGTCAGGGACTGCAATCTATGATTCCAACTCTCGGTGTATTGCCTTTTTACCTGCACCCTATTACCGAAAATAACAGTATCACCGGCCAAAATTTAATATTGTAGGTACTCACGAAGGGAAAAAATTGTGAAAGAAAAAACGTTGTCAGAGTTGTCAGAGATATTTTTTGTTTGTTGCTTTTTTTTTTCCCTCTGTATCTCTGGGTGCTGGGGGGGTTTTTCTTCAAGGAGTTTGCACAGTTGTTGGCCGGTGGTCAGTTGCCACTGAGGTTCAAGTATTGTGCATATCTTGCTAGGTTCCTGTTGTGGAACTAGGATCCCATGCCAATTTGTTTTTGGGGGGTCAGCTAAGTTTCAGAATTTCAAAAATAATTGTAAATTTTTTTTTTGCCTTAAAAATTAATCCTCGGGAACGCAGCGCAGAGGTTCAAATTGTCATCTCTCCCTGCTGGGAAATCAGGATTGGGCTTTTTCCCTGACACTGGGGATTGTTTTGAGTGATGTTGATGCATTTTTTTCAGGCTTTGGGTTATTGTACGATAGCTAATGCCACTGATCAAGCTGAAAAAGACTTGTTGCATTAAATCAGGGCTTGATGACGCTGAGTTATACTGTCAGAGATTCCGTAGGTGGGCAGTCTGACCAAGTGG
This sequence comes from Oophaga sylvatica, assembly GCA_033576555.1. Taxonomy (NCBI): domain Eukaryota; kingdom Metazoa; phylum Chordata; class Amphibia; order Anura; family Dendrobatidae; genus Oophaga; species Oophaga sylvatica. The sequence goes on along the minus strand of JARQOD010000006.1, from coordinate 282,838,167 downwards.
AATGACGACGCTTTGGCGGCCCTTTTCCGGAAGGGTCAGTCAGATAATGTAAAGGATGTTATGGTGGGATTCCTGTCCCCTTGGTCTCAATGATTCTATGTCATTAGCGATTCAAATTGACAGACGTTTGCGTGAGCGGAGAAGTATGCGTGGAATAGTGTTGCCTTGTGAACCTGCTTCTGAATCCATGCAGTGTGATAGAGTGGTGTCTGGGGCACAGCGTCATGAGTTTCGAAAGCGCAATGGGTTATGTTTCTACTGTGGTGTGCCTTTCATGCTATTTCAGTCTGCCCTAAGTGGGGAAGACGTTTGCACGCTCAGTTGTCTTGGTAGTGTTCAGGACTAAGTTTTTATAACTGTTACTCTGATATGCTCTCTGTCCTCATTTTCTGCTCAGGCTTTCGTTGATTCTGGTAGCAGCTATTAACCTGATGGATTATGATTTTGCTAAACGTTGTGGGTTTCCCTTGTTACCCCTACAAAAGTCTATTCCCCTACTGGGGATCGATTCTACCCCTTTGGCTGAGAATAAACCTCAGTTCTCTACTCAGGGATAATGAGGGTGAACCTGATCACCAAGAGTGCTGCAAATTTTTGGTCTGTATAATCTGCATGATATTGTCGTACTGGGTTTCCCTTGGTTACAGTCTCATAATCTGTTTTTGGATTGGAAATCTGTGTCTGTAACCAGTTGGGGCTGCCAATGTGTTATACCAACACTCCTGTTTTTTCTGCCTCCCCCCGGCTCAGGATGTTCCTGACTTTTTGATTGATTTTTCTGATGTTTTAGCGGGAAAGTAAATCTGCATCCTTGCCTCCCCATAGGAGCTATGACTGCGCTATTGAATTAGTGCCGGGTAGTAAATTCCCTAAAGGTCCCCTTTTTAACTTGTCTGTTGCCTGAACATGACGCATGCGGTCTATATCAAGGAATCATTGGAGAAGGGTCATATCAACCATCCTCTTCAACCCTTGGGTGCCGGTTTTTTCTTTTGTGGCCAAAAAGGATGGTTCATTAAGGCCGTGTATTGATTATCGTCTTTTGAACAATATTACTGTGAAATATCAATACCCGTTACCTTGATTTTGACCTGTTTTCCAGGGTGAAAAACGCTACTTGGTTTACCAAGCTTGACCTCAGGGGGGCGTATAACCTTATTCGCATTAAGCACGGGGATGAATGGAAGACGGCATTCAATACCCTGAAGGGCATTTTGAGAAACCTAGTGATCCCCTTTTGGGGCCCTCACTAATGCTCCTTCTGTCTTCCAGTCCTTCATGAATGACATTTTCAGGGATTTTGTGGACAAATTTCTGATTGTTTATTTGGATGATATCTTGATTTTTTCTAATGATGGGACTCTCATGTGAAACATGTTCGAACTGTATTCAGATTTTGAGAGAGAATGCTTGTATGTGAAGGGATCAAAGTGTCTTTTTGGCGTACAGAGGATCTCATTTCTGGGATTCACATGGACCCGGTCAAGGTTCAGGCCATCTGTGATGGGTCCAACCTACTTCATTAAAGGCTCTTCAAAGATTTTTGGGTTTTGCCAATTTTTATCGTAAATTTATTGGTAATTTCTCGGTTATTGTTAAACCATTAACTGATTTGACCAAAAAGGGTTTTGATGTGGTGAATTGGCCTCCTGAGGCAGTCTCTGCATTTCAGGAACTTAAGCAAAGATTCATTCTGCTCCTGTTCTACGGCAGCCTGATGTTTCTCTGCCATTTCAGGTGGAGGTTGATGCCTCTGAAATTGGAGCAGGTGCGTTTTGTCCCAAAAAGATCCAGAGACCTCTAAAAGTAACCCTTGTGCCTTTTTCTCTCGAAAATTTTCTCCTACTGAAGTAATTTATGACGTGGGTAATCGGGAGTTATTGGCCATAAAGTGGGCTTTTGAAGAGTGGAGACATTGGTGGAGGGAGCCAAACAGGTGGTGGTCCTTACGGACCATAAGAATCTGGTCTATCTGAGAATCTGCCAAGCGACTCAATCCTAGACAGGCCAGGTGGGCCTTGTTTTTCACACGTTTTAATTTTTTGGTTTCCTTTCTTCCTGGCACTAAGAATGTTAAGGCGGATGCCTCTCGAGGAGTTTCCTTGCAGGGCTCTCCTGAGTTATCTGACCCTTCTGTTATTTTGAAAGAGGGTGTAGTTCTTTCCGCCATCTCGCCATTTGAGACTTGTCTGGAGGGGTGTCAGGAGAATAGCCCGAGCGCTGCCCTGTTGGAAAATTGTTTGTCCCGGACAGTGGAAAAAGAGTGTGATGTCTAGATTCATTGTTCCGCATTGGCTGGGCATCCCGGAATTTTGGTCCAGAGACTTGGGTTTAGTCGGTCCTTTTGGTGGCCTACCTTGTTCGTGATGTCAGGGAATTTGTGCAGTCCTGCGGGACTTGCTCTCGCTCCAAGCCTTGCTCTCGCTCTAGTGGTTTGTTGATGCCATTGCCTGTGCCCAAGAGACCATGGACCCATATCTCTATGGATTTCATTTCCGACCTTCTGTTTTCAGAGAATGGACCGCCATTGGGTAATTTGTGATAGGTTTTCCAAAAATGATACATCTTGTGCCATTACCTAAGTTGCCTTCCTCCTTGAATTTGGTTGCGTTGTTCTTCGCACGTGGTTCGTTTACACGGCATTCCTGAGAACATTGTGTCTGACAGAGGAGTCCAGTTTGTTTCCAGATTTTGGAGGACTTTTTGTTCAAAAACTGGGTGTTCAATTGTCTTTCTCCTCGGCATTTCATCCTCAGACCAATGGTCAAACTGAGAGAACAAACCAGACATTGGAGACTTATCTAAGATGCTTTGTGTCTGCTGATCAGGATGACTGGGTCTCTTTTTTGCCTTTGGCTGAGTTTGCTCTTAATAATAGGGCTAGCTCTGCCACTTTGATGTCCGTTTTTCTGTAATTCGGGGTTTCACCCTCGATTCTCTTCAGGACAGACGGAGGCTTCTGTCTGTCAGGTGTTTGACTCTGTTGTGGAGCGTATGCAACAGTTTTGGGGACCAGGTTGTGGAGAGGTTGTCCCTCTCTCAGGAGAAGGCCCAGCGGTTTGCTAACCGGCATAGGACTGATGGTCCTCGGTTTAAAGTAGGGGACTTGGTCTGGTTGTCCTCAAAAAATATTCCTATGAGAGTAGCATCTCCTAAATTTAAGCCTAGGTTCATTGGACCTTATAAGATCATGGAGATTATTAATCCTGTTTCTTTTTGTTTGCTTCTTCCAGGGACATTTAAGATCCATAACGTGTTCCACAAGTCCTTGTTGAAGAGGTTTGTTTAGCCAGTGGTTCCTGCTGCTGTGCCTCCTGACCCTGTTTTGGTTGAGGGCAATCTGGAGTATGTGGTTGAGAAAATATTAGATTCTCGTTTTTCTAGACGGAAACTCCAGTATTTGGTTAAGTGGAGAGGTTATTGTCAGGAAGACAATTCTTGGGTGTTTGCTTCGGACATCCATGCTAGGAGGCTTATCCGTGCATATCATAGAACTCATCCTGACCGACCTGGTTGCTCAAGTGAGGGTTCGGTGACCCCTCCTCAAGGGGGGGTACTGTTGTGAATGGGCTTGAGATGAGTTCTGAGCAGAGGCTCCCTCTGGTGGTTACAAGCGGTGCTGATCTGTCCAGTGGAGATTGTGAGGATTGGGAGTCAGGTGTTACTCACTGGTCTTATATAAGGGAGTCACCTTCCCATCAGGGTTGCCGGTGATCATTGTTCTGGTCTCAATCCTTGAACCTGTTTCCCTTGTAGCCTGCTGTGTCGTGTCTGCATCTCCTGCTATCAGATAAGACATTTTCTTCTTTCTGTTTTTGTGCTTGATTTTTGCATTTTGTCCTGCACTTCTGTGGGGGCCTTCAGGGTCCCTCTGGGGGCTTTTGCCCTCTCAGTTAGTTCAGCACTGATGTTTGTACTTTTGCTTTTTACAGTTTTTTCAGTGGCTGCTGTTTTGATTTTGTTACACCAGAGAGCTAATTTAGGTGGTAGAGGTCGTGTGATCTCGGGTGTTTTTGAAATTAGTAGAGTTGGTGCTTTTCAGGGTTTTCTGGGATTGCAGTAAGTACCCTTCCTATCCTTTTCTATTTAGTTAGTTTGGGCCCCCAGCGTTTGCTCATACTATTTTCTGTCTGTGTCAGTATTTCTTCTTGTCTAACCGCCATTACATGTTTGGGGGCTTTCTATTATCTTTGGGGTTCTGCTCCGGGGCAGATAGCTTTCCTATTTCTTTCTTTAGGTGTAGTTAGGTTCTCAGGCTGTGACGAGGCGTCTAGGACCAACGTAGGAACGCTCCACGGCTGCCTCTAGTTGTGGTGGTTAGTCAGGGTACTGCAATCTCATAGATTCCAACTGCTCTGGTGTATTGCCTTTTTACCTGCACTCCTCAGTTACCGAAACATAACACCTCCCCGGGTGTCCTTCTGGGAGGTGAGCCTCCACGTCCCGCCGGGTTACAAAAACTTCTAAATAAAGTCCAGGCTCCTGGATGAAGCCCCCAACCACCTTTTAACTTAAAGTTCCGTACTGCCCTTACGCCGCGCTCCCTCACCGTACTTTTATCCTTTCTCATACGTGCCTTCTCTGCCAGGTCCTTCTCCAGGTGACGTTGCGAAGCTTTGGGATTCTCGCTGCTCCCTTTGTCGCTCTGCTTCCCGCTCCCGACGTCTCCACTCTTCCTCCTGACGCCGGTTGTAATTCTCCTCCACCAGCAGCTCCATGTCTCCACCATCAAACGCCAGCTTACGATGTTCGGTTTGCCGCAGCTCTCCTGGCCCGCCAGTCCTGGCGGCGCTCACCTGTGGCGAAGCAGCCGGCTCTGGAACAGATGACGGTCGGGGCTCCGGTACAGGCAGGTAGAGCTCTGGTGCCTGCGCGGCCTCCTCCCATTAGGAGGGTGTCGCTTCTTCTGCCTCAGCGACGGGGGCAGACAGCGGGATCTGGGGTGCTGGTGCGGCGTTTTCTGCAGGACGGGTGCCTCCACTGTGATACTGGCAACCGGTTCAGATTGCAAGGGCTGGGATGCCGCACGGCCTCCTGTACTGGAACGGGTGCCTCCACTGAGATACTGTCAACCGGTTCAGATTGCAAGGGCTGGGATGCCCGCATGGCCTCCTGTACTGGAACGAGTGCCTCCACTGAGATACTGTCAACCGGTTAGATTGCAAGGGCTGGGATGCCCGTACGGCCTCCTCTACTGGAACGGGTGCCTCACCTTCCGGTACAGACACTTCAGGGGGTAAGAGGGGTTGGCGCTGCTAAAAATTGTAGTTTTAGGGCCCGCCAGCTCGCTTCCATCCTGGCGACCTCCTCCCGGTGCCGGGCCAGGTCTCTCAGGGTATCCTCCGCTTCTTCCAGCGTAGGAGGGTTTCCAGGCCGGGTGCCAAACGGTGGCTCCGTGGCGATCGGGTCGCTTCCGTGGGGGGAGAGCTCTGACTCCTCCATCCCTTCCCACCTCTGCTCATGTCCGTTCGCCATCTCTGCCAAGTCACATGTGTCATTAGCATCAGGAGAGGCGCCATCTTTTGTAGTGAGGCGGGACCTTCGAGTTCGTGTCCGCCCACTGAGGAGGATGAGGAGGCGGAACTCCAGAGCTGTGGGGCACGATCTTACATTGCAGTAACATTTAGAGTGTGCGGACATCGTTTTCGCGCCACGGAGTGAGTGTACGCCCACGAGAGCACGCCCTTATTCTTCACCTGTGCCTCGTGGCGCAGATATGACGGAAAAATGGCAAATACAGTCTATGATGATTTTTGCAATTCTCAAGCAAAAAAACAGTTCAATTAAGGCACACAGGACTCGCTTATAGCGAGCTTCTGAATCTGTTTGTGACGCCAAAGTTGAGTCGCACAGAGCCACAGGTTTTGGGGGTACTCGGCACCAAGCCCGTCGACTTCTATGGGGGATGTGATGGGTAGCACAGCTATGTCCGTGCCCTGGTCGCTCACTGGAATGTGGGATATTTCCAGGGGATGATAGAATGTTTGTGTAGTTTGTCGTGACGCCACCTGTATACCTGGTCAGGGTGACCAGCGCTGCTGTGCAGGTCCTCTGGCAGGGATGGTGTAGTGCAGCTAGGTGATAAGTCTTGTACAGGTAAGACGGTATCCTTCCAGGGCAGATAGATGTGAGATAGAGCAATGGTGCAGAGTGATGTAGCAGAGTGGAGTATGCGACGTAGTAAGAAAGCAGGAAAGGAAACAATTCTTACTACAAAGACATGCAGCATAAGGCTGCCTCAACCCCTCCCATCCAACTAGCTACACCCTGTTCTAACCAGCCTGAGCTAGACCATCCCATTGGATCCGCCTACATTCAGCTGGCATAGTGTACTGTTGAATGCAGTGGTTGGAGTCAATGGGGTGTTTCCTCCTTACCTGAGAGTAAGTTGTCACACCGCTGGGTGCGATGCAACATCTCTGTGGCGACTGGACCCTCGGGTGCTTCTGTCTTTTCACAAATGCCGGCTTTACCCGGCAATTGAATCAGAGGCTATTTTACTATGTAGAAGTGAATAAACTATAAATATATGTATATATATATGTCACAATGACATGTATATATATATATATATGTATTCTAAGTGTGTATATTTTGTGTTTACAAGGAAAGAAAGTGTTTTTTTAGTTGCGATATTTTGTTCCCATAGACTTACATGGGACTTCGGTTATCGGAATCGGATATCGCCGATATTTAGTGATATCGGCGATACCATTCCGATCCGATATTTTTAGATATCGAGCAGTATCGCTCAACACTATCGGCTACCAAATCATAACAGAATCACCGGCCTGACTGTAAATTCTATGGTACTCAAAAGAAGTAAAGAATAGTAAAAAAAAAAAAGTTGTCAGAATTTTTTATATGTTTTTTCCTCTTTTTCTCTGGGGGCCGTACGAGGATTTTTTCTTCAATGGAAATTAAGCATTTGTTCGATCGTGTTGAGCAGCTCGCTGCTGAAGTTCGGAGTATTTCGACCTATCTCACCCGGTTGTCTGCTGTAGAATCTAAGATCTCTATTCCTGATTTATTTTTTGGGGATCGGTCTAAATTCTTGAACTTTAAGAATAATTGTTAATTGTTTTTTGCCTTGAAACCTAATTCCTCAGGGAACTCGGTGCAGCAGGTTAAAATGGTCATCTCCCTGTTGGGCAGCAACCCTCAGGATTAGGCTTTTTCACTGACACCTGGGGATCCTATTCTGGCTAATGTTGATGCGTTTTTTCAGGCTCTGGATTGTTGTATGATGAACCTAATGTGATTGATCAAGCTGAGAAAACCTTATTGGCATTGAACCAGGGTCAGGAAGCGGCAGAGTTATATTGTCAGAAATTCCGAAAGTGGGCAGTTCTTACCAAATGGAACGATTGTACCCTAGCGGCTCTTTTCGGAAAGGGCTGGCAGAGACCGTAAAAGATGTTATGGTGGGATTTCCTGTCCCCTCGGGACTCAAAGATTCTATGTCATTAGCCATTCAAATTGACAGACGCTTGGGTGAGCGTAAAACTATGTGAGAGGTGGTGTTGCCTTTCAAACAGGCCTCTGAGCCCATGCAGTGTGATAGGGTTGTTTCTAGGGCTCAGCGTCAAGAATTTCAGAAGCATAATAACTTGTGCTTCTATTGTGGGGACGCTTCTCATGCTATTTCCGTCTGCCCTAAGCGGGGAAGACATTTTGCGCTCTCATTTGTTTTGGGCAATGTACAGCCTAAAAATCTCTTGACTGTTACCTTGATCTGCTCCTTGTCCTCATTTTCTGCTTTTGTCAATTCAGGAGCAGCCCTGAACCTGATGGATTTCGACTTTGCCAAATGTTGTGGTTTTCCTATTGTACCCCTGCGGACTCCTATTCCTTTGCTGGGCATTGATTCTACCCCTTTGGTGGAGAGTAAACCCCAGTTTTGGACCCAGGAGATAATGGGGGTAGCCCCGGACCACCAAGAGAATTGTACATTTTTTGTGTTGCATAATTTACATGACATTATTTTGCTGGGTTTTCCTTGGTTGCAGACCCATAATCCTGTTTTGGATTGGAAGTCTGAGTCTGTCGTCAGTTGGAGTTGTCAATGTGTTTGTGGTGACACTCCTGTTTTTGCTATCTTTCCCCAGTCTCAGGATATCCCCGACTATTTGGCTGATTTTTCTGATGTGTTTAGTGAGAGTAAGTCTGCATCCTTGCCTCCCCACAGGAGTTGTGATTGCGCTATTGAGTTAGTGCCCGGTTGCAAATTTCCAGAGGGTCGACTCTTCAATCTGTCTGTTCCTGAGCATGAAGCTATGCGATCTTATATCAAAGAGTCATTGGAGAAAAGTCACATTAGACCATCCTCTTAACCTTTAAGTGCCGGCTTTTTCTTTGTGGCCAAAAAGGATAGTTCATTGAGGCTATGTATTAACTATCGCCTCCTTAATAAGATCAAAGTTAAAGGTGCTAGTTGATTTACCAAGCTTGACCTTAGGGGGGCGTATAATCTTTATCGCATTAAGCATGGTGATGAATGGAAGACGGCATTTAATACCCCTGAGGGGTATTTTGAGTACCTAGTGATGCCTTTTGGGCTCGCTAATGCCCCTTCCGTCTTCCAATCTTTTATGAACGATCTTTTCCGGGATTTTGAGGATAAGTTTCTGATCGTTTATTTGGACGATATTTTGATTTTTTCCAATGACTGGGATTCTCATGTGGAACATGTTCGGATGGTATTCCGGATTTTGAGAGAAAATGCTTTGTATGTTAAGGGATTAAAATGTTTCTTTGTCATACAGAAGGTTTTGTTTTTGGGATTCATTTTGTCTTCGTCCGCTATTGAGATGGACCCGGTCAAAGTTCAGGCCATTTGTGATTGGGTTCAGCCCACTTCATTGAAGGCTCTTCAGAGATTTTTGGGTTTTGCTAATTTTTACCGTAAATGTATAAGTAATTTCTGTGCTATTGTGAAACCACTGACTGATTTGACCAAAAAGGGTTCTGATGTAGTGAATTGGTCTCCAGAGGCAGTTTCAGCATTTCAGGAGCTTAAGCAGAGATTCACTTCTGCTCCTGTTCTACAGCAACCTGATGTTTCTCTACCATTTCAGGTGGAGACAGATGCTTCTGAGATTGGTGCAGGAGCCATTTTGTCCCAAAGGGATCCTGTAACCTCTAAGAGTAACTCTTGTGCCTTCTTCTCTCGAAAATTTTCCCCAGCTGAACTTAATTATGATGTGGGGAATCGGGAATTATTGGCTATGAAGTGGGCTTTTGAAGAGTGGAGACATTGGTTGGAGGGAGTCAAACATCAAGTTGTGGTCCTCACTGACCACAAGAACCTGATCTATCTCGAATCAGCCATAAATAATGAACCATATATGAAGCTCCAGTATATGATGGGCCCAATGGATGATGTACCAATACGTCAGGAAATATGACATATTGATGCCCCATAAATAATGAAGCCCATATGATGCTCCAGTATATGATCGGCCCAATGGTTCATGCTCCAGTGTATGATGGGCCTATTTAATGCTCCATATATAATGGGCCCAATATGATGCTCCAGTGTATAATGGACCCCGTATATGATGCTCCAGTGTATGATGGGCCCCATTTATAATGCTCCTGTGTATGATGGGCCCCATGCATGATGCTTCAGTGTATGATGGGCCTATATAATGCTCCATATATAATGGGCCCCATTTATAATGCTACAGTGTATAATGGGCCCCGTATATGATGCTCCAGTGTATGATGGTCCCCATTTATAATGCTCCAGTGTATGATGGGCCCCATGGATGATGCTCCAGTGTATGATGGGCCTATATAACGCTCCATATATAATGGGCCCCATATGATGCTCCAGTGTATTATGGGCTCCATGCATGATGCTCCAGTGTATGATGGGCCTATATAATGCTCCATATATAATGGGGAAGCATTTTAATGCTTCAGTGTATAACGGGTCCTATCTATGATGCTCAAGTGTATGATGGGCCCCATATATAAATCTCCAGTGGATAATGCCCCCATATATTGCTTCAAACACTAAAAAAAATGAAATACCTCTCTTCACTGGGCACTGCTCTACTCTGGACTCCTCAGCGTCGCCATATTACAGCTCTCTGCATTTGGACTGTTCAGGCAGAGGGCGTACAGATGTGACATCATCGCGCTCTCTGACCTGAATGTCACTGTCAGGAAACGCGGAAGACTTCACATAGGTGGAGCAGGGAGAGGTAAGTATTGCAAGTGCTGGGGCTCTGAGCAAGCAGGGGGGGCCTACTTGTGGGCGACGGCACTGGCACAGGGCCCCTCATAGTACGCCGTTGTCTCTGATGGTGAGTTGGCCCCCCCACCATCAGAGACACCGGTGTACTATGAGGGGTCCTGTTCCAGTGCCGTCGCCCACGAGTGGGCCCCCCACCTGTTCAGGGCACCGGCACTTGCCCGGGTGCGCCAGGTGCTGACGCCGGTCCTGGGGGGGTAAAGCACAGTTAGTGAGGTGGAAAAACTGGCATATGTTGAGGTGTAGGCTGGACATTCAGCAGCTGCAAATGGAGGAATTGGAGAAGTCGGAGGAAGAGGACAAAGTGAGCCATTTTGCTGGCAACCTATGTGTCATCAGGGGAAGGTGGTAAAAAATTCTTTGAAATCCAGGCATGGTTCATTTTAATGAAGGTGAGATCACCAACATTTTGGGTCGACAGCCGGGTCCTTCTTTCTGTCAGGATTGATCCAGCAGCACTGTAGACTTTTTCTGATAGCACACTACCAGCACTGCAGGGCAAGCGAGCTCATGTAAGGCATATTGTGCCAATTCAGGCCAGGTGTCCAGTTTTACAGGCCCAGTAGTCAAAGGGGAAAGAACTGTGAGGGAGAACATCGATAGGGGAGGAGAGGTAATTTTGAACCATAGTTGACAACTGCTGTCTCCTGTCTGTTGCAATCGATTCAGTATTACCAGTTGTGTGAGAGGTACTCAAGAAATCAGTCCACAGTATGGTCATGAAACCCCTGTCTCCAACGCCACTTCGGCTGTGTGCACCACGAACACCTTTTCCATTTGGCCCAGTACGGCTCGTGGTAGAACCTGCACCGCTACTGTGTGCTGGGAATGCCTCTAACAAACGGTTTACCAGAGTTACTTGTTTGTTCGCCAATATTAGCTCTAGGTTCTCCTGTGGCATGATGTTCTGTAATTAGCCTTTATAGCGTGGATTGAGGATGCTGGCCAACCAGTAGTCATCATCCTTCATAATTTTGGCAATGCTGGGGTCCCATTTTAGGATACGCAAGACATAATCACACATGTGGGCCAATGTTCCAGGTGTCAATGATGCACTGCCATTGGTGGGTGGAGGAGCACTTTCTGCCAAATTCACATCCCTCCAGTCACGTACAAACCCTGTACCTGACCTTGGCAAGCCAATATTTTCTCTTGCCCCCTGAGAAGCATCCTCCTCCTCAAAATAATTATCCCCCTCATCCTCCTCCTCTTCTTCCTCTTAATCCACCACGTCCAGGACAGTTCTCTGAGCAGACAATGGCTGACTGTCATCAAGGCTTCCCTCCTCCTCCTCTTCCTCCTCCGCTGCAGATGCCTGATCCTTAATGTGCATCATAGTTTGCATGAGCAGATGAATAAGTGGGATGCTCACGCTTATGATGGCGTCATCTGCACTTACTAGCCATGTGCATTCCTCAAAACACTGAAGGACCTTACAGAGGTCTTTCAGCTTTGACCACTGCACACCCGAAAACTCGATGTCTGCCCTCAAACTGCCTGCCCGTGTATCCTCCCACAAATGCATTACACCCTGCCTCTGTTTGCACAGCCTCTCAACCATGTGCATGGTGGAGTTCCACCTCGTTGCAACCTCTATGATTAGGTAGTGCTTGGGGAGGTGGAGCAATCGCTGCAGCCTCTGCATATGACTGTAGTCTACGGGCGAGCGACGGATGTGCGAGCACAGTCTTCGCACCTTATGGAGCAGGGCTGTTAACTCCGGATAATTATTTAGGAAGCACTGCGCCACCAGGTACAAGGTGTGAGCCAGGCAGGGTATGTGTCTGAGTTTTTCCAGAGCTATGGCCGCCACAAATTATGGCCGTTATCACTGACTACCTTGCCTGGCTCAAGATGTAGACTGCCCAGCCATGACTCAGTTTCTCGCTGCAAGTAGTCGGCCAGTACCTCTGCGTTGTCGCCCAAAGACATCATCTTTAAAACAGCCTGCAGACGCTTACCACTAGTTGTTTGATAGTGGGACACCTCGTGTGCAACACTGGCAGCTGCACATAGAGTGCTCGTGCGACTGCGCTCTGTCGACGACCTTTCGCATCTGGAGGAGGAGGAAGATCGAACGCCTGCAGCCAACTGTTGCCTATACCGTGGGCTAGGCTGCACTGTCCCACCACCGCTGACCCCTGTGGACCCTGCATCCACCACATTAACCCAGTGCACAGTGATGGACACGTAACGGCCCTGCCTACTGGCCCATGCATCTGTTGTGAGGTGCACCTTTCCACTCACTGATTGTTTGCGTGCATGGACAATGCGATCTTTCACATGCAGGTGAAGGGCAGGGATGGATTTTCTGGAAAAGAAATGCAGACTGGGTAGGTCATAGCGTGGGACAACTTAGGCCATGAGCTCTCGGAACGCTGCGCTTTCAACCAAACGGAGGGGCATCATCTCTAATGAGATCAGTTTGGCAATGTAGGCATTCAAAGCCAGTGTATGTGGATGAGAGGATGAGTACTTTCTTGTCCTACTCAGAGTGTCTGCTAGGGTGAGCTGGACTTCATAGCTGCATATGAGGGAACTAGCGGTGGACATGACGGACTGAGAGGGGGTTGGTGATGGTGATGGTGGTGGTGGTGGTGGTGGTGATGGCCTAAATTCAGTCTTTCGTTGCAAAAACATTGTGATTCCCTGACTGCTTTGGCCTTGCGACGACACCTCAACATTCTTGCTGGTGGTGTGCTAACCGGTGGGCTTACAGTGAGGGAAGCAATGTAGCGTTGCTGGCTACCTTCAGTCAGAGCAGATGCACATGTGCTACCTGAGGTTTTGTAGTCCGTCCACGCTTGAAAGTGCATGGTGTTTAAATGTCTAAGCATGCAACTGGTATTCAAATTTCGGACATTTTTCCCTCGGCTAAAGGTCTTTTCGCACTTCTTACAGATAACCTTTGCCTCATCAATAGGATTTTGGTCAAAAAAGTGCCACACTGCACTCTTCCTACTATGGGATAAATTTCAGGGCTTGCACGCAGTGCTAATTTGACCGTCTGGCCAAGCTGTCCTGCAACTCTTTTTGTTTTTTAATACGTTTTTGGACTGCAACGGGCATGCCAAATAACCGCTGCTGCGATGTCGATACCTGCTGCGGATCCTTCTCCTCTTCTGACCTATTGCTAGTGGCACCCTCTTCCCACAATGGATGCCAATCTGGGTCAACAACTGGGTCATCCATCACCTCCTCTTCAATTTCATGTGCACCTTCCTCTGTGTCACCATGTAAGGAGGTATAGTTTGCGGGAAGGGGCACCTGAGCTTCATCAGGGTCAGATTCAGGCTCAGTAGACTGCGAGAAAATGTATTGCTCTGGGTGAATGTACCAGCAGAATCATATAGCAGTGGCTGTGCATCAGTGCACTCCATGTCAGATTCATCTTGGACTGTGGAATTCAGTATTTGACTTGAAAACCCAGGCATCGTATGTGACAAGAGCTCCATGGAGTAATCTGAAGTGCAGCCTGCCACATCCTTCACTTTTGGTGGGGGTGAAGGACACAAGAAAAGGTATTGTTCCTGAACAGGAGCCTGCATTTTTTTAAACTTCAGAAGAGGAGGCGATAGAGCTGGAGGCTGTTTTGGCAATGTAAGTCAAAACCTGTTCCTGATGCTCCGGCATTAAAAGCGGTTTACCTACTCCCAGAAAATGGAGCCTTCCAGGCCTTCTGGAGCCAGACGATGATGCAGGCTTAACACCTCCTGCCTTAGGTGCTATTGTGCTTTTGGCACTACCAGCAGATGCACCACCACCACTGTAGGTACCAGCTGCCCCCCCCCGCCCACTTCTGCGGCCTCTTCCGCCATACTTCCTCATGTTTGGTTAAATGTACCAAAAATGCAAGCAGATATATGGTACTGTATCAGAAGTGTACAGCTGTACACGGTGAAGGTGAAAATTTAAATCTCCGTATATATTTCCGGAGTCACACACAGATGCTCACTGGCTCAGTATGGATAAGACCAGAATATAAAAAGCAGAAAAAGGGCACTGCATCACAAGATACCAGGTGTATATAGTATAGGGGAAAACTGTAATTCTCCGTATATATTTACGGAGTCACACATAGACGCTCTCAGGCTCAGTATGGATTAGACCAGAATATAAAAAGCAGAAAAAGGGTACTGTATCTGAAGATACCAGGTGTATATAGTATAGGGTAAAATTGTAAATCTCCGCATATATTTCTGGAGTCACAGACAGACGCTCTCAGGCTCAGTATGGATTAGACCAGAATATAAAAAGCAGAAAAAGAGTACTGTATCACAAGATACCAGGTGTATAAAGTATAGGGGAAAATTGTAAATCTCCGTATATATTTGCGGAGTCACACACAGACGCTCTCAGGCTCTGTATGGATTAGACCAGAACATAAAAAGCAGAAAAAGGGTACTGTATCACAAGATACCAGGTGTATATAGTTTAGTGGAAAATTGTAAATCTCCGTATATTTTTGCGGAGTCACATACAGATGCTCTCAGGCTCATCATGGATTAGACCAGAATATAAAAAGCCAAAAAAGGGTACTGTATCACAAGATACCAGGTGTATATAGTATAGGGGAAAATTTTAAATCTCCGTATATATTTCTAGAGTCACAGACTGATGCTCTCAGACTCAGTATGGATTAGACCAGAATATAAAAAGCAGAAAAAGGGTACTGCATCACAAGATACAAGGTGTATATAGTATAGGGGAAAATTGTAAATCTCCGTATATATTTCTGGAGTCACAGACAGGTGCTCTCAGGCTCAGTATGGATTAGACCAGAATATTAAAAGCCGAAAAAGTGTACTGTATCTGAAGATACCAGGTGTATATAGTATAGGGGAAAATTGTAAATCTCCGTATATATTTCTGGAGTCACAGACAGGCGCTCTCAGGCTCAGTATGGATTAGACCAGAATATTAAAAGCCGAAAAAGTGTACTGTATCTGAAGATACCAGGTGTATATAGTGTAGGGGAAAATTGTAAATCTCCGTATATATATCTGGAGTCACAGACAGACGCTCTCAGGTTCAGTATGGATTTGACCGGAATATAAAAAGCAGAAAAAGGGTACTGTATCACAAGATACCAGGTGTATATAGTGTAGGGGAAAACTTCAATCTCTGTATATATTTCTGGAGTCACAGACAGATGCTCTCAGACTCAGTATGGATTAGACCAGAATATAAAAAGCAGAAATAGGGTACTGCATCTCAAGATACCAGGTGTATATAGTATAGGGGAAAATTGTAAATCTCCATATATATTTCCAGAGTCACACACAGACGTTCTCTCAGTATGGATTTGACCGTAATACAAAAGGTAGAAAAAAGGTACTGTATCAGAAGATACCAGGTGTATATAGTGTAGGGGAAAATTTCAATCTCCGTATATATTCCTGGAGTCACACACAGATAGTCAGCATGTATTTGTCCGTTATACCAGCCGTACACGGTAGTATGTGAGGAGCGTACAGCTCTATACGGTGTGGGAAAAAATTAACGCTCGGTAACTGTGCAGCAGAAAAGAATAAAAGTATTAGTGCTGTGTAAAAAGCAGTCTGCACAGCAGTGTACACACAGCAATACAGCTAGCAGGCAGCCTAACCAGCGCTGCTGCACACAAGAAAATCCTCCCCTGTCACTGGCAGGCAGCTCAAAAACCAGCGCTGCTGCACACAAGAAAATCCTCCCCTGTCACTGCACACTAACTGTACAGCACAATTCCTATCACCACAAGCACAGAAGAACTTCTCTTTCCCGCCCTAACTCTCTCCCTACTGAAAAACAGCGTCAGCAACCTCTCCCTACTCTTAAGATCGGCAGAAGTAAAATTGCGGTCGGCGGTCAGGGCTTTTATAGACACTATGACGCCCCCCAAAGCAAGCCAATCACTGCAATGCCCTTCTCTAAGATGGTGGTGGACGCTGCACATGTCATCTCTCTGCCCACAGTGTACGTCCTTGCTCATTGCCTGAAAAAAGGCGCCTGCAAGCATTATGGGAAAACCGACTTTGGCGCTCGGGTCGACGATCGCATGGCCGACTTCACGCTTTGGTCGCCGGGCGAAACCCGACTTTGACGAAAGTTGGTGACTTTTGAATGTGACCGACCTGTTTCGCTCAACTCTATTGGCAACCTTTTATCTCATTTGTACATCGGCCTTTTAGCAATCAGTTTAGCAGTTCTGTCCATTGATAGCATTTAGAGGTTGTTTGAACCTTTCAGTTTTACTGACCACTATTCAGGACTGTCCAGTAATATTAATGAAAAAAACTAAATTTTATACAATAGCAATTCATCCTGGCAAAACCTTCAACAAGCTGTAGTGCACATCACAACCACTGTATAGCAGTCAATTGATGCATATAGCATCTTGTGACAGAGTATCGAAAAAATATTTTTTTCTTCAAGCTGGCCATCTCCTGCTACACATCTTTGGATATGTTGAGACAAGCGAAAAGGTAAGAAAGGATGCATTTGTAAATGGCATTTATTTTATTAAAAGTGTAAACCCTCTTTCTGAGTAAAAAGTCTTGTGCACATATCTGCACATTTGTGCTTTTGGGATTATAGTGTGTATTTTTATTATGGATTCTTTTGGTTGATTTGACATTACTTGAATTATCTCTACCTATTATTTAGAACAAAACAATAAAGTTCTTTATTTGGTTCATGTAACTCATATTCATACTTAACTTGCAGCCTGCCCAATGATGGTATGATTTTTCATACATGAATAAAGGGTTATAAATACTTAAATGAGCAGGATCCTAATGACAAAGAATATTGATGTCCTTCATCTCACACCATGCACAAGACGTACCACTTTACATGAAACATTACTATTAGATGTACTGTGTCTTCTTATACTGAATCCAATAGTGACGCTATTTTACATAATTCCTTGTCTCTTCAATTCAATCAAGTTGCTTGGATTATTGTGCAGAACATGTTTTGTCAGGCCATAAGCAAAAACATATCGGATCTACTGGTGGGACAATGGGGCATTACTTTAACCAGAAAATTGAAAGCTGGATATAGAATAGTTGTACTAAAGGCACCTTTGCAGGCTAGTAATTAGCATCAATCAAAGTGACAGTGCTGTTGACATTTTTATTACTTTAAGTACACTAATCAAATACTTGTGCATTGAGATATAAAGATTGATAGGCAGATAGACAGGAGGGACTTCCCTATGGAGGATTATTTGGAATTATCTTTTTGAAAGATAACAAAAAGAACAAGCAAAACTCTACAGAGGAACAAAGCCAGTTCTAAATCTGCAGCATTAGGGAAGGGAACGGCCAGCGAATAATAAATGTGTTGTTCAAATGATTAATCTGTTTTCTTCACCCAACCAAATCACCAAAAGAATTTTCAATAATGTCTTTTGAAGTTCTTACCAAAATAACTTTACTTTTTTAATTTTTTGCATTAATGTGTTCAGTAATGGTGAATCTATGTACAATTTAGTTCTGCCGAGCAGTAAATTGTAAGTAAATATTATGTAGCTGTCTATGGCTAACACGGTACAAGATCACATCTTTCCTATATGCAAAGAAGATGAAACATATGAGTGTCCCAATAGGCAAGTTTTTAGACTTTCTAGTTATCTTCAGCACTTGCAGGCATTTTAGTGCTCAGTCAGTGGTAAAATTAACTTGCATGTCATTATGAGTGTCATTCACAATTGACTGATACTGGAATAGGAGAAAATAACACAGATTTAGAGGACATCTTTAGGAGTAATTTAATGAACATAATAGTAAAAAGTAAAGATAATTCATAGGGGAATGAACTACATAACACTTGTAAAAGGATTGGGTTGAGATTAGAGATGAGTGAATTTTTAAAGTGGAACTGAATTTTACTTGTATTTCACAAAAATCTGCATTCTGTAGAATAGAGATTTTCATAATTCGCTCTACGTAAATTTAGGAACACAGTGGCAGGCTTCAGCAGTATTCTTGCTGAACAGTAGAGAGCCAGCAAAAGTTTGAAATAAAAGAAAAATACTCTTCTCACCGATCACCCTTGTGGTTGTACCTGCTATTCTCTGATGGTTGTTCTGTTCTCTGTGCATCTGTCAAGTTGCATCTCAGGCCCGGAGTTCACTCTAGGCTTGGGCCTCCATCCGTGAGCAACCCCTGGAATTCACTACACATTCTCGCAGCTGAAAGTCCTGGACTAAAGTGAACACCAGTCACTGCCACTGCTGGCTTCTGGCACTGGAGGTAACTGCACATGCCCCTATTGCACCCTGCATGTTGTCTGGTCCTCCGTTGTACTTCATCTTCTGCTCAGTGTTAACTCTAGACTTCTGGCCACGAGTAGACCCTGGAGCATACACCTTGAACTCCAGGGTCTGCTTGGAGCCGAAGGCTCCCACCTAGAGTAAACACTTGGCTTCAACTGCCAATCACAGGCCCTAGAGATCACTGCGCATACAAAGTTAACTACTTCATGACCTTCGGATTTTCTATTTTTGCATTTTCGTTTTTTGCTCCCCTTTATTCCAGAGCCATAAT
The DNA here is from genome assembly GCA_033576555.1 of Oophaga sylvatica. Lineage (NCBI taxonomy): Eukaryota > Metazoa > Chordata > Amphibia > Anura > Dendrobatidae > Oophaga > Oophaga sylvatica. The sequence goes on along the minus strand of JARQOD010000006.1, from coordinate 282,819,375 downwards.
TTCATATTTTTCCATCAATATGACCGTGTGAGGGCTTTATTTTTGCGGGACAAGTTGTACTTTTGAACATACCCATTGATTTTACCTTGTAGTGTACTGGAAAACGGGAACATAATTCCAAGTTTGGTGAAATTGCAAAAACAGTGCAATTATGCAATTTTTTTGTTACCATGTCCATAAAATGCTAAAACTGACTTGGCATTATGATTCTCCAGGTCATTACGAATTTGCAGATACCAAACATGTATAGGTTCTTTTTAGTTAAGTGGTGAAAAAAAACTAAGTTTGTAAAAAAATGCCACCATTTTCCAAGACCCCTAGTGTTTCTATTTTTTGGGATCTGGGGATCGGTAAGGTTCATTTTTTGTGCACAGAGCTGAAGTTTTTATTGATACCAAATTTATTAAAAAAGAAAAACTGAAATATCCCATGGTCCTAAGTAGTCAGACCCTTTGCTCATTATTGAGTAGAAGCACTCTTTTGAGCTAGTACAGCCATGAGTCTTCTAGGGAATGTTGCAACAAGTTTTTCACACCTGGATTTGGGATACTATGCCATTCTTCCTTGCAGATCCTCTCCAGTTCCATCAGGTTGGATGGTGAATGGCCACTTTCAGGTCTCTCCAGCGATGCTGAATTGGGTTTAGGTCTGGGCTCTGGCTGGGCCAGTCAAGAATGGTCACAGAGTTGTTCTGAGGCCACTCCTTTGTTATTTTAGCTGTGTGCTTAGGGTCATTGTCTTCTTGGAAGGTGAACCTTTAGCCAAGTTTGAGGTCCAGAGCACTCTGGAAGAGGTTTTCATCCAGGATATCTCTGTACTTGGCCGCATTCATGTTTCTTTCAATTGCAACCAGTCATCCTGTCCCTGCTGCTGAAAAACACCCCCATAGCATGATACTGCCACCACCATGTTTCACTGTTGGAATTGTATTGGGCAGGTGATGAGCAGTGCCTGGCTTTCTCCACACATACCGCTTAGAATTATCATCAAAAAGTTCTATCTTCATCTCATCAGACCAGAGAATCTAATTTCTCATAGTCTGGGAGTCCTTCATGTGTTTTTTAGCAAACTCTATGCTGGCTTTCATATGTCTGACACAAGGAGAGGCTTCCATCGGGTCAATCTGCCATAAAGGCCCAACTGGTGGAGGGCTTCAGTGATAGTTGACTTTGTGGAACTTTCTCCCATCTCCCTATTGCATCTGTGGAGCTCAGCTACAGTGATCTTGGGGTTCTTCTTTACCTTTCTCACCAAGGCTCTCCTCCCACGATTGCTCAGTTTGGCTGGATGGCCAGGTCTAGGAAGACTTCTGGTGGACCCAAACTTCTTTCATTTAAGAATTATGGAGGCCACTGTGCTCTTAGGAACCTTGAGTACTGCAGAAATTCTTTTCTAACTTTGGCCAGATGTGTGCCTTGCTACAAATCTGTCTCTGAGCTCCTTGGCCAGTTCCTTTGACCTCATGATTCTCATTTGGTCTGACATGCACTGTGAGCTGTGAGGTCTTATATAGACAGGTGTGTGCCTTTACAAATCAAGTTCAATCAGTTTAATTAAACACAGTTGAACTCCAATGAAGAAGTAGAACCATTTCAAGGAGAATCACAAGGAAATTAACAGCATGTGACTTAAATATGTGTGTCTGACCAAAGGGACTAGAGATGAGCGACTTTGCCTCGGGAGGGTCGAGTCGTGTTTCGGACCACCCGACTTTCACAAAATCGAGTCAAATGAAATCGGCCGACTATCGGAAAAAGTCGAAGGTCCGACTGAAACACGAAATCCAATGCAAGTCAATGGGGAAGCAAAGTCGGCAGGAAGTAGAGGACAGTAAACTTAAGCTTGTCAACCTTAATTTACTTTATAATAATAGTTACGCATTGAAAACTGGGGGTTATTTGGCTAAAGTTGTGGGGGGGGCAGGGCTGGCTCCAGGTTTTCGTGGGCCCCGGGCCAAAGAGTCTCAGTGGGCCCCTTTAATACATACCACAATTCATGATGCCCCGATAAGGCAGAGAAATATAGGTATAGTACAATGCCAAATACTTCACTTCTTACATTACATGACTGATATCTATTTTAAATTCCACAATAGCTCAAAACCGGACAGTATATTCCTCCATACAGTATAATGGCCACCACATAGTGCGCCATACAGAATAATGAGCCCCATATATTGCTCCATACAGAATAATTGGTCCCATATAAAATTCCATACAGTATATGATGAGCTCCATATAATGCTACAGTATATGATGGTCCCCATATAATGTGCCATACAGTATAGGACTGTCCCCATAGAGTATAATGAGCCCCACATATTGCTCCATACAGTATAATGAGTCGCATATATAGCTCTATACAATATATGATGGGCCCCATATAATGTTCCATACAGAATAGGCCCAATATGTGCTCCATATGATGCTCCATAACCTATATGATGCCCCATAAATAATGAACCCCATATGATGCTTCAGTGTATGATGGGCCCCATGGATGATGCTCCAGTGTATAATGGGCCTATATAATGCTCTATATATAATGGGCCCCATATATAATGCTTCAGTGTATAATGGGCCCCGTATAGGATCCTCCAGTGTATGATGGGCCCCATTTATAATGCTTCAGTGTATGATGGGCCCCATGGATGATGCTCCAGTGTATGATGGTCCTATATAATGCTCCATATATAATGGGCCCCATATGATGCTCCAGTATATGATGGGCCCCATGGATGATGCTCCAGTGTATGATGGGCCTATTTAATGCTCCATATATAATGGGCCCCATATGATGCTCCAGTATATGATGGACCCCATGGATGATGCTTCAGTGTATGATGGGCCTATATAATGCTCCAGTGTACAATGGGCCCCGTATATGATGCTCCAGTGTATGATGGGCCCCATTTATAATGCTCCAGTGTATGATGGGCCCCATGGATGAGTCTCCAGTGTATGATGAATGTCACTGTCAGGAAACGCGGAAGACATCACAGCGGTGGAGCAGGGAGAGGTAAGTATTGCAAGTGCTGGGGCCCTGAGCAAGCAGGGGGGTCCCACTTGTGGGCGATGGCACTGGCACAGGGCCGCTCATAGTACGCCGGTGTGTCTGACGGTGAGTGGGCCCCCCACCGTCAGAGACACCGATGTACTATGAGGGGCCCTGTGCCAGTGCCGTCGCCCACGAGTGGGCCCCCCACCTGCTCAGGGCAACGGTACTTGTCCGGGAGCACCAGGTGGTGACCCCGGCCATGGGGGGAGAAAGCCCAGTTAGGGAGGTGGAAAAAACTGGCATATGTTGAGGTGTAGGCTGGACATTTAGCAGCTGCACATGGAGGAATTGGAGAAGTCGGAGGAAGAGGAGGACAAAGCGAGCCATTTTGCTGGCAACCTATGTGTCATCAGGGAAGGTGGTACAAAATCAGGGGAGGAGATAATTTGCATATTCCCAGTGCCTTCTGGGATAAGTGAATAGTCTCCGCGAGCTCAAGGAACACTGGATTTTGGCTGTTGCAGCTGAAAGGAGGACATCAGTAAACCAGGGGAGGAGTCCCGAGGAGATAATTTGCATATTCCCAGTGCCTTCTGGGATAAGTGAAGAGTCTCCGCGAGCTCAAGGAACACTGGATTTTGGCTGTTGCAGCTGAAAGGAGGACATCAGTAAACCAGGGGAGGAGTCCCGAGGAGATAATTTGCATATTCCCAGTGCCTTCTGGGATAAGTGAATAGTCTCCGCGAGCTCAAGGAACACTGGATTTTGGCTGTTGCAGCTGAAAGGAGGACATCAGTAAACCAGGGGAGGAGTCCCGAGGAGATAATTTGCATATTCCCGAGTTTTGGCTTATATTTCACCGCTTGATTATCTCTTGAACAATAAGAACATGGAAGAGGCTAGGAGCCATGTGGTGAGCTGCATTTCTTGCTACATGTTCATAGACTTACCAGTGGAAAAGCCAAACTTCACATGCCAGAAATGCAAGCTTGTGTCCCTGTTGGAGGAAAAGTTGCAAAATCTGGAAGAGAGGTTATCTACATTGAAGACCATTAAGGAAGATGAAGAGTTCTTAGACAGAGCAGAATTATCTCTTCATGGTACAGAAAGAGAAGAAATTCGAAGTGCACCTGAAGAAACAGAGGAATGGAAGCATGTGACCCAGAGAAGCAGGAGGATCAGGAGGCAGTCAGCACCAATTCTGCTCAGGAACCAATACCAGGCTCTTACACAGGAGAACGATGAAGAAATACATCAGGATAAGACTTTGCCCACAAACAACCTTGTACGCCCTCAGAGTCCTCCTGAATGGAGAAAAAAACTGTTGTGAAGAAGAAACGGAGAGTTGTTGTCATGGGCGATTCCCTGTTGAGAGGAACAGAGGCCGCTATCTGCAGACCGGATATAACCTCAAGAGAAATGTGCTGGCTTAGTGATCGGACCCAAAGAGTGGTTGTAAATGGCTGCACATCCAGTTGGAAGAATGTCTCAAGTGGGGTACCACAAGGCTCTGTTTTGGGCCCTGTATTGTTCAACATCTTTATCAATGATTTAGATGAAGGAATTGAGGGTAAACTAATCAAATTTGCTGATGACACAAAGCTAGGAGGGGTAGCTAATACTAGAGAAGAGAGAGAGAGGATTCAAAAAGATATACATAAACTGGAGCAGTGGGCAGCAACTAACAGAATGGATTTTAACAGGGAAAAATGCAAAGTACTACATCTGGGCAATAAAAATGAAAAAAGCATATACAAAATGGGAGGAATAGGGCTAAGTAACAGCACATGTGAAAAAGACTTGGGTATACTAATTGATCACAGACTTAACATGAGTCAACAGTGTGATGCAGCAGCAAAAAAGGCAAATGCAATTCTAGGATGTATCAACAGAAGCATACAGTCTAGATCACGTGAGGTCATTATTGCCCTCTACTCCTCTTTGGTCAGACCTCATCTGGAATACTGTGTCCAGTTTTGGGCACCACATTTTAAAAAAGACATCAACAAACTGGAGCAAGTTCAGAGAAGAGCCACCAGAATGGTGACCGGTCTGCAAACCATGTCCTATGAGGAACGGTTGCAGGATTTGGGAATGTTTAGCTTGCAAAAAAGAAGACTGAGAGGAGACTTAATAGCTGTCTACAAATATCTCAAGGGCTGTCACATTGTAGAAGGATCATCTTTATTCTCATTTGCACAAGGAAAGACTAGAAGCAATGGGATGAAACTGAATGGGAGGAGACACAGATTAGATATTAGAAAAAACTTTTTGACAGTTAGGGTGATCAATGAGTGGAACAGGCTGCCACAAGAGGTGGTGAGTTCTCCTTCAATGGAAGTCTTCAAACAGAGGCTGGATAGACATCTGTCTGGGATGATTTAGAGAATCCTGCTTTGAGCAGGGGGTTGGACCAGAAGGCCCAGGAGGTCCCTTCCAACTCTACCATTCTATGATTCTATGATTCTAAATCCTTTGAAACCCAGGCATGGTTCATTTTAATGAAGGTGAGATCACCAACATTTTGGGTTGACAGCCCGGTCCTTCTTTCTGTCAGGATTGATCCAGCAGCACTGAAGACTAGGGTTGAGCATTCCGATACTGCAAATATCGGGTATCGGCCGATATTGGCTGTATCGGAATTCCGATTCCGAGTACCGATATTTTCGTCATATCGGATACCGGAATCGGAATGTCACTGTCACTGTCAGTGTCCGTCGGTCGGGTCTGTCAGGAGTCAGCGGCACTTACCTGGCAGAAGATCTCCGGCGGTCACGTCCTGGACTGCTTGATGGCCGCCATCATCTTCTCCCCGGCGGTCACATGCAGTTTCTCGCGATAACTGCAGTGACTGCTGGGTAATCGCGGCCGTAAAGCAGTCCGATGACGTCACCGCCGGAGAAGCAGGTAATCAGCTGTGCTGCGCCGGGATGTCAGGCTCTGCCTGGCATTCCGATGTAGCAGAGCTGGATCATCGTGGGACACTCGTTACAATGGACTGCGTCGGACAGGTGGTATACTGTTGGTTTGTTTTTTTTCTTTTTTTACAGGAGATCGATGGCGTCGCAGGAATGAGAGAGTAATAAAATTAACGAAAACTTTGTTGTCTCTTTTATTTCATTAAAAGACTTTTTTCTTGCTGTGTCTTTTTTTTAAACATTTAAAAACTTTGGGATTAATAATGGATCGGTGTCTTATTGACGCCTCTCCATTATTAACCGGGCTTATTGTCACCGTGCAATCAACGGTGACATTAACCCCTTATTACCCCGCTTGCCACCGCTACAGGGCAAGTGGGAAGAGCCGGGTAAAGTGCCACAATTGGCACATCTTTTGATGCGCCAAATGTGGGGCTGCTGTAGCCTGGTATTATCAGGCTGTTGAGGGCCAAAATCCATGGGCCTTGACAGTCTTTTAATACCAGGCCGCAGCAGTCTGCATTTTACTTGGCTGGTTAACAAAAATAGGGGGGATCCCCACGCCGTTTTTTTTTCGAGGGGATCCCCTATTTTTGTTAATCAGCCAAGATATGCAGACTGCTGTGGCCTGGTATTATCAGGCTGGCAAGGTCCATGGATCTTGGCTCCTTAACAGCCTGAAAATCCAGGCCTCAGCGGTCTGCTTCATCTGGCTGGTTAACAAAAATAGGGGGGACCCCACGCCATTTTTTTTTTTTTTTAAGGGAACCCCTATTTTTGTTAATCAGTTCCCTCTGACGTCACTGATGGTGTCCCTGGCTGACCTGAAGTGAAAGTGGAAAGCAATCAATTAAGCTTTCCACTTCCTCTCCTGTCAGCCAGGAGAGGAGCTCATTCATTTGGGGGTTTACTGTGAGGCTACAGCATTAGCTGCGGTCCCTGCAGTAAACATTAACCCTTTCTGAAGGATTACACCGTGGGACCTGACTGTGCATCGGATTGGTAAGAATAATTTTGCTTTATTATTTTATTTTTATTACAGGAAATGGTTTTAGCAGGTAAATAAAATATCGTCAAAAACTGTGTGATTATTTAATTAAACTTCATTTTTATTAAAGTGTGTGTGTTTAATTTTTCTTTCATACAATAGGATTAATAATTGATAGTTGTCTAATTGACAGCTCTCAATTATTAACCTGGCTTAAAGTGACCTTTCAATTGCAAGGTCATTTTAACCCCTTATTAACCCATTCGCCACCGCTACAGGGCAATGGGAATAGACGGACAAAGTGCCAGAAAGGGCAAATCTAATTAGAGATTTGCCCTTTCTGGGGTGTCTGGGGGCAGATGTTAGTAGCCGGGGGGGGCCAAAAATAATGGTCCCTCTCTGGGCTATTATTATCTGCCCCCACTCACTGGCTTTGTCTGTCTGGTTGCGAAAATAGGGCGGGAGCCCACGCATTTTTTTTCAGCAATTTTACACCTCATATATATATATACATGTCATTGAGTTTGTGGACACATATATATATATTATTTATAGTTCATACACTTCTACATAGTATAATAGCCGCTAATTCAATTGCCGGCTTTTGTGAAAATGCAGAACCCGACATGAAATGACACTTGGTTTACATAGAGTTAACCATGTCTTTTCATGTAGTTTGATATCTGATTTGCACAAACAATTACATGAGTGTAAGTGTGCAAAATTTCACACCTGTAGGGGTTAATTAAAGGTGTAAATTCGTAGCAAAAAAGTCTGTTTTTTTTACAACAAATTTACACCTTTAATTAACCCCTACAGGTGTGAAATTTTGCACACAGCCACTCATGTAATTGTTTGTGCAAATCAGATATCAAACTACATGAAAAGACATGGTTATCTCTATGTAAACCAAGTGTCATTTCATGTCGGGTGCTTCTGTCTTTTCACAAAAGCCGACTTTACCCGGCAATTGAATCAGAGGCTATTTTACTATGTAGAAGTGTATAAACTATAAATATATGTATATATATATGTCACAATGACATGTATATATTATATATATGTATTCTATGTGTGTATATTTAGTGTTTACAAGGAAAGAATGGGGTTTTTTTAGTTACGATATTTTGTTCCCATAGACTTACATTGGATTTCCGGTATCGGTATCGGGTATCGCCGATATTTTAATGGTATCGGCGATACCATTCCGATTCCGATACTTTTGGATATCGGAAAGTATCGCTCAACTCTACTGAAGACTCTTTCTGATAGCACACTACCAGCAGGGCAAGCGAGCTCCTGTAAGGCATATTGTGCCAATTCAGGCCAGGTGTCCAGTTTACAGGCCCAGTAGTCAAAGGGGAATGAACTGTGAGGAGAACATCGATAGGGGAGGAGAGGTAATTTTGAACCATAGTTGACAACTGCTGTCTCCAGTCTGTTGCAATCGATTCAGTATTACCAGTCGTGTGAGCGGTACTCGAGAAATCAGTCCACAACATGGTCATGAAACCCCTGTCTCCAACGCCATTTCGTCTGTGTACACCACGAACACCTCTTCCATTTGGCCCAGTACGGCTTGTGGCAGAACCTGCACCACTGCTGTGTGCTGGGAACGCCTCTAACAAGCGGTTTACCAGAGTTGCTTGTTTGCTCGCCAATATTAGCTCTAGGTTCTCCTGTGGCTTGATGTTCTGCAATTTGCCTTCATAGCATGGATCGAGGATGCTGGCCAACCAGTAGTCGTCATCCTTCATAATTTGGCAATTCTGGGGTCCCTTTTTAGGATCCGCAAGACATAATCACACATGTGGGTTAATGTTCCAGGTGTCAATGATGCACTGCCAGTGGTGGGTGGAGGAGCACTTTCTGTCAAATCCACATCCCTCCAGTCACGCACAAACCCTGTACCTGACCTTGGCAAGCCAACATTTTCTGTTGCCCCCAGAAAAGCATCCTCCTCCCCAAAATAATCATCCCCCTCATCCTCCTCCTCCTCCTCTTCTTCCTCCACCTCGTCCAGGACAGTTCACTGAGCAGACAATGGCTGACTGTCATCAAGGCTTCCCTCCTCCTCCTCTTACTTCTCCACTGCAGACGCCTGATCCTTAATGTGCGTAAAAGTTTGCATGAGCAGACGCATAAGTGGGATGCTCATGCTTATGATGGCGTCGTCTGCGCTTACAAGCCATGTGCATTCCTCAAAACACTGAAGGACTTTACAGAGGTCTTTCAGCTTTGACCACTGCACACCCGACAACTCCATGACTGCCCTCAAACTGCCTGCCCGTGTATCCTCCCACAAATGCATTACAGCCTGCCTCTGTTCGCACAGCCTCTCAACCATGTGCATAGTGGAGTTCCACCTTGTTGCAACATCTATGATTAGGCGATGCTTGGGGAGGTTGAGCGATCGCTGCAGCCTCTGCATACAACTGGAGTCTACGTGCGAGCGACGGATGTGCTAGCGAAGTCTTCACACCCTATGGAGCAGGGCTGTTAACTCCAACAGGTTCAATGTGTGAGCCAGGCAAGGTATGTGTCCGAGTTTTGCCAGGGCTATGGCCACCACAAAAATTACAAACAGTTATCACTGACTACCTTGCCTGGCTCAAGATGAAGACAGGCCCGCCATGACTCAGTTTCTTGCTGCAAGTAGTCGGCCAGTACCTACGCGGTGTGTCTGTTGTCGCCCAAATACATTATTTTTAAAACAGCCTGCTGACGCTTACCACTAGCTGTTCGACAGTGGACACCTCGTGTGCGACACTGGCAGCTGCAGATGGACTGCTCATGCGATTGTGCTCTGTCGACGAGCTTTTGCTTCTGGAGGAGGAGGAGGCTTGAACGCCTACAGCCAACTGTTGCCTATACCGTGGGCTAGGCAGCACTGTCCCACCACCGCTGTCGCCTGTGGACTCTGCATCCACCACATTAACCCAGTGCGCAGTGATGGACACGTAACGGTCCTGGCCATGCCTACTGGTCCATGCATCTTTTGTGAGGTTCACCTTTCTACTCACTGATTGTTTGAGTGCATGGACAATGCAATCTTTCACATGCAGGTGGAGGGCAGGGATGGCTTTTCTAGAAAAGTGCTGACTGGGTAGGTCATAGCGTGGGACAGCGTAGGCCATGACCTCTCAGAACGCTGCGCTTTCAATCAAACGGAAGGGCATCATGTCTAATGAGATCAGTTTGGCAATGTAGGCGTTCAAAGCCAGTGTACACGGATGAAGAATGAATACTTTCTTGTCCTACTCAGAGTGTCTGCTAGGGTAATCTGGACTTGATAGCTGCCTAAGAGGGAACTAGCAGTGGACATGGCGGACTGAGAGGGGATTGGTGATGGTGATGGTGGTGGTGGCTGTCGTGGCCTAGATTCAGTCTTTTGTTCCAAAAACATTGTGATTCCCTGACTGCTTTGGCCTTGCTACGGCACCTCAACATTTCTTGCTGGTGCTGTGCTAACCGGTGGGCTTACAGGGGGGAAGCGATGTAGCGTTGCTGGCTACCTTCAGTTGGAGCAGTTGCACATGTGCTACCTGAGTTTTTGTAGTCCATCCACGCTTGAAAGTGCATGGTGTTTAAATGTCTAAGCATGCAATTGGTATTCAAATTTCGGAGATTTTTCCCTCGGCTAAAGGTCCTTCCGCACTTCTTACAGATAACCTTTACCTCATCAATATGATTTTGTCCAAAAAAGTGCCACACTGCACTCTCCTTTCTATGGGATAAATTTTCAGGGCTTGCGCGATGTGCTAATTTGACCATCTGGCCAAGCTGTCCTGCAACGCTTTTTGTTTTTTCAACACATTTTTGGACTGCTATGGGCCTGCCAGATAACCCCAGCTGCAATGTCGATGCCTGATGCGGATTCTCCTCCTCTTCTGAGCTATTGCCAGCGGCACCCTCTTCCCCCACTGGATGCCAGTCCGGGTCAACAACTGGGTCATCCATCACCTCCTCTTCAATTTCATCTGCACCTTCCTCTGTGTCACCGAGTAAGGTGGTATAGTATGCAGGAAGGGGCACCTGAGTTTCATCAGGGTCAGATTCAGGCTCAGTAGACTGCGAGGGCAATGTAGTGCTCTGGGTGAATGTACCAGCAGAATCATATAGCAGTGGCTGTGCATCAGTGCACTCCATGTCAGATTCATCTTGGACTGGGGAATTCAGGATTTCACTTGATAACCCAGGCATGGTATGTGAAAAGAGCTCCATGGAGTAATCTGAAGTGTGGCCTGCCACATCCTTCACTTTTGGTGGGGGTGAAGGACACAAGGAAAGGTGTTCTTCCTTACCAGGAGCCTGCACTGACGACTCAGTGCTTGCATTCTTTGAAACTTCAGAAGAGGAGGCGATAGAGCTGGAGGCTGTTTCAGCAATGTATGCCAAAACCTGTTCCTGATGCTCCGGCTTTAAAAGCGGTTTACCTACTCCCAGAAAAGGGAGCCTTCCAGGCCTTCTGGAGCCAGATGATGACGCAGGCTGAACAGTTCCTGCATTAGGTGCTATTGTGCTTTTGGCACTACCAGCAGATGCACCACCACCACCATCAGCGAGCTGGCCCACCCCGCCCACGTCCACGGCCTCTTCCACTATACTTCCTCATGTTTGGGAAAATGTACCAAAAAATACCAGCAGATATATGGTACTGCATCAGAAGAGTACATGTAATGCAGCTGCAAGGCAGGCTAGTGTGTGCTCCACCTGTAGGCCACAGAGGGAAGAAGGGATTACTCACTCCCAGGACAGGCCTGCACTGCAGCAGCCAAAACCATCACTAGGTGGCAGCAAAAACATCCAAAGCTGAGTTAGGAATAATCAGTCATACAAAGTATCAGAGGTCTCAGCAAGCCCGTGGTCAGAAACAAGCCAATAGGTCAAAACCGTACGGAAGCAGAAGTACCAGTAGGAGCAGCAATACACGTAGTCAGTATACCACGCAGAGGGTCAAATAGCCAAACATGAGCGCGGGTCCAAGGACGTGAGACGGGAGACGTGGTCGGGGTACAAGCCAGGGAATCAAAAAGCCAGACAGAGAACGTAGCAGCAGAGACGGATATCAAGAGACGGGGTCAGAGTCAGTCTGGGTCAAACACGAGTAAACAAGTCAAAGGCGGGAGGATCACCAAGGTACAAGGGTCAGAGGCTCTAAACTGGAAGCTTGAGCTATCACTAACACTGGTAAGCCAGCTGTGACGGACTGAAATACGCAGCTAGCTCCAGAACGAGGCTGAGGAAATTAACCCCAGCATGACCAGTCCTGAGAGAGGACAGCAGAGCATAAACTCCGGACTGGACCATAACAGTACCCCCCTCTCAATGGGGGGCCACCGGACCCCCAGGCTTCCCTGGATGACGAGCGTGAAAGGCCCGGACCAACCGATCAGCATGGACCGAACGCGCCGGCACCCATGACCGGTCCTCAGGACCGTACCCTTTCCAATGGACCAAGTACTGAAATGAAAGGCGGAGCATACGAGAATCCACCACCTGTTCCACCTCATACTTGGTCTGTCCATCTACCACAATAGGCGGCGGGTGTGAGGGAGGCTCACCAGAGGAAGGCACCGACGGCTTCAGAAGCGCCTTATGGAACACATTGGGGATCCGCAACGACGGAGGCAAGCGCAGGCGAAAGACCACAGGATTAATCACCTCTAAAATTTCACACGGACCAATATACTTGGGACCCAACTTAGCCGAGAGAATTCTCAGCCTTATATTTTTGGTGGATAACCATACCTTATCCCCCACCAGATAAGCTGGCCCCACAGAACGTCGTTTATCTGCAAAAAAATTATATTTGCCCTGAGCCTCCCCAATGTTTCTCTAAACCTCCCTCCAGACCTCCCCCAACTGCAGAAAGGCCGAATCAGCCCCTAGACATCCTGAATGCAGCTGGGAAAACTCACCAAAATGAGGGTGAAACCCATAGTTGCAGAAAAATGGAGAAATACCAGTGGACTGATTGACACGATTATTGAAAGCAAATTCTGCTATAGGTATTGCAGAGAACCAATCATCCTGTCTAGACGTGACAAGACACCGTAAAATCTGCTCCAAAGACTGATTGGTCCTTTCAGTCTGACCATTGGTCTCAGGATGGTAGGCCGATGAAAATGTCAGACTAATGCCCAGCCTTTTACAAAAAGCCCTCCAGAATTTTGCCACGAATTGCACCCCTCTATCAGACACCACACTGACAGGCACACCATGCAACCGGATCACATGCTCAATAAATAGTTTAGATAGAGTCTCAGCATTCGGGAGGCCCGTTAATGGTACAAAATGTGCTTGTTTACTGAACCTATCAACAACTACCCAGATCACAGTTTTGCCATTAGAGGGAGGAAGATCGGTGATAAAATCCATGGACAGATGAGTCCATGGTCTATCCAGAATTGGCAGTGGCACCAATTCCCCGGCCGGCCGGTTGCGGGAGGCTTTTGCACGGGCACAAGTTTCACAGGAAGACACAAACCCAGAGATGTCAGACGTCAACAAGGGCCACCAGAACAGCCTAGTGATGGCTTTACGAGTGGCCGAGATTCCAGGATGCCCACTCAGAGCACCCTTAACCGATATTGGACAGGCACAAAGAGCTTATTTTCAGGTATGGACGATGGAGCAAGAGATTGGGACTCACGAATCTCCTGTTCCAATCTCGAGGACACCACAGCCACCACCACCCCACGCTGAAGAATGGAGGAAGGAGGTTCAGGAGGAGATACTGGATCTAGGCTGCGAGACAAGGCATCTGCCTTCACATTCTTGGACCCTGGTCTGAAAGTAATGGAAAACTGAAATCGGAAAAAAAAAGTGACCACCTTGCCTGTCTCGGAGTTAAACGATTGGCGGACTCGATGTAAGACAAGTTCTTGTGATCTGTAATGACAGTGATACGATGAGCCGCCCCCTCCAAAAAATGCCTCCATTCTTCAAATGCAAATTTAATGGCCAACAATTCTTGGTTACCTACATCATAATTCCTCTCAGCAGAAGAAAATTTTTTGAAAAGAAGGCACAGGGTCTTAAGTTAGTTAATGTGGTGGGCCACTGGGACAACACAGCCCCCACTCCCACCTCAGAGGCGTCCACCTCTATGATAAATGGTTTAGACAAATCAGGTTGAAACAGTACAGGGGCAGTCATGAAACTGAATTTTAATGAAGAAAACGCCGCCACAGCTGGAGCTGACCAGTTTTTTAGATCAGCCCCCTTTCGAGTGAGATCAGTGAAGGGTTTGACCACTTGAGAAAACCCCTTGATAAATTTTCTATAGTAATTGGCGAAACCCAGAAATCGCTGAAGACCCTTGAGATCCCTGGGTTGCACCCAATCCACAATGGCGTGAACCTTCCTAGGGTCCATACGAAACCCCTCAGAGGACAAAATGACCCATAGAAAGGACAATTCTTGAGTACAAAATGAACACTTCTCCAGTTTGGCAAAGAGAGAGTTCTCCCTGAGCCTCTGGAGAACCGCACGAAGATGACCCATTTGACTTTGTCTATCAGAAGAATATATGAGTATATCATCAAGATAAACTACCAAACAGCGTAAAATAAATTCTGAGGAAACATGGTTAATGAAATTCTGGAATACCGCTGGTGCGTTAGTAATGCCGAACAGCATGACCAAATTTTCAAACAGACCTTCAGAGGTGAGAAACGCAGTTTTCCACTCAACCCCCTCCCGCATACGAATGAGATTGTATGCTCCCCTGAGGTCCAACTTAGAAAACCATCTGGCCCCGGACAATTGGTTGTATAAATCAGGTATCAGTGGGAGAGGAAAAGTGTTTCTTATGGTGATCTTATTCAGTTCTTGAAAATCGAGGCACGGGCGTAAACCACCATCTTTTTTTTAACAAAAAAGAACCCCGCCGCCACGGGAGAGACAGATGGCCGAATATGTCCTTTAAGGAGGCTTTCAGAGATATACTCCTTCATAGCAGCTCGCTCAGGGATGGAGAGATTGTACAGACGGGCTTTGGGCAATTTGGCACCGGGAACAATATCAATGGCACAATCGAATGGGCGGTGTGTTGGTAGAACCTCAGCCTCTTTTTCGGAGAACAGATCCTCAAAGTCCTTCAGGTACTCCGGAATACCCTCCAGACTGACGGATGACATAGACACAGTAGCAAGACCATTTTTAGAACAATTAGGTCCCCATTTGACAATATCCCGGGACCCCCAGTCAATAACCGGGTTATGCCACTGCAACCAAGGAAACCCTAACACCAGGCCAGCAGGGAGGTTATCCAAAACAAAGCATGACATGTGCTCCTGGTGCAGGGCCCCCACCCTGAGAGTGAATTCTTGAGAAATGAAATGGAGACCATCCTTTGTGAGAGGTGTAGAGTCAATAGCCACAATTTTTAAGGGAGTCTCCAACCTAACTGTCCCTAATCTACAGCGGGCCACCAGTTTAGAGTCAATCAGGTTCAGGGATGACCCACAGTCTACAAAAGCCGAAGTATGGACAAAGCAGTTCTCAACACCAAGTTCCACCTTTAACAGAATCTTTGCAAATGAAGAAAAAGGTACCTGAGAGTCTGATTGACTTCCACGATGATCACCCAGACTCAGCCGCTTGTTAGCGGATGGACAAGAGGGGCAGTCCATTTTCCAAAGTCTGGGATCTCCGCAGTAAAAACACAGCTTTCCATCACGCCGCCGTTTCCTCTCTTTCTCCTGGAAGTCGGTGGCTCCCACCTCCATAGATTCAGACGGAAGCAAAACATCAGGGTTAGCAGGGAACAACGGAATCCCTCGTTGTGTAACACCTCTCTCCCATAGCCTCCGATCCATATGGATAGCCTGAGTCATAGCCTCCTCCAAAGAGCTGGGAGGTGGATCGAGAGCCAGAGCGTCCTTCAAGCAATCCGACAGTCCCTTCCCGAATAGACATCTCAGTGCGGAGTCATTCCAAGATACCTCAGTGGACCATCGACGGAACTCGGAGGTGTACCATTCGGCTGAGTGCTTCCCCTGAACCAGACCCATAATGGTGTCCTCTGCCACCATAACACGGTCCGGTTCGTCATAGATAAGTCCTAGGGCCTCAAAGAACCTATCTACCGAGTTCCGTTCAGGAGCGGTAGGGGGCAGCGAGAAAGCCAAGGATTGGGGACCTTCCCTAAGTAAGGAGATAATAATCCCTACCCGCTGAGTCTCATCCCCAGACGATCGGGGTCTAAGAGAAAAACATAATTTACAACTCTCCCTGAAAATGCGATACTGATCTTTTTTGCCAGAAAACGTGTCAGGAAGTTTAACTGTGGGTTCGAGGGAGTGCAAAACAACATCTACAGAGTCATCAGGTAGACTAACAATATGAGAGGTGTTTCCCTGCACAGTCTTAATATTCTCAGTCAGTTTTTTCTGCAAGTGGGTATGAGATGTAACAAGGGACTGATGTCTCACAGAAAAATCCTGCACCATCTGCATCAAACTGAACACTTGATCCCCAAGATATGCAGTGGATCCATGACCAGAGAAAAAAAAAATTGCAAACTCCCGTTTAAATGTATGGTTAGTGATAATGTAACGCAGCTGCAAGGCAGGCTAGTGTGTGCTCCACCTGTAGGCCACAGAGGGAAGAAGGGATTACTCACTCCCAGGACAGGCCTGCACTGCAGCAGCCAAAACCACCACCAGGTGGCAGCAAAAACATCCAAAGCTGAGTTAGGAATAATCAGTCATACGAAGTATCAGAGGTCTCAGCAAGTGGTCAGAAACAAGCCAATAGGTCAAAACCGTACAGAGGCAGAAGTACCAGTAGGAGCAGCAAAACACGTAGTCAGTATACCAAGCAGAGGGTCAAATAGCCAAACATGAGCATGGGGTCCAAGGACGTGAGACGGGAGACATGGTCGGGGTACAAGCCAGGGAATCAAAAAGCCAGACAGAGAACGTAGCAGCAGAGACGGATACCAAGAGACGGGTCAGAGTCAGTCCGGGTCATACACGAGTAAACAAGTTAAAGGCAGGAGGATCACCAAGGTACAAGGGTCAGAGGCTCTAAACTGGAAGCTTGAGCTATCACTAACACTGGTAAGCCAGCTGTGACGGACTGAAATAGCCCAGCTAGCTCCAGAACGAGGCCGAGGAAATTAACCCCAGCATGACCAGTCCTGAGAGAGGACAGCAGAGCATAAACTCCGGACTGCACCATGACAGTACAGCTGTTTACAGTGAAGGGTAAAATTTAAATCTCCGTATATATTTCCGGAGTCACAGACAAACCCTCTCAGTCTCAGTATGGATTAGACCACAATATAAAAAGCAGAAAAAGGGTACTGTATCTGAAGATACCAGATGTATATAGTATAGGGGAAAATTGTAATTCTCCGCATATATTTGCGGAGTCACACACAGACGCTCTCAGGCTCAGTATCGATTAGACCAGAATACAATAAGCAAAAAAAGGGTACTGTATCTGAAGATACCAGGTGTATATAGTATAGGGAAAATTTCATTCTCCGTATATATTTCCGGAGTCACAGACAATCGCTCTCAGGCTCAGTATGGATTTGACCACAATATAAAAAGCAGAAAAAGGGTACTGTATCACAAGATACCAGGTGTATATAGTATAGGGGAAAATTTCAATCTCCGTATATATTTCCGGAGTCACAGACAGACGCTCTCAGCCTCAGTATGGATTAGACCAGAATACAAAAAGCAGAAGAAGGGTACTGTATCACAAGATACCAGGTGTATATAGTATAGGGGAAAATTGTAAATCTCCATATATAATTCCAGAGTCACAGACAGACGCTCTCAGGCTCAGTATGGATTAGACCAGAATATAAAAAGCAGAAAAAGGGTACTGTATCACAAGATACCAGCTGTATACAGTATAGGGGAATATTTCAATCTCCGTATATATTTACGGAGTCACACACAGACGCTCTCAGGCTCAGTATGGATTAGACCAGAATATAAAAAGCAGAAAAAGAGTACTGTATCTGAAGATACCAGGTGTATAGTATAGGGGAATATTGTAAATCTCCGTATATATTTCCAGAGTCACAGACAGACGCTCTCAGGCTCAGTATGGCTTAGACCACAATATAAAAAGCAGAAAAAGGGTACTGTATCACAAGATACCAGGTGTATAGAGTATAGGGGAAAATTTCAATCTCCGTATATATTTGCGGAGTCACACACAGATGCTCTCAGGCTCAGTATGGATTAGACCAGAATTTAAAAAGCAGAAAAAGGGTAGTGTATCACAATATACCAGGTGTATATAATATAGGGGAAAATTTCAATCTCCGTATATATTTGCGGAGTTACACACAGACGCTCTTAAGCTCAGTATGGATTAGACCTGAATATAAAAGCAGAAAAAGGGTACTGTATCACAAGATACCAGGTGTATATAGTTTAGGAGAAAATTTCAATCTCCGTATACATTTCCGGAGTCACAGACAGACGCTCTCAGGCTCATTATGGATTAGGCCAGAATTTAAAAAGCAGAAAAAGTGTACTTCTTCTGAAGATTCCAGTTGTTTATAGTATAGTGGAAAATTGTAAATCTCCATATATATTTCCGTAGTCACAGACAGACGCTCTCTCAGTATGGATTTGACAATAATACAAAAGGCATAAAAATCTACTGTATCAGAAGATACCAGGTGTAATTAGTGTAGGGGAAAATTGAAATCTCTGTATATATTTCCGGAGTCACACACAGATAGTCAGCATGTATTTGTCCGTGATACCAGCCGGTACATGGTAGTGTGGGAGGAGCGTACAGCTCTATACGGTGTGGGAAAAAATGAACGCTCGGTAACTGTGCAGAAAAAATAAAAGTATTAGTGCTGTGTAAAAAGCAGTCTGCACAGCAGTGTACACACAGCAATACAGCTAGCAGGCAGCCTATTAACCAGCGCTGCTGCACACAAGAAAATCCTCCCCTGTCACTGGCAGGCAGCCTAATAACCAGTGCTGCTGCACACAAGAAAATCCTCCCTGTCACTGCACACTAACTGTACAGCACAATTGCTATCAGCACAAGCACAGAAGAACTTCTCTTTCCTGCCCTAACTCTCTCCCTACTGATAAACAGCGTCAGAAACCTCTCAATACTGTTAAGATCGGCAGAAGTAAAATGGCGCTCAGCGTTCAGGGCTTTTATAGTCACTATGACGCCCCCAAAGCAAGCCAATCACTGCAATGCCCTTCTCTAAGATGGTGGTGGACGCTGCCCATGTCATCTCATTGCCCACAGTGTACATCCTTGCTCATTGGCTGAAAAAAGGCGCCTGCAAGCATTATGGGAAAACCGACTCGGGTCGACGACCGCATAGCCGACTTCACGCTATGGTCGGGTTTCGCTCTGCGAAACTCGACTTAAGCGAAAGTCACCGACTTATGAATCTGACCGACCTGTTTCGCTCAACTCTACTTATGACCATGTGATATTTCAGTTTTTCTTTTTTAATACATTTGCAAAAAATGTCTACATTTCTGTTTTTTTCCAGTCAAGATGGAGTGCAAAGCGTACATTAATGAGAATAAAAATTTAACTATTTTGAATTTACCAAATGGCTGCAATGAAACAAAGAGTGAAAAATTTAAAGGGGTCTGAATACTTTCTGTACCCATTGTATCTCTAGTTTGATTGGATAGGACATCGCAATGATGTTGGCTACCTCTAAAATGGTGTGATGGCCAGTGTAGTCAATGAAAATAGGTATTGAGCGAGAATAGATATTGTGAAGCCAAATTCATTCTAAGGTTCAATGATTTTTGGTCAATATGAATATTTTGTGCACTCCTTGTAATATAACTTTCTTATGAAGCTAAAGAAGAGAATGGTCTTTACGTCTCTTATAAATCTTTCATTAGAAAATTGTATTATTCATAAATTTACTAATATGCTCATACTGTTTGTTTGTTCTCTTTGCAAATGTAGTGTAAGTAAAAGTTTAGGAATGTAATAGGCACATTAACATCCAAACAACTCACCTTTTGGTTCCAGCAACATCTGTTTTCTGTGGAAAGAGCAGGAAAGCTGTAGCAATACTCATCACCACATGGTGAAGTGCCTCTGATCTATTTAATACTTAATTAATATTAATTGCTGAAATTAGAAATGAGGATGATCTGAGACATACTGCAGCATAATCTTCCAGTATTGCTGTAGAAGTGATACTATATGCTAAGGTGAAGCTCAGTATTGGAGTCATTTAACCTTATTATATTGAATTAGATAATTAAAAGAGATGAGTGAATTCCATGAGAATACACTTCCTCTACTATTATCAAGACATATTTTCTCCATATAAAGATAATAAAGACTAATAAAATGATTAGAGCATTTGCGGATACAGCATATCAACCTTCATTTTCTTAAATGTGGAAAATATGTGCTACGAATACATTGGAGATGAATATTTATGGACTACTGGTGAAATTCAGTAATAAATGCCGAAATATTTTCTTCTTTCCTTAAGTTTTAGCATTAAACTGTCTCAGTTACAGAATAACAGTACAAGTAAATTGAAGCTAATAACATAAATTAATATTTTTTTTTTTACCAAAGACAAATACAAAATAAATAGCTTTTTGCTATCTCTCTATTTAGTCTTCAGTATTACAGCTCCTCTAGACATAGTATTATCTGTTATTAAACTAGGGCTCCCAAATCTCAAAATTATGTTCTTTTACCAATTCTAATGTCAGTCATTTCCCTTTGCATAAAATAATACTTTATTGGTTCAAAATGTAACATATTATTCTACCAATTTCAAGTCAGGTATATCTTGTCTGCTATTATCGATAAATTTGACTCTTCTAGAACTCCCTATTTCTTAATCCCCATTAGAGAGAATACTAGAGATTGCTCAATCTTTTATAAAAACCTTTAAATTTACAATAATCAGCCAAGTATACATATTTTTAAAGGGAACCTGTCATTTGAAAAAAAAGCTATAAACCTGCAGATATGGGTTTAATCTGCATGTTAATAGCATTCTGTGCCCCACTTCCGAGAGGAGTTAAACTTTTTTCCCCCGGCAGCATTCAGTGTTCATTCAAAAGGGTGGCGCCGGTGCAGGTTCAGTCAATCACGCCCCTGGCACTGACTGACAGATAGCAATAGCGTTGGCTGTCAGTCAGGGATGGGGGCACATTTACAGTCACCACTCTATACACTGACAAAGGGAAACGCGCGTTGGGGCGCTTGGGGAACACCACGCAGCACTGACCACCACCATTGTAAGTGCCCTTAATGTTACTATGATTAATTACAGCCGCTAAGGCACACTGTTGCAAGCGCTGACAAGTCATCTATTTCAGTGGCTGTTTTACTAAATTGCATTTGCATGGGCACTATTTACATGGTTTGTAGGTCATACACATTATATGGTCTTATCCCCATTTTTTAACATTGGTTTAGTAGTGACCTTGTTTCACATTTATTCACATATCAATTCTGATTGTTTGAATGTTTTGCTACTTATATTTCCTATTGTGGTTATTAATAAAATATAATATTTTTAATACAGCACTGTATACTGGTTCTTTTTGGTATGATCATATATTTTTCAGTTTTTGTGCTTTGAGTATTTGGGTTATTTTTGATGGCATAATGAGCAGTAACTGAACCTGCTCGATTCCACCGCTATGACTGAATGCTGAACGTTGCCAGGGGGGGAATAAGGTTAAATTCCTCCCAATTGTGGGGCTGTAAGTGCTGGCACCGGGCATGTTCAGAATGCTATTAAACTGCAGATTAACAGCATATCTGCAGGTTGATAGCGTTTTTTCACATGACAGGTTCCCATTAAATGAATTCTGTATTATATGTTTCCATGTATTATATCTTTCTTCATTTCTGAAACAAAGAAAAATCATCAAACGAGCAAATACTCAGACAAACAGACTTCTCACGCTTTCAGTTTCTAAAATATAAGAATGAGAAAGTGCGGACATTTTGATGCTCAGCACCGATGTAACTGCAATAATGTATCACTAACATTGGCTTTTGTTTGTTCTTCTTAAATCTGTAGCATCCAAATGGCCCCCTTCATCTCAGTGTCAGACTTCATGGCCTCTCTTATCTCGTAGCTGGGATTGTGGACAGAGGATTCCATCTTTTACACTTTATTCCCTAGTGACCTAGGTTGCAGCATCTATCTTACCAATCCATCGCTTGCTATAAACTCATCTAAAATACACAATGGCTACATTTATGCACAGCTTGTCTGTGACCTTACATATAAATGCCGCATAAAACACAAATCACGAACATGGTAACTCTGCTACTATTGGAATATAAAGCTTACAGGTTTTTCTTTCATGAGTGCAGAATATTGATTCTTCTTTGCTTTTTTTTAATCTCCCTTTGCACATCTCTTACATATGATTTATGCTCTGTTATGTGATTTTTTGATAAATGATGAAATAGAATGAGATATGTTTTATTATGAAAGTACAGCAGCATAAAAATATTTTTTGTGTTTTGCTGCATTTTTGTTGCCTATCTAGATATTCTTATTATGTGAATTCTATTCAATCTTATTCACATTTTTAGTAACAGATTATTATAATTACATTTTAATACTTTTTCCACATTGTTAAGAAGTGTGAAGTCTTGTCATATTGCAATGCAGTTTTCTTTGAACTACTTATAGTAACCTATCCTTGAACTTGCAATTTGCACAATTTTCACAAGTTTCAAAAGCTTCTATGGGTCTGAAAAATGGAGCCATATACATTTCATAGCATTGGAATAGCATGTGTGTGGGTGAAGGATGGTAAGAGGGTCTAAGTGCAAGATTTTTAACTCCTTTACCCCCCAGGGCTGTTTGCACCTTCTTAACTAGTCCAAATTTTTACAATTATGACTAGAGATGAGCGAATTTGTTCAGATTCAGTTCCGAATATGATCAGAATCGAATATTGTTTTTGCAATATTCGTCAAACACAGCCGAACGTCATTAGAGTCAATGGGAGTAGAAATTACCGAATATGTTCAGAACCAATCATAAGACAAACATTCAGCACGAATATTGTTCGAATATGGCTTGAATATGTCAAAATCAGATTCAGGGACAAAATCCGAACAAATTCGCTCATCTCTAATTACGACCAATGTAATTTTATTGGGTAATAACTCTGGAACGTTTCAACGAATCCCACTGATTCTGAGAACGTTTTTTCGTGACATATTCTACTTCATGATAGTGACAAAAGTTCTTCGATATGACTTGCGTTTATTTGCGAAAAAAGCAGAAATTTTGCGAAAATTTTAAAGATTTTGCAATTTGCAAATTTTAATTTGTATGCCCTTAAATCAGAGAGTTATGTAACACAAAACAGTTAACAAATAACATTTCCCACATGTCTACATCACATCAGCACAATTTTTGAAACATTATTTTGTTTTTGTTAGGAAGTTACATGGGTTAAAATGTCTAATTTTTTCAACAAAATTTACAAAACCATTTTTTAGAGACCACATTACATTTGAAGTGACTTTGAGTTGTCTGTTATGAATGTGTTAGAGATGGTTTCTGAGCAGAGGCTCCCTCTGGTGGTTACAGACAGTACTGAACCTTTCAGCGAGGAATGGCAATCTGGAATCACTGACTGGTCTGATATAAGGGAGGTTCCCTCCCATGATGGTTGCCGGTGATCAATTGTTCTTGTCTCAATTGTGGTTCCTGGTTCATTTGGAAGTTTGCTGGAGTCTTGCCTGCATCACCTGCTTTCAGATAAGATATTTTTTGCTTTTCTTTTTGTGCTTGCTTTTTGCATTGTTTTCTGCACTTTTGTGGAGGTCAGCCAGGTCCCCTCTTGTGGCCTGAGCTCCTCACAGTTTATCTGCAGCCACTGTTATTTGCTCATTTGCTTTTTCCTGTTTTTTCAGCGTCTGCAGCTTGGTTTTTGTTCACACTGAGATCTGAGTTAGTGGGTGGCGAGATCGTGTGATCTCAGTATTTTTGTAATCAGAATTGTTGGATTTTTGTAGGGTTTTCTGGGTTGCAGAAAGTAATCTCTCCTGTCCTATCCTATTTAGTCAGCTTGTGGCCCCAGCGTTTGCTCAGTCTATTTTCTGCCTATGTTTGTATTTTCATCTTGTCTAACCGCCATTATATGTTTGGGGGCTTCCTATTTTCTTTGGGGATCTGCTCCGGGGCAGATATCTTTCATCTTTCTGCCTTTAGGTGTAGTTATCTCTCAGGCTGTGACGAGGCATCTAGGATCAACGTAGGAACGCTCCACGGCTACCTCTAGTTGTGTCGTTAGTTTAGGAATCTGCAACCCATCAGTTACCAACATCTCAGGTGTTCGGCTGCCCCGCTGTTGTTCCTGTCCTCCTCAGCTACTGAAACATAACAGTTGTCTATATGACAGAAAATACCCAAGAGTTACACTATTCTAAAAACGTATCTCAAGGTGCTCAAAATCACATTCAAAAAGTTTATTAACCCGTCAGGTGCTACACAGGAATTTTAGGAACGTGGAAGGGAAAAACATTTAACTTTTTTCACAAAAATTTAAAATTTTTAGGCCGAAATTTTGTAAGTGTCACAAAAATATCAGGAAAAAATGGAAACCAAAATTTGTTGCATAATTTCTCATTAGCATGCTGATACCCTATATTTGGAAGTAAACCACTGTTTTGGGAAGGGAAGGAGTGCCATTTGACTTTTAGAATGCAAAATTTGCTGGCATAAAAGCAGACTCCATGTTGCGTTTGGAGAAACCCCTGATGTGCCTAAGCAGTGGAAACCCCTGACAAGTGACACCATTTGGAAAATACACCCTGATGGAACTTATCTACATGTGCGGTGAGCACCTTAAACCCCCCAGGTGCTTCACAGAAGTTTAGAACACTGAGCCATGAAAATAAAAAGATGACGTTTTTCCTACAAAAATGTTTTTAGCCCCAAGTTTTGTATTTTCATAATGGTAATAGGAGAAATTGCACTATACAATTTGTTGTGCAATTTGTCCTGAGTATTCTTATACCCAATATACCAATTTGTGGAGGAAAACTAATGTGAGGAGCACCATTTAACGTTTTGAAAGCAAAATTTGTTGGAATAATTAGCGGACGCCATGTCGCGCTTGGAAAGCCCCTGAAGTGCCTAATCAGCGGAAAAGCCCATAAGTGACACCATTTTGAAAACTATTCCCCTCAGGGAACCTATCCAGATGTGTGGTGATCACTTTGAACCCCAAGGTTCTTCTCAGAAGTTTATAACATTGATCGGCGAAAATTAAAAAAATCACATTTTGCCCACAAAAGTTTTTTTTTGTATTTTTATAAGGGTAGCAAGAGAAATTGGACCATACAATTTGTTTTGCAATTTCTCCTGAGTATGCTGATACCCCATATGTGGAGGTAAACTACTGTTTGGGCACATGGCTTGGCTCGGAAAGGAAGGCGTGACTTTTTGGAATGCAGACTTTGATGGAGTTGTGTGCAGGTGTCATGTCTTGTTTAGAGAGGCCCTGGTGTCCCTAGACAGTGGAAAATTCCACAATTGACACCGTTTTGGAAACTAGAACCCTCATGAAATGTATCGAGATGTGTGGTGAGCACCTTGAACCCCCAGGTGTTTCATAGAATTTTATAACATTGATCTGTGAAAATGAAAAAAAATTCACACAAAACTGTTGTTTTAGCTCTAATTGTTTTCATTTTTCACAAGGATAGCAGGAGAAAATGGACCTCAACATTTGTTGTGCAATTTCTCCTGAGTACAATGATACCCCATATGTGGTTGAAAACAACTTTTGAGTCACAGTGCAAAGTTCATAAAGGAAGAAGCGCCATATTGGAGTTCAGATTTTGCTGGAATAGTTTGACAGTGCCATGTCACATTTTAGAGCTCCTGAGGTGCCAGAACAGAAGAAACTCCCTATATATGACCTCATTTTACAAACTAAACTCCCCAATCAATCCATCTAGGGGTGTAGTGATCATATTGACATCACATGTGCTTCACAGATTTTTATACTATTTGGCAGTGAATAAAAGATAACTACATTTTTACCACTAAAATGTTGTTTTAGCCCCAAGTCTTTAATTTTTCCAAGGGCTAATAATAAAAAATGGACCTTAGTTTATTGTAAAAATTTCTTCTGAGCGTGCCAATACTCTACATGCAAACTGAAAATACTTTTCAGGCAAAGCTCAGAAGGGAAGGAGCGCCATATTATAGTGCAGATTTTACTGTTATGGTTTGCGAATGCCATGACACACTGGGAGAGCTACTGAGGTGCCAGAACAGCAGAACTCCTCATAAGTGACACCGTTTTACAAAATGCACTTCTTTATCAATTAATCTCGGGGTGCACTGATCATATTGACATTGCAGGTGGTCACAGCAGTGGATGTTACTAAGCAAATTTCAAACAGCCATTGTAGTAAAAAGTACTTTGTAGTGACAAGAACACTATAGAGACCAGTATGTTGTGGTGTCCAGCTGAGTTGTTGGATATGCCTGGTTTAATAGTAATATATAAATAACATTTTAAAAAGTAAGATTTGCCTCAAAAATGTTATTAGTTATTGAATCCCAATGCTTCTCTTACAAATGTCTTTTTTTTATCCGGTTTTCTATATTGGCAGTATCATTCCAGCACTAGAACATTTCCCAGACATTTCCCTGAATAACCATTAATGCTGAAAACAGTCTTCTAAGATATTGTCTGCTAAGAGATGATTGACATTTGTGCTTAGACTACGCCACTCTGAGTTAAGAAATAGGACGAAAAGCTGGTATAATAATGTTGTCAAATTTTCCCTTTAACTATAAGTTATATGTAAGAAGCAAGCAGATGCTATCGGTGATTTTATGTGCATATCATAATATGTTCCCTATTAGCAGAAGCCTGATGCATGTATTGGTGAGCTTGAGTTCTAATAAGAGTCTGCGGAAGAAATAAATCTTTATTACAGAATTTTCACACCATAACCTCTTGATGCTGAGAAAGTGTTACCCAGCTGAGACTGGAGTTCTACTTGTCAGCTGTGATGCTGTTAGTTTCTCCAATTATACCATAATTAAACTTTGCTGAGACTGTTGGAGTAAGTATGCATTTAAATTATAGAAAAAGTAAATATATTTCTAGAAAGTGTTTATCGCATTTATTTTTTCAACAAAATCATCTGAACCTGAAAATGCTAAATTTTGTTCCTAGTTTCATGCTGACACATAGTGAAGAATCCTTAATGGCCCTGCACACTGTCAAAAATTGTCTGCTTGATTCCTAAAGAAAGTAATCCTAAAAATATACCAGTATCGCACGTAAAATAAATCACACATGCTAGCATGTACAGGATTGTTATGTTAGTCTAGAGGTAGAAGCATACATTATTTTCTGCTTCTAGTTTATTTATGCTGTTGTGCCGGGACAAGGTATTTTGCTGAACTAAGCAGATGAGGCCAATGGCGTTACCATACCTGTTCCAAGCAATGGAATAGGTCAGAGAGTAAGGTAACAGGACCCTTAATACATCCATTTCCCCAGATTGGTCTGGTTACTAGATCTGACAACCATTTATACTAAAATTGTTACATTTTTCATAAAAAAAAGTCAGCAAAAATTAAAAATATTGAACTTTAGGCATGTGGCTTAACAGGGTATGCAATTTCACAGTTAGATATAAGATTAATCTCTTTTTGATGGCACTATATAAGCAAAGCATAATAATTATTTTGCAGACTATTTACATTATACCGGTAACAAGTAGCACCATTCATCCTTGACACTCTATATTTAAAATGTGAAACCCAAGAATGGTAATGGAAACTACTATAGTGTAACTCTAATTTGGAACGTTTTGTTTAAATTAAGGTGTTCAGAATTTGACAGATACCTTAATGGACACCTGACACCATTACAGTTAAGGGGATTTGCCTGACGGTACTTGCCTCCATCATGAGACAAATACAATTTTCACCAAATTTGATGGTGGTTCTAGTGCATTATTCATGTACTCTTGGGGTTCTGGTGACATTTTCATGTAGTGATGACGATTCTGGTGATGTATTCATGACCTCATAGTGGTTATGGTGATGTATTTCTGTACCGATGATGGTTCTTGACACGTGCTGATGGTGGTTCTGGTGCTGTATTTATCACCAAAGCTATTATCATTACAGGAATATGTCAACAAAACCACCAATAGCTCCATTTTGGAGCTTAAAAAAGAAACTTGATCCTCCAAACATTATTGAAGTGTGGATGATTGGACCAGCATCTCTGCCTGTTAAGACCGCTGGAGTGCATTGCAGTCACAGATATAGCTGTGATTGCAGTGCAAAATAAAAGTAAGTTTGGACTTGGAAAAGCTATTTGCCCAAGTCAGATTTAAGAAAACCTGGATGGGCTTTTATTTTTGGAGCGAACTACAGGCTGGGTCTTAGAAGTGTCCCATGGCCACAAATTCCATTTAAAAACTCTGCAGCAAAGGGTTGGGTATTTCAGTCTTGGTTTGCAAATTTGCAGAGCAGATGGCTCTGCAAAGCTCAGCCTGTGTAAGCAACACGTTGCCAAGCGAAACTCAAAATGCCTGGCACCCCTCAGCATAGCATGGTGGTACACTCGCCCATGGCAACTGGTCTCGGATACAGACTGTCTTGATTCCCTACTGCGATCCGGAGGAGACCATGTGCTGTCTACTTTGTGAGTTCCGTACATTAAAACACATTTGTTTTAAACTTTCCTGGGTCACTGCCTGTCTGTCACACTGCACCAATCCAGCTGCAGTACATACAGTATAGTCAGCACAGTCCCCATACAGTATAATGTCCCCCACAGCCCACATATATAGTATGATGTTCACTATAGCCCTCCATACAAAATGGTCAAAACAGCCCAACAATATACAGTATGAAGTTCTACCACAGCACCCATACAGTATGGTTTCTGCAGCCCCCACACAGTATGATGTCCACCACAGCTCCTCCATACAATTGATCATCACAACTTCCCTACAGTATGATGACCCCCACATACCGTATAATGTCAATTAAAGCTCCCCAAATTGCATGATGTCCCGTGCAGCCCAATGTACAGTTTATTGTCCCCAAAGTCTCCCATACAGTATGGCCAGCTGAGCCCTCACACAGTACAATATCGCCCACAGCCCCCTTGTACAGTATAATGTCCCACATAGCTCCCTACAGCCCCCATACAGTATAATAACAGATTTATGCTACTTGGGTGCAGTAGTACGCTTTCGGTCAGGCAAAAGAAGTAAATCTCTGATTAGTATGAGATAATGTCTTTATTAACTTCTTCAAACATACAAACTGATTTTTTGCTCCGGACTGAAGTCTTTTTCATTTTAACAGTTTTTGTGTAATTGAAGAATTTAATAATGACATTATCTTCACATATTGGTAAAAAATTTACTTCTTTCACCTGATGGACAGCATGCGACTGCACTTCAGCAGCACAGATCTTAAATTACTTAAATCCGCTTGGTGATCCAAATAGGAAGTGCTCGGTGTCACACACTTACCACAATCCTCAAATCCATTGAAACAAGCACCATCTTAATTCTACTAATGCCCATTTAGTGTAATGTCCTGTAAAGCCTCATGGACAGTAAAAAGCTTACTGCAGGTCAGCAGGCGCTGGCTGATGAGATACTACTTCTCCCATTAGCCTACATCACCTGTCACAGAAAACAGTGACAGCAAGTGCCACTGATGACTGGTAAGAGAAGTAGTCTCTCATCAGCCAGTGCCTGTGCACAAACTTAAAAAAACCTCAAAAAGTTACCGTAGGTCAGAGTGCTACAGGGTCACTCTGTCAGATGTTATTGTGACCCCGCAGAGATACTGTGACCGCCAGCGGTGACCCGCAGTAAAAAGTTTACCGCTGGTCAGCAGGCTGATGCCAGAAAGGTCAAGTGAGTTCTTTGGCTGTGAAGTCTTTCTGCTGGCACTGGGAATGTGAGAACTTTCTCATGCTCGAGATGACTTCAGACAGATCCTTCGAGTTCACCGCAAGACACTGGGCAGTGGTAGCAGACGCTGCTCAATGTCTCTGCGGATGACAGGCTGTATGGTCGCTTCATGCAACCATGCAGCCTGCCATCCTAGATGTAGCAGAATTAGTCCTGTCTTGGGACAAATTTATTATTATTTTCTCTGTGGAAATGTGAGGAATATTGTTTTTTATTTTAATTCTCTTGCAGGAGACATTTGCATCATTGGAATGGGGGATGCTGTAAGTGTGATTTAATTAAGATTTATTAAAGGAGTCTGTGACATTCTTTCAATTAAAGGACTTTTTTCTGGGTATGTGTTTTTATACAATATCGACTATGGGGTTAGTAATGGTGGCGTCTTATAGATGCCTCTCCCTTACTAACCTCGGAGTTTAATCTAAATTGAATGTTTTTAACGTTTTTCTGTGTTTTCACGTGGCCTAGATTCATACACATGTGCTGCTGTGTTCTTTTTTGTTTATACCATGCAGTCCTCACAGCTTGCACGTGTTCTCACTAGAAGGTGCTGATCGGTTTATCTTTGCTTAGCTATCTATCTATCATCTTACTTTAAAATACTTTAGTGGCAACGCAATTATTTTCCCGCACTTTTACCGAATTTTACCAACTTTTTCTGAAGTTAAGAAAAATGCTTTTGTTTGTGTTGGGATTTGGCCATGTGTCGGTGCTCTGGGGAACATTTGACCGCCTTTTCCCTCTGTCAGCCCCACTGCCTCTTACAGCCTGTTGCATTGCTGTGGATCCCTCCCCCTCTGGCTGCTGTGCAGGTTGGGTCAGTGACTTCATCATCCACCACCTCGTATTCCAATTCCTCATTCTGGTTCTGGTACTCCTCCTGACTTGTCTTAACATGATGTATTGGCAACTGTGTCTCATTAACATCCATCTCTTGAGACAGTAATTGCCGTTCCCCACCGTCAGTTTCTTCTGATCATGGGTGCTCAAATATTTGGGTATTACCACACATAATCTCCTTCTGTCTAGTGATGGGTGAACCAGAACAGTAAAGTTCAGGGTCCTTACAGGACACCTAGTGTCCGTCCACGGACCCTGAACACGGACTTCTTCAGAAAGTCAGTGTTACTGTTCAGGTTCGGCACCCCAATCTTCAGCTGTTTCTCATGCTGTCATCTCTGTGACAGTGTGAGAAACACCGGTGGTTCCAATAGGCAGTAAGATTGTTATCGCTGGTCAGAGAGCTGCCGTTCTCATGCTGTCAGATGACAACATGTGAGCCAGCAGATGTGACCAGCCGTAAAAAGGTTATTGCCGGTCACAGGCATCGTGTGATGAGAATACTACTCTCATAATCCTACACCTGCTGTCGCTGATAGCAGCGGGACCAGGTGAGTATTCATCAGCCGGAACCTGTGTAATAAATAAAAAAAGAAAGGCTGCATGAGACTCCTATGTAGGGTGCACAAATAGGATTCTATGCCAAGATTAATAAAAATAGAATTTGTCACTCCAAAGTAGATTCAAAGGTAGCAAACTGTTATTGCATAAAGCATCCACTTCTTACAGTGTTAACATTTTGGTCTCTATTGGCCTTCTTCTGAACATAGGGCTGCTCAGTGCAGACAGAGTCACTTTGAAAACAGGAGAACCTTAGACCAGTATATAAGCTTTGAGCCCAAAAACGGTGCTAGAGAAGGGCACAACCATGCATGTGGAATGGCACTGGGCAAATGAAAGTTCTCATGCAGCACATGGTGCTGTAAGTTAGTAGAACATGGTTCATTAGCTATGAACCCAGATGAACTTTCTCATGTCACCGTACATACTGAAGGAGCATTCTCACACTATGACCGCTATCCAAATAATCCAGATCGTGGGACATGCCCAATAATGGATTATCATCAGACAGGTGAGGAATATGGTGTTTTATTATTTTTTGTCTTTTACAGGTGACAGGGGCTTCAGTGGATTATCTTCTCGTCGGACAGGTGAGGAATATAGTGTTTTTATTATTTTTTGTCTTCACAGACCGTCGGTATGGCATTTGATTTTTACAGATACATTACAATTCTGTAGCATAGAAAACTGTAAATGGTTCTGTAAAAGATTAATAACTGCTGAGAAAAAAAAACGGATTGCATATGGACAGCACACGGATGACAAAAGAGAAAAAATGCTCCCACTATGCTACATGAAAATAGGATGATTTTTTTATATGCTAGTGAGAATGTACTGTTAATGATAAAAAATATTTTATTTTTGAAAAAAACAAATGGCAACAGTCAAAAAAGCAAGCCTTCATATAGCTCAATCTACAGAAAAATAAAAAGGTGATGTATCAGAATATGGTGACAAAAAGATTTTTTTTAAATGTCAGAATAAATATAACACGTCAATTTTACCTAATGTTGTAAATAAAAAAAGCAAAATCTAAAAAATAATTTTATTTGGTCTCCTAAAGAAAATAATAAAAAGTGATGAAAATGTTACATGCACCACAAAATGGAACCA
Source organism: Oophaga sylvatica (assembly GCA_033576555.1). Lineage (NCBI taxonomy): Eukaryota > Metazoa > Chordata > Amphibia > Anura > Dendrobatidae > Oophaga > Oophaga sylvatica. The sequence continues at coordinate 282,786,990 of JARQOD010000006.1, read as the reverse complement.
ATGAAAACTACAGCTTGTCACATAATAAATAGACCTTATACAGCTGCTTTGAAATTATGAAACTTATGGTTCTCAAAAATTGTAAGTTTTAAATATTTTTTTTCAAATAGTGTATTAATGGCACAAAAGTAAGACAAATTAACTAAACCCATAGAGAACTGGTATTGCTATGATCATCTTTACCTACAGAAAAAAAGTTCACACTAATATTATAACACTTAAGATACAAGAAAACTATGTCAGAATTACTGTTTTATTCATATTCTTTTCCATAAAGAGTTAATAAAAGTTTGTTAATAAAAATCTGATATAACAGAAAAATTAGATTAATACAGATGGTGAGTGCAGTAAATAAAAAAATAAAAAATGCTGGAATGCATATCATTTGCGTTGCCAGACACCCCACATTCCCAAACGCAATAATAAAAAAAACATGAAAATATACGTGCTGTAAATTAGTAGCAATAAAAAAATGTCAGCTCATCACACAAAAGAAACAAACCCTAATGTTGAAAAAATTTTAAAGTTATAGTTTTCAGAAAATGGTGGCACAAACCAAAACTTTTTTACAACCTTCAGAATTACTTTTCACTGCTTAAATAAGTAAAAAACTTTCCAAGTTCGATATCACCATAATTGTACTGTACTGATTTAAAGAATTATAAAGTGAAATCATTTTTACTATACAATGTATGCTTTAACCCCTTTCCAATAACAGGCGCAATAGAATGCCGACATCGTACTCCCTGCCTTTGATGTGAGATTCGGTGGTGCCCGGGATCTACCTGCGGTTATTAACCCGTTAAATGTCGCTGTCAAACGCTGACAGCAGCATTTAACTCGCATTTCCGGCCATCGGGCTGGAAATCTGCCCACCTGTGTCACATGATCGCGGGTCACTGGTTCGTTGGTATGACAACCAGAGGATGCTGTGAGCACCACCTCGTGGTTGGCGCTCATAGCAAGTGAGTAATTCTACCACATACAGTGGGTACAGAAAGTATTCAGACACTTTTACATTTTTCACTCTTTGTTTATTGCAGACATTTGGTAAATTCAAAAAAGTTCATTTTTTTCTCATTAATGTACGCTCTGCACCCCATCTTGACTGAAAAAAAACAGAAATGTAGACATTTTTGCAAATTTATTAAAAAAGGAAAACTGAAATATCACATGGTCATAAGTATTCAGATCCTTTGCTCAGACACTCATATTTAAGTCACATGCTTTCCATTTCCTTGGGATCCTCCTTGAGATGGTTATACTCCTTCATTGTAGTCCAGCTGTGTTTAATTAAACTGTTAGGACTTGATTTGTAAAGGCACACACCTGTCTATATAAGATCTCACAGCTCACAGTACATGTCAGACCAAATGAGAATCATGAGGTCAAAGGAACTGGCCAAGGAGCTCAGAGACAGAATTGTGGCAAGGCACAGATCTGGCCAAGGTTACAAAAGAATTTCGGCAGTACTCAAGGTTCCTAAGAGCACAGTGGCCTCTATAATTCTTAAATGGAAGAAGTTTGGGACCACCAGAAGTGTTCCTAGACCTGGCCATCCAGCCAAACTGAACAATCGTGGGAAAAGAGCCTTGGTGAGTGTAGCGCCGGCGTCCCTGCCCTCTGCTAGGCAGGGACGCTGTTCCCCTCACCCCTCTGCTCCGAGCCCGGCGTCCTCCTCCGCTCTGCTGGCAGCGCGCGCTCCTTCCCGGCCACCGTGCTTAGGGTGTGCGCGCGCGCGCTCCCTCCCTCTTAAAGGGGCCGCGCGCGCCGTCCTAAGGAGTCCCCGGCCAATGGCTGGAGGACTTCACCATATATAAGGCACTTCCTCCAAAATGGAGGTGCCCGAGCAATGTTGTTGCATGTGCATGTGCACTGTTCACTACTCTGCTTCAGCCCTCAGGTTCCGTTGCCAGTTACCTGCCAGATTCCTGACAGTTCGCTGTCTGTTCCTGCCTGATATTCCGCTTACCTGCTTGCTAGCCTGAGGTCCGACGGTCTGCTTTCCAACTCCTGACAGTCTGGACCAGCTTGCCCGCTCACCTGGGAGCGCTCACCTGTTACCTGCCTGCTAGCCTACCTGGAGGCTCCGCCGTCCGACAATCTGCCCACCATCACCTGCCAGTCTGTCTATGGACCAGCCTGCTCGCTCACCTGGGAGCGCTCACCTGTTACCTGCCTGCTAGCCTACCTGGAGGCTCTGCGTCACGTGCTGTGACCACCTGCTATTCCAGAGATTCTCGCTTACTCACCCGGGAAGCACACATCTACCTTCTGCCTGCTAGCCTACGGAGGCTCAGCTATCACAGGTGTACTACCTATACCAGAGACTGCCCGGTCACTTGCCGTGACCTCCTGCCCGTTCTTCCAGAGACTGCCCCGGTTACCGGCTGTGACTGCCTGCCCGTCTATCCTGGTCTCCACCCGCTCCCTTACAAGGACCGCCCCCTTGTATAGCAGCTCAGAGGTTCCGCCTCCCAGACCCGTTACAGTTTGCTCGGGCCATGGAACCCAGTGGCACCCAAGCTCCCTCGCTCTCGGACCTGTGTAATGAACTGTCCCGTCAGAGGTCCCAACAGGAGTCCATCCTGGGTCACCTGCGGAATGTCAATTCTCGCCTGGACACTCTGACTGCTCCACCAGCAACCACCGCTTGTGCCATGACCCGCAGTCCGGCAGCTCCGCTGCCCACCAATTCCATGGTTTCCTGTCCCGAACCCCGGCTTTCTGCACCTCCTCGCTTCGGAGGCGACCCCGCTCAGGCTCGGGGCTTCATTAATCAGTGCACCCTGCACTTTGAACTCCTGTCCCACCAGTTTAACTCCGACCGGGCCAAAATTGCCTTCATCATGTCCCATCTCACCGGTGAGGCCCTGGCCTGGCTAAATCCTCTTTGGGAGAGAGGAGACCCCCTGGTGTCCGACCTGCCCGCCTTTCTTTCGGCTTTCCGGAAGGTCTTCGACGAACCCGGACGGAAGACCCCATCCGCATCTTCTCTGCTACGCCTCCGTCAGGGAAGTCTCACTGTGGGCCAATATGCCATACGGTTCCGTACCCTTGCCTCGGAGCTGGCCTGGGATAACGACGCTCTGGTATCTGTCTTCTGGGAGGGTCTGTCCGGTCGTATTAAAGATGAACTCGCCGGTCGGGACATTCCTACCACTCTCGATGACCTAATAACTCTTGCCACCCGGATTGACCTACGGTTCCAGGAGCGTGCCAAAGAGGTCACCCGTGAGAGGAGGTTTCCACGTCTAGCTCCTACTTTTCTGAAACCCGTCACTCACTCCGTTTCTCCCCAAGTACACTCTCCTGAGCCTATGCAGGTCGACCAGACCAAAATGGTCAAAACCCGTCAGGACTTACGTCGTGCCGAGGGAGTTGCTTCTACTGTGGCAGTAAGGAGCACCGGATCCGTACCTGCCCGGAGAGGTCGGGAAACGCATGTGTCTAGGTTCGCTCAGAGAGGTCGACCTAGACAAGGATAAATCCTCTCCATCTCTGCTGCTGTCAGTCTCAATTCTCTGCGGGGAGAACCGTTATTTCGAACTAGCCCAACTTGACTCTGGAGCAGCCGGGAATCTTATTTCACAGTCCCTGGTAGAAAAATACCGCATTCCCACCAAACCTCTGGCTGTACCATTATCTGTCGCTGCTGTGGATGGGGGTCTCTTACCACGTCCCATCCAACTCATCACCGAATTAATAACTCTGCAGGTGGGAATGTTGCATTCTGAGAGCATCTCTTTTCATGTTCTGCCTGGACTCTCTCTTGCTAGGTCTACCTTGGCTCCAGAGACATGCACCCGTGCTCGACTGGCAGACCGGAGAGGTCCTTCGCTGGGGACAAGATTGTCATAAGACGTGTTTGGTTCCTGTTCATCCCGTCCATCCTTCTCCTACGCCAACTAATCTACCTGGACTTCCGATTCCCTATTGGTCATTTGCTGATGTCTTTAATAAAAAGGAGGCAGAGACATTACCCCCTCACAGACCATACGACTGTCCTATCGACCTGTTACCCGGTACTACGCCTCCCGTGGGCGTATTTACCCATTGTCCGCTGCTGAGACCCGGTCGATGTCCGAATATATCGAGGAGAATTTGGCCAGGGGATTCATCCGGAAATCTACCTCCCCGGCGGAGCAGGCTTCTTTTTCGTAAAAAAAGAAGGACGGCTCTCTCCGTCCCTGTATAGACTATAGAGGCCTCAACCAGATCACGGTGAAGAATAAGTACCCCCTTCCGCTCATTCCAGAATTATTTGATCGTCTGAGGGGGGCTAGAATCTTCACCAAAATGGACCTCCGTGGGGCGTACAACCTGGTCCGTATCAGTCAAGGGGATGAATGGAAGACTGCATTCAACATCCGGGACGGCCACTATGAATATCTAGTAATGCCCCTTGGTCTCTGTAATGCTCCTGCCGTCTTTCAGGAGTTGGTCAATGACATCTTCCGGGACCTTCTCTACTCCTGCGTAGTGGTGTACCTGGACGACATCTTGGTCTTCTCTCCGGATCTCCAGACTCACCGGAGGGACGTTCGTCAGGTTCTGCTCAGGCTCAGACAGAATCACCTCTTCGCTAAATATGAGAAGTGCCTCTTTGAGCAGACCTCGCTTCCGTTTTTGGGCTACATTATTTCTCAGACCGGCCTATGAATGGATCCAGAGAAACTGTCTGCCATCGAGAAATGGCCCCGACCGGAGGATTGAAGGCCATTCAGCGGTTCCTGGGCTTCGCCAACTACTACCGCCTCTTCATACCGCACTTCTCTTCCCGGACTGCCCCAATTTCCGCGCTCACCCGTAAGGGTACTAACCCCAAAGAGTGGACGCCCGAAGCAGAGGAGGCCTTTCTTTCCTTAAAACAGGCCTTCTCTTCCGCCTCAGTGCTGCATCGCCCGGACGGCAACAAGCAGTTCTTCCTGGAGGTTGACGCTTCCTCCTCTGAAGCCAGAGCGGTACTTGCTCAAAAATCATCTTCCGGGAGGATGGTAACTTGCGGCTTCTTCTCCAAACTCTGCTCCTCTTCTGAGCGCAATTATTTCATAGGAGACCGAGAGTTATTGGCCATCAAGCTGGCATTGGAGGAGTGGCGTTACCTACTCGAGGGGGTTCTTCATCCGGTAATTATTTACACTGACCACAAAAACTTGGCTTACCTCCAGCATGCCCAGAGACTTAACCCGCGCCAAGCCCGGTGGTCCTTGTTTTTTGCTCGCTTTGATTTTGTTCTACATTTTCGCCCGGCTGACAAGAACATCAAGGCGGACTCCTTGTCCCGATCCTTCCTGGTGTCGGATCTCGAGGAGGAACCTAAACATATCATCGATCCCGCCAGAGTAATGCAGGTGGCTCCCGTGAGCCTAAATCGTCTCCCTCCCGGTAAGACGTTCGTATCGGTACCCAATCGGGAGAGGATCCTACACTGGGGTCATTCGTCTAAACTAGCTGGCCACGCCGGTCAGAAAAAGACCCTCCAGCTTATTACCCGGCATTACTGGTGGCCCACCCTGCACAAGGACGTAATAGACTTTGTTTCTGCCTGTACCTCCTGTGCCCGCAACAAAGTTCCGAGACACCAGCCTGCCGGTCGCCTCCTTCTGCTTCCTGTACCCGCTGCCCCCTGGCAGCATATAGCCATGGACTTCATAACTGACCTCCCCGTCTCTGCCGGTTGTACGGTCATTTGGGTGGTCGCTGACCGCTTCTCCAAGATGGCTCACTTTATTCCCCTGCCAGGCCTCCTGTCCGCACCCGAGCTGGCTAAAGACTTTATCCGCCACATCTTCCGTCTTCATGGCCTGCCCCGTCACATCGTGTCGGATTGTGGGGTACAGTTCATCTCACGTTTCTGGAGAGCCACTTGTAAATTGCTAGACGTCACCCTGGACTTCTCCTCCGCTTACCACCCACAGTCCAATGGTCAGGTGGAGCGGATCAATCAGATCCTGACCAGTTACCTCCGGCACTTCGTTAATGCCCACCATTCTGACTGGGTGGATCTCCTGCCATGGGCCGAATTTTCTTACAACAATCACGAGAGCGATTTTTGTAGTCTTCGGTCAGCATCCTCGGATCCCATTTCCCGTCTCCACCTCAGTGGACAATCCGGCTGCGGAATCTCTTGTTAACAAATTTTCTCCATATGGGAGAGTACCCGGTCTGCACTCCTTCTGTCATCCGAGCGTATGAAAAGACATGCTGACAAAAATCGTCTGGATCCTCCTCAATTCCGTCCTGGGGATAAGGTCTGGCTCTCGTCCAAGTATGTTCGGCTCAAGATTCCTTCCTATAAGTTAGGGCCTCGGTTCATCGGTCCTCTGGAGGTCATCAGTCAGATCAACCCGGTGGCCTATAAATTGAAACTCCCGGCCAACTTGCGGATCCCTAACTCCTTCCATGTATCTCTCCTCAAACCGGTGGTACTTAACTCTTTTTCCAAGTCGACAGGTACGCCTCCTGCTCCGGTTTCAGCTGAAAACGAATTTGAGGTAGAGAACATTCTGGCCACCAAAAGGGTAAGAGGGAGGACCTATTTTTTAGTAGATTGGAAGGGGTTTGGTCCTGAAGAGAGAACGTGGGAGCCTCGGGAGAACATCCATGCCCCTCTTATCCTAGCTAAATTTCTCTCTGGCCTAAAAAAGGGGGGGCCTAAAGGTGACCATTCTTGACTGGCCCAGCCAGATCCTTGTCTTAAACCCAATTGAGCATCTCTAGAGAGACCTGAAAATGGCTGTCCACCAACGTTCACCATGCAACCTGACGGAACTGGAGAGGATCTACAAGGAAGAATGGCAGAGGATCCCCAAATCCAGCTGTGAAAAACTTGTTGCATCATTCCCAAGAAGACTCAAGGCTGTACTAGCGCAAAAGGGTGCTTCTACTCAATACTGATCAAGAGTCTGAATACTTATGATCATATGAAATTTCAGTTTGTTTTTTTTAATAAATTTGCAAAACTTTCTACATTTCTCCTTTTTTCAGTCAAGATGTGGTGTAGAGTGTACATTAATGAGAAAAAAATTAACTTTTTTGAATTTACCAAATGGCTGCAATGAAACAAAGAGTAAAAAATGTAAAGGGGTCTGAATATTTTCTGTACCCACTGTAGAGGCGATCTGATCATTGCCTCTATGTAGCAGAGACGATCGGGTTGTGGCAGCTTCTCGTCTCCCATTGAGACTATTGAAGCATGCCTAAAGTAAAAAAAAAATGTTTTTAAAAATATTAAAAAATGTAAAAAATATAAAGGTTCAAATCATTCCCCTTTCACCCCATTCAAAAGAAAACAATAAAAGTCAAACATACACATATTTGGTATCTCCGCTTTCAGAATCGCCCGATCTATCAATAAAAAAAAGGATTAACCTGTTTGCTAAACGGCATAGGGAAAAAAAATCAAAATGCCAGAATTAGGGTTTTTTTGGTAGCCGCGACATCTGCACCAAAATGGTATAATTAAAAACGTCATCTCAGCACACAAAAAATAAGCCCTCACCCAACCTGAGATCACAAAAAATGCAGACGCTACGGGTATCGGAAAAAGGCACAATTTTTTTTTTAACAAAGTTTGGAATTATTTTTCACCATTTAGATAAAAAAGAAACTAGACATGTTTGGTGTCTATGAACTTGTAATCAAAAGACAAAAACCTGACTGGCACTTCCAGACTAATGTGAACTAGGTGCAAACCAAAGGGAGCTACCCTCATATAAAACATCCAAAAAAAAGGCTGCACTCAAGGAAGTGCCAGTCAGGTTTTTGTCTTTTGAATGTTAGCTTGCTGACCGAGCACTCCGCTCCCACCAGGTGGTGATTTTAATTACACCAGCTCCCTACTTTACCCATAAATGCAGGCATTACTGACAGAGGTGCATATTCACCAGAAATTCAGATATCAGCCTAATAGAGGTATGTTCACATTAGGTTAGGGACTCAACAGAATTGAGACCACCTTGACGATGGTTGTTGAGCTTTAAAATGTTTGGCCAAATGTTTATACTAAGCGTCTCAAATTTTTCCTTATATTCCAAAGCCATATTGCTATTCAAAATTTCATGTATTCTATGTTGTCATGCTTTAGTATGCTTGAGTGCAGCCTTTTTTTTGGATGTTTTACATGAGGGTAGCTCCCTTTGGTTTGCACCTAGTTCACATTAGTCTGGAAGTGCCAGTCAGGTTTTTGTCTTTTGAATGTTAGCTTGCTGACCGAGCACTCCGCTCCCACCAGGTGGTGATTTTAATTACACCAGCTCCCTACTTTACCCATAAATGCAGGCATTACTGACAGAGGTGCATATTCACCCAGAAATTCAGATATCAGCCTAATAGAGGTATGTTCACATTAGGTTAGGGACTCAACAGAATTGAGACCACCTTGACGATGGTTGTTGAGCTTTAAAATGTTTGGCCAAATGTTTTATACTAAGCGTCTCAAATTTTTCCTTATATTCCAAAGCCATATTGCTATTCAAAATTTCATGTATTCTATGTTGTCATGCTTTAGTATGCTTGAGTGCAGCCTTTTTTTTGGATGTTTTACATGAGGGTAGCTCCCTTTGGTTTGCACCTAGTTCACATTAGTCTGGAAGTGCCAGTCAGGTTTTTGTCTTTTGAATGTTAGCTTGCTGACCGAGCACTCCGCTCCCACCAGGTGGTGATTTTAATTACACCAGCTCCCTACTTTACCCATAAATGCAGGCATTACTGACAGAGGTGCATATTCACCCAGAAATTCAGATATCAGCCTAATAGAGGTATGTTCACATTAGGTTAGGGACTCAACAGAATTGAGACCACCTTGACGATGGTTGTTGAGCTTTAAAATGTTTGGCCAAATGTTTATACTAAGCGTCTCAAATTTTTCCTTATATTCCAAAGCCATATTGCTATTCAAAATTTCATGTATTCTATGTTGTCATGCTTTAGTTTGTATGAACTTGTAATGACCTGGAGACTCATAATGGCAAGTCAGTTTTAACATTTAGTGAACCTAGTGAAAAAGTCAAACAAAAAACAAGTGTAGGATTGCACTTTATTTGCAATTTCACCGCACTTGGAATTTTTTTATCATTTTCTAGTACAGGACATGCTAAAACCAATTGTGTCTTTCAAAAGTGCAACTCGTCCTGCAAAAAACAAGCCCTCACACGACCATATTGACGGAAAATAAAAAAGTTATGGCTCTGAGAACAAGGGGAGCAAAAAACATAAACACAAAACCGGTAATACCTCCGGTCATTAAGGGGTTAATGGTGACAGAAAATTGATAAAGATATAGCTCTTGGAAGAGGGGGATGAAAAAATGAAGATGCGAAACTGGAAAATCACAAAGGAGGGAAGAAGATAAGAGTTAACGATATTTATGGCTAATGGAAGGAAACAATAATGAAAGGGGGTCTTCAGCTGGCTCCTTCCCAATAAGCATGCACATGCATGCCACAGTTAAAGTTCATAGAAGTGGACAAATAAATGGGTTATTCTGCGCTACCTATGGTAAAAAATTAAGGATGCCAATCCAATTTCAGGTGGTTTCATTTGTCAATGCATTTTGAAGTAGATAACTTTTTCATCAGGAAGGAAATTTGCATAACGTCTTTCCATGGCAAGAGTGCACCGACCTGGACCGCGGGATTGGGATTGCGCTAAGTGAACTACTCATTTCTAGTTGGGAGACAACAGACCATAAAATACAATTTTTTTTATAACTGCAAAGACAGCATATTCCAAATGCATTGAATAAATTTGACGCAAACTAAATTTATCGAGTGAATCGGCTAAATTCAAATTTTAGTAGATTTGTTCATCTCTAACCAACCTGTAAAAATTACAGATGAACAGATCTTTTGAAATTCAAATTTGCCATTATGGCCAAATTTTTACCTAAAATTTGATTTGCAGAGAAGAAATTTGGCCAAATGTCAATAATAGAAAGCTTCCCTGTAAGTTGGCAGAAATTCCATGTGAGAGGAGTGAGAGGAGAGAGAACCTTGCTAACCATAAGAGCTTACGGACTACAGGAGAAAGAAGGAGGACCCTACTGACCATAAGAGCTGATACTTTACAGGCGAGAGAAGTAGAGAGAACATGACTGACCATAAGAGCTTACACTCTGCATGAGAAAGCTGACCACAGGAGCTCATATTTGACAGGAAGAAGCTTACTCAGTGAATCTGGATATGGACATCAACTCTAGCATACAACCTGTTGGGCACCCCTGTACAAGGTATGATAATTCAAAAGATGTCATAACTGCAAAACATTTTTGGGAAGCCCAAGTGACCACACAAAAAGAGATTAGTCTGAGATCTGATGCTTCAGTAGAGTGGGAAATGATGCCAGGCAAGTTTTTTTCTTATGAACTATGAGTTGAATTTCAAATTCGAATTCTTTTAAAGCCGCAAATTTTAGTAAATTTAACTCAAATGTGATCCTCCACAGATAGATCCATACATCTCTAGTGAATACCATTTTACAGTTTGCATACCTATGGTAAAATGTTGTTTACTGATGAACCTATGGGTATTAAATGGTATTTACAGGCTATTTTTTATATACTGTAGCATTATTTTTAAAGTGGAACAACAAAGATCTGATTTACCGCTAACTAGTGTTGAGCGATACGATACCGCAAGTATCGGGTATCGGCCGATATTAGCTCTATCGGACTTTCGATACTTAGTTCCGATATTTTCGTCTTATCGGATACCGGAATCGGAATTGTCACTGTCACTGTCAGTGTCCGTCGGTCGGGTCTGTCAGGAGTCAGCGGCACTTACCTGGCAGAAGATCTCCGGCGGTCACGGGCTGGACTGCTTGATGGCCGCCATCATCTTTCCCCGGCGGTCACATGCAGTTTCTCGCGATAACTGCAGTGACTGCTGGGTAATCCCGGCCGTAAAGCAGTCAGTCCGATTACGTCACCGCCGGGGAAGCAGGTAATCAGCTGTGCTGCGTCGAGATGAGAGGCTCTGCCTGTCATTGCGATGTAGCAGAGCTGGATCGTCGTGGGACTGTCGTTACTATGGACTGCGTCGGACAGGTGGTATACTGTTGGTTTGTTTTTTTTCTTTTTTTACAGGAGATCGATGGCGTCGCAGGAATGAGTGTATAATAAAATTAATGAAAACTGTGTTGTCTCTTTTATTTCATTAAAATACTTTTTCTTGCTGTGTCTTTTTTTTATACATTTAAAAACTTTGGGATTAATAATGGATCGGTGTCTTATTGACACCTCTCCATTATTAACCGGGCTTATTCTCACCGTGCAATCAACGGTGACATTAACCCCTTATTACCCCACTTGCCACCGCTACAGGGCAGTGGGAAGAGCCGGGTAAAGTGCCACAATTGGCACATCTTTTGATGCGCCAAATGTGGGGCTGCTGTAGCCTGGTATTATCAGGCAGTTGAGGGCCAAAATCCATGGGCCTTGACAGTCTTTTAATACCAGGCCGCAGCAGTCTGCATTTTACTTGGCTGGTTAACAAAAATAGGGGGACCCCTACGCCGTTTTTTTTTCGAGGGGATCCCCTATTTTTGTTAACCAGCCAAGCTAAGCAGACTGCTGTGGCCTGGTATTATCAGGCTGGCAAGGTCCATGGATATTGGATCCTTACCAGCCTGAAAAACCAGGCCTCAGCAGTCTGCTTCATCTGGCTGGTTAACAAAATAGGGGGGACCCCACGCCAAATTTTTTTCGAGGGGATCCCCTATTTTTGTTAACCAGCCAAGATATGCAGACTGCTGTGGCCTGGTATTATCAGGCTGGCAAGCAGGGTCGGACTGAGGCACCGGGACACCAGAGAAACCTACGGTGGGCCCCAGCTCCTGCGTGGTGGGCCCTGATTTGAAAGGATAGGTTGCGGTGCAGAGGGGGCGGTGGCCCCAGGGCCCGCGCTCTGAGGGGGCCCACCCAGAGCTACGATACAGTTACATTCTGCGGCAGAGCAGGGAGAATCGCTCTCCCTGCTCTGCCGCCCGGAAGCTATGGGGCCTGAACAGGCGTTGGGGGGGCCCGGTGCCAGCAGTGGGCCCCCCCACCCATCATCGGAGGGTCAGCTGTATCAGCATCCAGCCGATAAAGCTGACCGCATGGAGAGAGAAGGAGCGAGCGCTCCTTCTCTCCCATAATCCCCCTCTGTTATGTTTCGGTAGCTGAGGAGTGCAGGTAAAAAAGGCAATACACCAGAGCAGTTGGAATCTATGAGATTGCAGTACCCTGACTAACCACCACAACTAGAGGCAGCCGTGGAGCGTTCCTACGTTGGTCCTAGACGCCTCGTCACAGCCTGAGAAACTAACTACACCTAAAGATAGAAATAGGAAAGCTATCTGCCCCGGAGCAGAACCCCAAAGATAACAGAAAGCCCCCAAACATGTAATGGCGGTTAGACAAGAGGAAATACTGACACAGAAAGAAAATAGTATGAGCAAACGCTGGGGCCCAAACTATCTAAATAGAAAAGGATAGGAAGGGTACTTACTGCAATCCCAGAAAACCCTGAAAAGCACCAACTCTACTAATTTTAAAATCACCTGAGATCACACGACCTCTACCACCTAAATTAGTTCTCTGGTGTAACAAAATAAAACAGCAGCCACTGAAAAAAACTGGAAAAAGCAAAAGAACAAAACTCAGTGGCTGAACTAAACTGAGAGGGCAGAAGCCCCCGGAGGGGACCCTGAAGGCCCCCAAAGAAGAGCAGGACAAAATGCAAAAATATAGCACAAACACAAAAGAAGCAAAAGTCTTATCTGTAAGCAGGAGATGCAGACACGACACAGCAGGCTACAAGGGAAACTGGAATGAAGGATTCAGACCAGAACAATTGATCACCGGCAACCCTGATGGGAAAATGACTCCCTTATATAAGACCAGTCAGTAACACCTGATTCCCAGTCCTCACAATCTTCACTAGCACCGCTTGTAACCACCAGAGGGAGCCTCTGCTCAGAACTCATCTCAAACCCATTCACAACAGTACCCCCCCTTGAGGAGGGGTCACCGAACCCTCATTTGAGCAACCAGGTCGGTCAGGATGAGTTCTATGATACGCACGGATAAGTCTCCTAGCATGGATGTCCGAAGCAAACACCCAAGAATTGTCTTCCTGACCATAACCTCTCCATTTAACCAAATACTGGAGTTTCCGTCTAGAAAAACGAGAATCCAATATTTTCTCAACCACATACTCCAGATTGCCCTCAACCAAAACAGGGTCAGGAGGCACAGCAGCAGGAACCACTGGCTCAACAAACCTCTTCAACAAGGACTTGTGGAACACGTTATGGATCTTAAATGTCCCTGGAAGAAGCAAACGAAAAGAAACAGGATTAATAATCTCCATGATCTTATAAGGTCCAATGAACCTAGGCTTAAATTTAGGAGATGCTACTCTCATAGGAATATTCTTTGAGGACAACCAGACCAAGTCCCCCACTTTAAACCGAGGACCATCAGTCCTATGCCGGTTAGCAAACCGCTGGGCCTTCTCCTGAGAGAGGGACAACCTCTCCACTACCTGGTCCCAAATCTGTTGCATACGCTCCACAACAGAGTCAACACCTGGACAGACAGAAGCCTCCGTCTGTCCTGAAGAAAATCGAGGGTGAAACCCAGAATTACAGAAAAACGGAGACATCAAAGTGGCAGAGCTAGCCCTATTATTAAGAGCAAACTCAGCCAAAGGCAAAAAAAGACCCAGTAATCCTGATCAGCAGACACAAAGCATCTTAGATAAGTCTCCAATGTCTGGTTTGTTCTCTCAGTTTGACCATTGGTCTGAGGATGAAATGCCGAGGAGAAAGACAATTGAACACCCAGTTTAGAACAAAAAGTCCTCCAAAATCTGGAAACAAACTGGACTCCTCTGTCAGACACAATGTTCTCAGGAATGCCGTGTAAACGAACCACGTGCTGAAGGAACAACGGCACCAATTCAGAGGAGGAAGGCAACTTAGGTAATGGCACAAGATGTATCATTTTGGAAAACCTATCACAAATTACCCAGATGGTGGTCATTCTCTGAGAAACAGGAAGATCGGAAATGAAATCCATAGAGATATGGGTCCATGGTCTCTTGGGCACAGGCAATGGCATCAACAAACCACTAGAGCGAGAGCAAGGCTTGGAGCGAGAGCAAGTCCCGCAGGACTGCACAAATTCCCTGACATCACGAGACAAGGTAGGCCACCAAAAGGACCGACTAACCAAGTCTCTGGTACCAAAAATTCCGGGATGCCCAGCCAATGCGGAACAATGAATCTCAGACATCACACTCTTTTTCCATTGGTCCGGGACAAACAATTTTCCAACAGGGCAGCGCTTGGGCCTATCCTCCTGACACCCCTCCAGAGCAAGTCTCAAATTGGGCGAGATGGCGGAAAGAACTACACCCTCTTCAAAATAACAGAAGGATCAGATAACTCAGGAGAGTCCGCAAGGAAACTCCTCGAGAGGGCATCCGCCTTAACATTCTTAGTGCCAGGAAGAAAGGAAACCACAAAATTAAAACGTGTGAAAAACAAGGCCCACCTGGCCTGTCTAGGATTGAGTCGCTTGGCAGATTCCAGATAGACCAGATTCTTATGGTCCGTAAGGACCACCACCTGATGTTTGGCTCCCTCCAGCCAATGTCTCCACTCTTCAAAAGCCCACTTCATGGCCAATAACTCCCGATTACCTACGTCATAATTACGTTCAGTAGGAGAAAATTTTCGAGAGAAAAAGGCACAAGGGTTACTTTTAGAGGTCTCTGGATCTTTTTGGGACAAAACGGCACCTGCCCCAATTTCAGAGGCATCAACCTCCACCTGAAATGGCAGAGAAACATCAGGCTGCCGTAGAACAGGAGCAGAAGTGAATCTCTGCTTAAGTTCCTGAAATGCAGAGACTGCCTCAGGAGGCCAATTCACCACATCAGAACCCTTTCTGGTCAAATCAGTTAATGGTTTAACAATAACCGAGAAATTACCAATAAATTTACGATAAAAATTGGCAAAACCCAAAAATCTCTGAAGAGCCTTTAATGAAGTAGGTTGGACCCAATCACAGATGGCCTGAACCTTGACCGGGTCCATTTCAATAACAGATGGGGACAAAATGAATCCCAGAAATGAGATCCTCTGTACGCCAAAAAGACACTTTGATCCCTTCACATACAGAGCATTCTCTCTCAAAATCTGGAATACAGTTCGAACATGTTTCAATGAGAGTCCCAATCATTAGAAAAAATCAAGATATCATCCAAATAAACAATCAGAAATTTGTCCACAAAATCCCTGAAAATGTCATTCATGAAGGACTGGAAGACGGAAGGAGCATTAGTGAGCCCAAGGGCATCACTAGGTACTCAAAATGCCCTTCAGGGGTATTGAATGCCGTCTTCCATTCATCCCCGTGCTTAATGCGAATAAGGTTATACGCCCCCCTGAGGTCAAGCTTGGTAAACCAAGTAGCGTTTTTCACCCTGGAAAACAGGTCAGAAATCAAGGGTAACGGGTATTGATATTTCACAGTAATATTGTTCAAGAGACGATAATCAATACACGGCCTTAATGAACCATCTTTTTTGGCCACAAAGAAAAAACCGGCACCTAAGGGTGAAGAGGATGGTCTGATATGACCCTTCTCCAATGATTCCTTGATATAAGACCGCATAGCGTCATGTTCAGGTACAGACAAGTTAAAAAGGCGACCTTTAGGGAATTTACTACCCGGCACTAATTCAATAGCGCAGTCATAGCTCCTATGGGGAGGCAAGGATGCAGATTTACTTTCGCTAAACACATCAGAAAAATCAAACAAAAAGTCAGGAACATCCTGAGCCTGGGGGAGGCAGAAAAAACAGGAGTGTTGGTATTAACACATTGGCAGCCCCAACTGGTTACAGACACAGATTTCCAATCCAAAACAGGATTATGAGACTGTAACCAAGGGAAACCCAGCACGATAATGTCATGCAGATTATATAGAACCAAAAATTTGCAGCACTCCTGGTGATCAGGTTCAACCCTCATTATCACCTGAGTAGAAAACTGGGGTTTATTCTCAGCCAAAGGGGTAGAATCGATCCCCAGTAGGGGAATAGACTTCTGTAGGGGTATCAAGGGAAACCCACAACGTTTAGCAAAATCATAATCCATCAGGTTAATAGCTGCTCCAGAATCAACGAAAGCCTGAGCAGAAAATGAGGACAGAGAGCATATCAGAGTGACAGTTAATAAAAACTTAGTCTGAACACTACCCAAGACAACTGAGCGTGCAAAACGTCTTCCCCGCTTAGGGCAGACTGAAATAGCATGAGAGGCATCACCACAGTAGAAACATAACCTATTGCGCTTCGAAACTCATGACGCTGTGCCCCAGACACCACTCTATCACACTGCATGGGTTCAGAAGCTGGTTCACAAGGCAACACCATTCCACGCATACTTCTCCGCTCACGCAAACGTCTGTCAATTTGAATCGCTAATGACATAGAATCATTGAGACAAAAGGGGACAGGGAATCCCACCATAACATCCTTTACATTATCTGACAGACCCTTCCGGAAAAGGGCCGCCAAAGCGTCGTCATTCCATTTGGTCAGGACTGCCCACCTACGGAATCTCTGACAGTATAACTCAGCGTCATCAAGCCCCTGATTTAATGCCAACAAGGTTTTTTCAGCTTGATCAGTGACATTAGGCTCATCGTACAATAACCCCAAAGCCTGAAAAAACGCATCAACATCACTCAAAACAGGATCCCCAGGTATCAGGGAAAAAGCCCAATCCTGAGGATCGCTGCGCAGGAGAGAGATAATAATTTGAACCTGCTGGGCTGCGTTTCCTGAGGACTTAGATTTTAAGGCAAAAAACAATTTACAATTATTTTTGAAATTCTGAAACTTAGCTCGATCCCCTAAAAACAAATCTGGCATGGGGATCCTAGGTTCCACAACAGGCAACCTAGCAAGATATGCAGCAATACTCTGAACCTCAGTGGCAAGCTGATCCACACGGCCAGACAACTGTGCAAACTCCATTGGGAGAAAAGATCCTCCCCAGCACCCAGAGATACAGAGGAAAAAAAAAAAAATGCAACAAACAGAAAAATATCTCTGACAACTCTGACAACTTTTTTTCTTTCACAATATTTTTTTTCCTTCTGTGAGTACCATACAATTTCAATTTTTAGGCCGGTGAATCTGTTATGTTTCGGTAGCTGAGGAGTGCAGGTAAAAAAGGCAATACACCAGAGCAGTTGGAATCTATGAGATTGCAGTACCCTGACTAACCACCACAACTAGAGGCAGCCGTGGAGCGTTCCTACGTTGGTCCTAGACGCCTCGTCACAGCCTGAGAAACTAACTACACCTAAAGATAGAAATAGGAAAGCTATCTGCCCCAGAGCAGAACCCCAAAGATAACAGAAAGCCCCCAAACATGTAATGGCGGTTAGACAAGAGGAAATACTGACACAGAAAGAAAATAGTATGAGCAAACGCTGGGGCCCAAACTATCTAAATAGAAAAGGATAGGAAGGGTACTTACTGCAATCCCAGAAAACCCTGAAAAGCACCAACTCTACTAATTTCAAAATCACCTGAGATCACACGACCTCTACCACCTAAATTAGTTCTCTGGTGTAACAAAATAAAACAGCAGCCACTGAAAAAAACTGGAAAAAGCAAAAGAACAAAACTCAGTGGCTGAACTAAACTGAGAGGGCAGAAGCCCCCGGAGAGGACCCTGAAGGCCCCCAAAGAAGAGCAGGACAAAATGCAAAAATATAGCACAAACACAAAAGAAGCAAAAGTCTTATCTGTAAGCAGGAGATGCAGACACGACACAGCAGGCTACAAGGGAAACTGGAATGAAGGATTCAGACCAGAACAATTGATCACCGGCAACCCTGATGGGAAAATGACTCCCTTATATAAGACCAGTCAGTAACACCTGATTCCCAGTCCTCACAATCTTTACTAGCACCGCTTGTAACCACCAGAGGGAGCCTCTGCTCAGAACTCATCTCAAACCCATTCACAACACCCTTCAGCGTATGACAGCGGGTGCAATAACATCACCTGCCGGCGCCCGCTGTCAGACACTGAGAGGGAGAACAGTGAGCAGCACAGGAGCCGGGAGGTGAGTTTTTTTTTTTATTTTTTTTATATGGGGGTGCAGTCGAGTCCTGGCTGGAGAAGTCGTCATGTCGGTGTGGGCCAGATGGAAAAGACATGAAAAGTGAACAATTCCATTAGAAAGAACATCAGCGGTAAGTCATTATCTGTACCTGTGCTGTAATCTATTATATGTTCTGTAGGACTGGTATTATTTAACACAGACCATATGGCGGTAATATCAATATTGGTCTTTTTATATATAGATTATTTTGGCCAACAGCGCGGTCATTTGCTGAGGTTCTCTGATGATGGGCCCACTCAGAAGTTTTGCCCCACTAAACCAAAACCCTAGCTATGCCTATGGCTCTCTCTCTAGTCTTTCTTTCTCGCTCTCTGTTCTTTCCTTCTCGCTCTCTGTTCTTTTTTCTCTCTGTTCTTTCTTTCTCTCTTTTCTTTCTTTCCTCTCTTTCTCTGTTTGTTCTTTCTCTCTCTTTCTTTTCCTCAGTACCAGCCACTGTGCCCTCATTACCAGTCAGTGTGATCAGCAGTGCTAAATGGTTATGCTTGGGGCGAGGATATGGGTGTGATTAGCTGTGAAATGGGTGTTGTCGGGGCGTGGCCTAAAATTTTCAGCGGCGCGCAACACGCGCCGCAGCCTTTAATCCTCTTTCCTGTCTTCCAAATTTGGGAGGTATGCTGTATGACCTCCCTACAACTTCTGGCCATGCTCCTGATGAGCGCGACGGATGGTCTCGTGAGGGATCTCCTCCCACACCTGGACTAAAGCATCCACCAACTCCTGGACAGTCTGTGGTGCAACGTGGCATGGCCTAAAATTTTCTGCAGCATGCACAGCGTGCCACAGCCTTTGTCCCTCTTTCCCTTATTCAAAGGTTGGGAAGTATGATGTTGGGCCGCAAGAATATATTTTCTCTGGTGGGCCCAAGGTACTCCAGTCCGATGCTGCTGGCAAGGTCCATGTATGTTGGCTCCTTAACAGCCTTAAATACCATGCCTCAGCAGCAGGGGCGTACATATCAATCATGGGGCCCCATAGCAAAAGTCTGAATGTTCCCCACCCCCCAAAAAAAAAACCCAGAGGCATTGTAAATGTAAAGTGCCAGCACAGTGAGGGAAGTTGAGTCGCACAGAGACCGGGGTTTTGGGGGTACTCGGCACCGATCACGTCGACTTTTATGGGGGATGTCACGAGTAACACAGCTCGGTCCGTGACCTGGGCGATCACTGGAATGTGGGATATTTCCAGGGGATGATAGAATGTTCGTGTAGTTTGTCGTGACGCCACCTGTAATACCTGGTCAGGGTGTCCAGCGCTGCTGTGCAGGTCCTCTGGAAGGGATGGTGTAGTGCAGGTAGGTGAAAAGTCTTCTACAGGTAACACGCTATCCTTCCAGGGCAGATAGATGTGAGATAGAGCAATGGTGCAAAGTGATGTAGCAGAGTGGACTATGCGACGTAGTAAGAAAGCAGGAAACACTTCAAGTTAAACGTTGCATAATAAAATTTTTAATAATAACATTACAAAAGTGCAAATAGCATTAGTGCCGAAGTTCGTGGAGACTTCTTAGGACTACCCCCACCGGGGTAACTTCACAGTGTCCTTTACTTGTGCTTGTGGAGGACCCGCTCCAAACCTCCAACTGTGGTCTTGGGTGGGCTGCAAGACTTTCCTTGAGCAGACCTCACTTTCGGCCACACCAAACGGGTTTTTAGTTTCTGAGGTAGTTGAAAATAGTGCACAGTTAAGTTTTTTGTAAAACCAAGATGGAGCACCGAAGTGCAACTATTTACAGAAAAGTTTGTGAGCCAGTACAGTTCATGGCTTCAAAGTTCAACATTTTCATTACATTGAAACACCATTACCCAACCTGGGTATATTAAGGCAACAATAAACTTGTTCTTCTGAACATTCACCCGTCCGAGTACATCAAACCATTACCCAACCTGGGTATATTAAGGCAACAATAAACTTCTTTTTATGAACATTCACCGTACGGCTACATCAATAATTTAACTATTTACATACAGAGACCCTGTCCGGGTTATTTAGACTTCTTTGGCTGGCCTCTTACAGGTACCACCTGGTACTGTTCTGGAGCTTGCCAAACATCCGTGACAGGAGGGTCCACCCAGACCTGATGACGTCGTGTGGCCTGTACAGTGACGTCGTGACCCGCTACCTGGGTCTGTGTGGCCAACTCTTTCGTCTCCCTCCGGGTCTAGACCCCTATGTCCCGGACTGAACGAACCCCAGGGGGCCTAACAGGCGCCGGGTACGGGCCAGCTATCATTATCATGTCCATAGCTGGGGCTGCTGAGGAGACCACTGAGGGAGGCTGGGGAGATTTACGGCGTGGGGTGGGCACTTGTGCAGAGGCCTGGTTGGGGGAGGCTGAAGGCTCGTAGGGTCTGTCAGTTTCCTGACACTCTGGGGAGTAGGGGTCGCACCTGGTAACATTTAGGGCGTACCATCCATTGTAACCCCAGTGTCGGGTGTAAGTCACCAAGTCTCCTGGCAACAGGTCCCTCCCCGGGTGTCCTTCTGGGAGGTGAGCCTCCACGTCCCGCCGGGTTACAAAAACTTCTAAATAAAGTCCAGGCTCCTGGATGAAGCCCCAACCACCTTTTAACTTAAAGTTCCGTACTGCACCCTTACGCCGCGGCTCCCTCACCGTACTTTTATCCTTTCTCATACGTGCCTTCTCTGCCAGGTCCTTCTCCAGGTGACGTTGCCGAAGCTTTTGGGATTCTCGCTGCTCCCTTTGTCGCTCTGCTTCCCGCTCCCGACGTCTCCACTCTTCCTCCTGACGCCGGTTGTAATTCTCCTCCACCAGCAGCTCCATGTCTCCACCATCAAACGCCAGCTTACGATGTCCGGTTTGCGGCAGCTCTCCTGGCGCCCGCCAGTCCTGGCGGCGCTCACCTGTGGCGGAAGCAGCCGGCTCTGGAACAGATGACGGTCGGGCCTCCGGTACAGGCAGGTAGAGCTCTGGTGCCTGCGCAGCCTCCTCCATGAGGACGGGTGTCGCTTCTTCTGCCTCAGCGACGGGGGCAGACAGCGGGATCTGGGGTGCTGGTGCGGCGTTTTCTGCAGGAACGGGTGCCTCCACTGTGATACTGGCAACCGGTTCAGATTGCAAGGGCTGGGATGCCCGCATGGCCTCCTGTACTGGAACGGGTGCCTCCACTGAGATACTGTCAACCGGTTCAGATTGCAAGGGCTGGGATGCCCGCACGGCCTCCTCTACTGGAACGGGTGCCTCCACTGAGATACTGTCAACAGGTTCAGATTGCAAGGGCTGGGATGCCCGCACGGCCTCCTCTACTGGAACGGGTGCCTCACCTTCCGGTACAGACACTTCAGGGGGTAAGAGGGATTGGCGCCGCTCCAATTGTAGTTTTAGGGCCCGCCAGCTCGCTTCAATCCTGGCGACCTCCTCCTGGTGCCGGGCCAGGTCTCTCAGGGTATCCTCCGCTTCTTCCAGCGTAGTAGGGTTTCCAGGCCGGGTGCCAAACGGGGCTCCGTGGCGATCGGGTCGCTTCCGTGGGGGGAGAGCTCGGACTCCTCCATCCCTTCCCACTTCTGCTCATGTCCGTTCGCCATCTCTGCCAAGTCACATGTGTCATTAGCATCAGGAGAGGCGCCATCTTTTGTAGGGAGGCGGGACCTTCGCGTTCGTTTCCGCCCACTGAGGAGGATGAGGAGGCGGAACTCCAGAGCTGTGGGGCACGATCTTACATTGCAGTAACATTTAGAGTGTGCGGACATCGTTTTCGCGCCACGGAGTGAGTGTACGCCCACGAGAGCACGCCCTTATTCTTCACCTGTGCCTCGTGGCGCAGATATGACGGAAAAATGGCAAATACAGTCTATGATGATTTTTGCAATTCTCAAGCAAAAAAACAGTTCAATTAAGGCACACAGGACTCGCTTATAGCGAGCTTCTGAATCCTGTTCGTGACGCCAAAGTTGAGTCGCACAGAGCAACAGGTTTTGGGGGTACTCGGCACCAAGCCCGTCGACTTCTATGGGGGATGTGACGGGTAGCACAGCTATGTCCGTGCCCTGGTCGCTCACTGGAATGTGGGATATTTCCAGGGGATGATAGAATGTTTGGTAGTTTGTCGTGACGCCACCTGTAGTACCTGGTCAGGGTGACCAGCGCTGCTGTGCTGGTCCTCTGGCAGGATGGTGTAGTGCAGTTAGGTGATAAGTCTTGTACAGGTAAGACGGTATCCTTCCAGGGCAGATAGATGTGAGATAGAGCAATGTTGCAGAGTGATGTAGCAGAGTGGAGTATGCGACGTAGTAAGAAAGCAGGAAAGGAAACAATTCTTACTACAAAGACATGCAGCATAAGGCTGCCTCAACCCCTCCCATCCAAATAGCTACACCCTGTTCTAACCAGCCTGAGCTAGACCATCCCATTGGGTCCGCCTACACTCAGCTGGCATAGTGTACTGTTGAATGCAGTGGTTGGAGTCAATGGGGTGTTTCCTCCTTACCTGAGAGTAAGTTGTCACACCGCTGGGTGCGATGCAACATCTCTGTGGCGACTGGACCCTCGGGTGCTTCTGTCTTTTCACAAATGCCGGCTTTACCCGGCAATTGAATCAGAGGCTATTTTACTATGTAGAAGTGAATAAACTATAAATATATGTATATATATAT
Source organism: Oophaga sylvatica (assembly GCA_033576555.1). Lineage (NCBI taxonomy): Eukaryota > Metazoa > Chordata > Amphibia > Anura > Dendrobatidae > Oophaga > Oophaga sylvatica. The sequence goes on along the minus strand of JARQOD010000006.1, from coordinate 282,764,181 downwards.
ATGTCACAATGACATGTATATATATATATATATATATATATATATATATATGTATTCTAAGTGTGTATATTTTGTGTTTACAAGGAAAGAAAGTGTTTTTTTAGTTGCGATATTTTGTTCCCATAGACTTACATGGGACTTCGGTTATCGGAATCGGATATCGCCGATATTTAGTGATATCGGCGATACCATTCCGATCCGATATTTTTAGATATCGAGCAGTATCGCTCAACACTACCGCTAACATTAATTTCAAGTATTGCCTGTACTATGAATAATTTCTTATTTCTTGATCTGTATCTATTGTAATTCTCTTAGGATACTATATTCTCTTCTAAATCAATGTCATTGACTTGCTAAAGGCTAAGCAACTGTGCCTTATGAAAAAAAATGAAGTCTGAAAATAAAATTCAGGACTTGCTTGGTATTCATGGTTTCTAGCTTTGGACAGCTCCTCTTAGATGTACGGTACAAGTGCATTACATATTAACTTGTTTCTGAGCTGATGACATGGGAGTTTTTTCTCTCTGTTTTTGTATGAATGTATTCATCTGGGTTCAGAGTAGTAACTTTTAATTTTATATCTATCAATAAAAGATGCTGTAAGTTCAGAGATATAATGTATGCTGCAATTAAATGGCAGATATTAGCAGCAAAGGAACAGCTTAAACATAACTGCAAACTATTCGTTATACTTGTGTTAATGCATTATGTTCAAATAAAACCTGGAAAAACAAATCTAATAAATTTGAATAATTGCAGGTTTCCTTATTATTTTGCGTTGTCAAAGTCTAACCTTGCTGATAGTAAAACTTGTGTGTCCAGTTACTGAGGTACAATCGATCTTAAATAAGGTGATAGTTGAGATATACAGTGCACTCCTCTGACTAGACTAGTTTTACTTGTTAGTCAATTAGATTTAATGGCTAATAGTTTACAACTTGTAAGGTTTCGTTTTTCCAAGTGTAATTTGGAAACCTGAACACCAGTGAAGCACATGATATAGTGACAATATCTTCACTCACACTAATGGTACTGCTCCCTTGAGGGCCGGTGGCACATCGGCCAGTAATGTAGTGTAGTGGAGGGGATGGAAAAAGAAGCAAGAGCGGCTATTATAGTTAACATCAGAGCATATTTTACTAAGGTAGAAGAACCTAAAAACCTAACTGACATCAGATTGGATGTTATTCACACATGGATTTGACATAGTTTTCATACAGATGGTAATACACGGCAGTAGTTTACATTTCTTCTTCAAAATGATCTCACAGTCATATGAATCCATTTTAGCAAAATCCATCTTTACTACCTTTTAGCACACTGGCTGCAGCAGCTACTTTTCTAGATGCTCCCATGGGGCAAGAAATATAATTCCTTTCATAAATCTTCCACATTAGGTTGGCACTTGCAGTTCACCACTGTATGTATAAAGGCGACCTTGTCTAACCCACAGCAGTTTTATGGCTTCTATTTGCTCTGCATCAACATGGTTCCCAACTATATTACTGTTCGGGCTTCTTCCAGTTTCCCAATAAGCAGTACTCACTTCTAGAATAAAGGCCCCTGCCACTTTCTTGAAGGATTCCTAGTTGATAGAATGCGTTTTCTGTCTGGTTGTTGTTCACTTGTGTTGTAACTACAGGCACTCTGACGATCTAGGCCTTAACAGCCCCTTATATAGCTGAAGCTCCTCCCTGAGTTTCTTACTAGTTGCTAATAGAGATCAGCGAGCACTAAAATGCTCGGATGCTCGTTACTTGAACCAAACAATTCCTAATATTCAGATGCTCATTTGAGTAATGAGCATAATGGGAGTCAATGGGAAATGCATGCACTTTTCTGGCAGACCCCATAAGGAAATTATTTGACAAAAAAACGTAAAGTTGCCCAATGAATTTCAGATAGATAAATCGACATTTTGGCCTAAGTCCGGCCTTTATCAAGATATATCTGTGTTAGTGCAAAATAGAAACAGAAAGAGAAAAAAAGAGAAAAAAAAACATTTTAAATAAAATTATGACAAAGTATCGGTGTACATAAAGAAATGATTATATAGTTGAATTTAAAGGATATAGAGCAGAGGTCTCAAACTGCATTCCTCATGGGCCGCAAACAGGTCATGTTTTCAGGAATTCCTTGCATTGCACAGGTGATAATTTAATCACCTGCACAGATAATGATTCCAGCACCTCGTGCAATGCTAAGGAAATCTTGAAAACACGCACGGTTTGCGGCCCTCTAGGAATGCATTTTGAGACCCCTGATATAGAGGGTAGCCCCTCGGGTAGGGTGTCATCTTGGGGGATAAGCAAAGTATGAAAAAATGGTAAAAATGAGAAATAAAAAATGATAAGAAAAAATAAATGAAATGATGAGTAAAAAGTGAAACAAGGAGGAGGATAATAGGAAACAAGGAAAAGAGAAAGAGAGAAGAACAAACAAATGAGAAAAGGAAAAAAAAGGTTAAGAGCAATAAAAAAAACAGAAAAAATAGAAAAAATAGGGGAAAAAGAAAAGGGAAAGGAAGATGATTGAATGAGAGGAATGGGAATAAGCAAAAGAAAAGGAAATGTAAATGTTGTTACCTGTAGGATATAGAGTCTCACAAGTTCAACACCTTCATAGTGGAATAAGAACTTCATCGCTTCTTTCGCAACCTATGCCTCAAAGTACATTTCGCTGGAAGAGAGACAGTTACCACACGTGATCTGACCTGAACGCTTATCTACTATGTTCACAAGATTTAGATCTACGTATTCCCAGCAACTTCCAACCACCTTGTTTCAGCCACCCAGTAGAAACCTATATAGGGCTAGTTCAACAGAACATTTCAGGAGCTTTACGCTCTATTGATAGGGGACTTCTGCACATCAAAAATAATTTAACACCTGAGGAAATAAAGCATTCGCGTCACTAAGATCCAGAAAAGAATTGGTTATTAAACCAGCAGATAAGGGGGCACTATTGTAGTCATGGATCACTTTTACTATGTATCTGAGATTTATTCGCAACTAAGTGACACAGCTACCTACACTCCGATCCCTCATAATCCCACCTCTGACATCACCCGCCTAATTAAACATCTAATCGATAACTATTGAGGAAACAACACAATTGACTCTAAACTCAGCGAGTTCCTAATTAACCAACACCCCGTGATTATGGTATCTTACACAATTCCCAAAATACTTAAAAACCTATGGAAACCCCAGGTTGACTAATAGTCGTTTCCACCAATTCCATCCATTCTCCCTTGGCCATCACCCTGTAGAAAATCCTGACCTCACATATTTCAAAAATCAGCTCTTACCTTCATGATACCACAGTCTTTTTACGCTCAATATGCGAAATTGGAAATATGATAATGGGGAGCAGACAAATCAGTTCTTGAATTTCTTAACCATAATACCACTTTTTCAACTGAACAAATACAATTCTATATCAATATACTGACACTTAGGCCTCTTTCACACATCCGTTTTTCGCCGTCCGGCACAATCCGTCCAAAATGTAAAAAGACGGATCCGGCGCAGATGGTGAAAAAACTGATGCAACAGATCCGATTTTTAATCGGATCCGGCCTGAACTTTTGAACCTGAAAAATGCAGTTTGCACTTGCCTGGAACGAGGAGAGAGAGAGAGACTGAGCATGCTCCGAGCACAAAAACAGAATGCGGTGGCCGGATCAGGCAAAAGACTGATCCGTTTGCCGGATTCGCCCATTGACTTGCATTGTAGGCAAGAGCCGGTTGCGCCGTATACGCAGCTCTCCGTTTTTTTTGCTGGACACAAAAAACGTTACATCATGCATTGTGTCCGGCCGCCGGAAACAAAATTTTAGACGGATCTGGTAAAAAACGGACGAAACGCAAGCACATGCGGAGCGATCCGACGCTAATGCAACTCAATGAGAAAAAACGGATCCAGCTAAATAAAAAAAAGGATCCGTTTTCTGCAAAACAAGCCGGATAGCGCCAGATGGCAAAAAACGGATGTGTGAAAGAGGCCTTATGCTTACCAAAACTTTTTCCTATTCGAAGATCAGTTTTACATCCAAAAATGATGTACAGCCATGGGTTCTAATGTGGCCCCTCCATATGCAAATATATTCATAGCCCAAATTGAAGACCTATAGTCACACCCTGCTTAACAATCACGTCATATGTTGGAAACATTATATTGAAACTATTTTTTTAATTTGGGTAGGCAGTGAAGGAGATCTTCTTGACTTCTTCCATGACCTTACTTTGTCCATCCCAGGCATAACCTTCTCCTTTTATCACGATGAACACTCGATACATTTCCTAGACACTACCATCACCATCATTCCCAACGGGAGTTTAGAAGCAGACCTGAATGTCAAACCGATGGACTAAAAGAGCCTACTACACTAATCAAGCTGTTATACCAAACATGTAAAAAACAGATCTGCCTAAATCACAACATCACAGGGTTGAACGCATTGTATCAAATGAATCTGTTTGAATTCAGAGACATGAAGAAATGAACAATAAATTTAGGGCCTATGGCTATCCTGATGCCATACTAAAAGGGCCAAATAATACTACCACAACACCCAGACACCCAGAGATAGACCACTGAGAGTAGCATTTGTCAGCACTTACCACTCTTTAAGCAAACTAATCAACCGCTGTGTCCTCAAACATTGGCCTCTCCTTCAGGAATCTTACCCCAACATGCCAGAATTTACTCATAAACCGCTTTTACGCAACAAACGACCTAATAACATCAGGAATCACTTAGTCAGAGCCGATATCGGATCCAAATAACAGATGGCCACCCAACAAACCCTGGCCACCCACGTAGAGGCACTTTTCCTTGCCTGGGGTGTCTTCAATGCTCTAATATCAATAAAGACGAATTGCACACTCACCCCAGTACCGGTAAGCAATATCCAATTAAGGGTTACTTCTCCTGCGAGTCGTCCTTTGTGGTATACTTGATAAAGTGCCCGTGCGGTCTCGGGTATGCGGGAGACTACAAAGCATATCCAAGACCGCATCTCACAGCATAAATCTACAATAAGATGTAAACGTACACTTCTACCGATACCGGCTCACTTCATCTCTGCTGGCCACACGATCACCCAACTCAAGTACCAGGTCATTGACCATATCCCTATACTTAGGAGAAGTGGTGATCAGGTTAGGAATCTAAAAGAATGTAAGTCCTATTGGATCCATGTTCTACAAACACTAACACCCCTGGGACTAAACAGGGAATATGAAGTCCTTTACTTATGTAATCTTATTGATTTATTGGGATGTTTCTGATAGTTTTGCCATTTCTCTAACCTCATTTTTTCCATATGTAATATTATTTCATTTTATTCCATAGGAATTACTTTATTAAGACTGATGTATTTTGACTGGATGATATGAA
>JARQOD010000006.1:282735343-282758675 GCA_033576555.1 Oophaga sylvatica | reverse complement strand
TTTTTCTTATATTTTTTATTTCCATTCCTTCACATTTTGCCTATCATCATGTTCTCTTCTACATTTTATGTATTCTTTTATTCTACCATATACCTATACAATGGATATCACCCGTCTCAAGCATACTGTCCCTCTTGTTATAAAAAATAATGTATTAACCAATTTTTTCTCTTTCTCCCCCTACTATTTATTCTTATTATTTATTATTATTATTATTATTATTATAGCGCCATTTATTCCATGGTTCTTTACATGTGTGGTGGGGCATACATAATAAAACAAGTGCAGTAATCTTAAATGATACAAGTCACGACTGGTACAGGAGGAAAGAGGACCATGCCTACGAGGGCTCACAATCTAAAAGGGATGTGAGAATACAGTAGGCGAGGGTAGAGTTGGTCGTGCAGCGGTTTGGTCGATTGGTGGTTACTGCAGGTTGCAGGCTTGTCGGAAGAGGTAGGTCTTCAGCTTCTTTTTGAAGGTTTCCATGGTAGGCGATAGTCTGATATGTTGGGGCAGAGAGTTCCAGAGTAGGGGGTGATGTGCGGGAAAAATCTTGTATGTGATTGTGGGAAGAAAAGATAAGAGGGAAGTATAGAAGGAAATCTTGAGAGGATCGGAGGTTGTGTGCAGGTAAATACCGGGAGACGAGGTCACAGATGTATGGAGGACACAGGTTGTGGATGGCTTAGTATGTCATGGTTAGGGTTTTGAACTGGAGTCTTTGTGTAATTGGGAGCCAGGGCAGGGATTGACAGAGGCGTCGCACTTTTACTCCCCTTTTAGGACTGACAATAAAACATTCAAAATCGATAAGAAATTACAGTTCACATGAAAAAAAGTTAAGAAAAATGTTTTCCTGTATAATGACTTGTATATAAGGCAAAATTAAAAAAGGATTAAAAATGGATTTAAAAAAATAATTTAAGTAAACCAAAGTTGAAATTTTTATTAAAAATTGGGACTCAGATATGCCCTGTATTAGGCAAAAACATTTTGTTCAAATTGTCATGTAATAGTACTCCAAGACTCATAAAGGCTATGCAGTAAGCGCAAAGCCTGCCAAAAATTGCAAGCAGGATAATTCAAAACACCCTTAAAGGCACCAACTCTAGTCCCTAATTCAATATTGTGAACAAAGTATAGTTGTCGTACTCCTACACTCATAAAAACTTTGCAGAGTGCAAAACCTGCCAAAAAAATTACAAGCATGGTCATCCATACACCTTTGAAGGTACCAACTGTAGTACCTCATTCAAATATTGTGAACAAAGTGTAATTGTGGTACTCCTACCCTCATAGTAGCTCTGTGGGCAACATGTTGGCTCAGTGGTTAACACTGCAGCTTTGCAGAGCTGGGTTTCTGGGTTCAAATCCCACCAGGGACAGCATCTGCAAGAGTTCGTATGTGTGGGTTTCCTCAGGGTACTTGCCAGCATCCTAAAGACATATTGATAGGGAATTTAGTACTGCAGAATATGAGCAAATCAAAATAAAAAAATAAATAAAGGCTCTAGATACAGTGCAAAGCCAGGAAAAATAACAATAAGGCACATCCATAGACTCTTGAAGGCAACATAAAAAAATATTAAGAAAATGTAGTTGATGTGCTTCACACTCATAAAGCTCTGAAAAAAGTACTAAGCCATGTAAAAATGATAAGGACGTTAATACAGCCATCCATAGACCATTTGTAACAACCCTGCTGGCATCTTTCTCTGCCTGTTGTCCGAACTCCTGCGGTTCTGCTCTGCTTCGCTACTGCCGCTGCAGCAATCTCTTGCTGCAGCTCCTCTCCGCATATCTTGCGGTTTCGCTCTGCTTTGCTCCTGCCTCAGCAGTATCTCTTGCGGCTCTACAGCCTTTCTCCGCAGCCTTGCGGTTCTCCTTCTGTGTGAACAGGTCTCTACCTGTTCCTCCATACTCCATTCCTTTCTGTCTGTACCAGTTCAGGTACCTTCTGTGTGAACAGGTCTCTACCTGTCCCTCCATATACCATTCCTTCCAGTCCGTCCCAGTGTCTACAGTTGCTGTGTAAATAGGTCTCTACCTGTTTCTCCATACACCATTCCTTCCAGTCAGTTTCAGTATCTGCCCTGTGTCTCATCCCTGCCAGCCTGCCCTGTGTCTCATCCGTGCCAGCCTGCCCTGTGTCTCATCCGTGCCAGCCTGCCCTGTGTCTCATCCGTGCCAGCCTGCCCTGTGTCTCATCCGTGCCAGTCAATCCTGTGTCTCATCTGTGCCTGCCAGTCCTTTGTCTCATCCGTGCCTGCCAGTCCTGTGTCTCATTCGTGCCTGCCAGTCCTGTGTCTCATCGGTGCCTGCCTGCCCTGTGTCTCAGCCGTGTCACCGTCTCCCAAAGTGGGATCAGCAGCAACAGCCAGACACCACCCTGGAGTGGCACCTGGCAGCTGCCTGCCGCACAAGCCTGACCTCACCATCAGAGGCTCCAGTGAAGACCTAAGCAGCTGTCCTAGTCAAGCCCCTTCCACGGTAGTCTGGTTTGTGGCACAGTGGGGCCACAACCCCCCTTGGCTCACGGCCATCAGCCAGGGTGTGAGCGTGACACCCTTGAAGACAACTAGAGTACCTCATTAAAATATTTTGAAAGTGTAGTTGATCTACTCCTACACTTAAAAAGGCTTTACACAAAGTGCAAAGCCAGGAACAAAATATAAGTAGGGTCATCCAGTGATCCATAGACCCTTGAAGGCAACAACTCGCTGGCCTCACTCAAATATTGAAGATTAAAAACACTTTATGCTCTGCTGTCATCTGGTGGTGTGGAAAAGTTGGAGCTAATCCAAGCTTTGTGAATTTTTATCAGAGTCAGCATGTCAGCACTCTCTGTTGACAGGTGAAAGCACTTGTCTGTTTTGACCCACCTTGGCGGCACTATATACCCGCTCATACAGGACGCTAGCGGCAGAGCAGCACAACATCTCCAAGATATAGAGGGACAGCTCATGCCAGGTGTTCAGCTTTGAGACCTAATAGTTGAAGGTTGCAGAGGGATTAGGGAGTATGCTGGTTTTGTGGGCCAGGTATTGTTGACCATTGGGGATAAGCAAACGTGTTCTGTGATACTTGGATATCACTCGAGTATCTGGGTGCTCAGATGTACTTGTTACTAGGCAAGCATTGAGCGGTGCTTGATGTAAAACTTGAATCCCCGCCCCGCATGTTTTGTGCCTGTTACACAGTCAATAAGCATGTGGGGAATGTCACTGTAATGCTGTAGCCATCTTGGTTGCAGCATTACTGTGATTAGCTGGCAATGTGACATCAACAGGAGTTACAAAAGAACAGGTGCTACCCAACTCGGAAGATTGACGCCATTGCACAGCTCTTTTACACTTTGTATTGGAGGGAGAGAGTACTTGTCTAGGTCTGTGCGTGCACAGTATAATAAATCAGAGTCCTGTAGTATTGATACTAGTGCTGAAGCTGAACCATCATACTAGGAGCCCTTCTAAGGGCTCATTGTTTGCTTTGCTGTTTGTATCTCATACATTTTGCATTTGGTGTAGGTAGGGAGAGAGAGTCGCAAGAGCAGAGAGAGTGTCTGAATACAGTCTGTTGCCAAATATATAGCTGAAGCTTTCTTTGAGGGGGTAAAAAAATGGAATATATTTTGATCAGAGTATTACGCGCTTTGTATTACTTTTTTGTGTTATATAACACTCCAAAATATTGTTGAAAAATTTTCCTGGGTTAAATATATTACCCATACGCTATTCTGTGTTCTGGGGTAATTATTTTTATATATAACACTCCAAAAAAAATTTGGCAGGGTTAAAATGTATCACCCATAGACTATTCTGTGGTGTGAGGTACATTTTTGTGATCTATAAAACTGAAAAAAAGCATCAAAAAGTTTCTCAGGTTTAAATTTGTCAGCCATACAGTATTCCTTGTGGTGGAGTATATTTCTGATATCTAACTCTTCAAAAAAAGAGTTTGAAAAATTGTCTGGATTCCATTCTTACCCATATACTATTCCATGGTCTCCGATACAATTTTGTGATATTTAACACTACAAAAAAAACATTAAAATACTGGCTGGGTTACATTTCTCACCCACACACTATTCCGTGGTCTGGGATACATTTCTGTGATATCTGACATTCTAAAAGATTGTTACTTTTTTACTGTATTCAATTAGTCATCCACACAGTGTAACTTACTTAGTGGGTGACAAAGATGGCAGAACAATGCGAAACTCTCGAGGGAGTAACCGGAGAAATATTGGAATCAGAAAAAGCTGACGCAACAGCAGAGGTAGCAGAACCTGTGGTCCAGATCCAGACAATTTCCCTGAACCACCAAGGCCCGAACCCAGGACAAATTCTTTACGCTGGGGTTCTTGCAGACTGTGTACGGATCTAGAAACTGGTAAGCGGACTGTGAAGTTTAGTCTGGTTGTAAGAGACAAGAAGGGGAGACAGGACCAAGTCTGGAGAAATGTTATTAGGCTTGTTAGCCACGAGGTGCCGAGAGTTGGCATCCAGGGGGGTGGTCGTTATTTGTGATGGTCAGCAGAGAAGGGGGTCCAGTGAAGAGTTTGGGACACGTCATCACATCTCGTTCAACTATAGGGCTGCAGAGCCTGAACACTTGCCTTGCTGCTATGCAGTGAGTGTGATCCCAGAAGGAAGGGAGCAGGATGAACCCTTCTTGAGGAATGAATGGGCCTGGGAGATGCTCCTTGAGGCAGTTTGAGATAGTGATACTACCACCCCCAAGAGAGCGTATTGTCCTTGGGGCTCCCAGCCTCCTATGAAGGAGTAGCCAATGGTGCAGGTGACATAAGGGGTTGTTGCCCATTTCTACATGTCGGTAGCTCCGTAACTACCAGAAGCTTGGTCACTTACAGCCCAGGCACCTGGGAATTGGACTCCAGGCAGCAGGTGGAGGCAATCCCCCCATAGTCAAGAGGAAGGAGAAGAAGAAATAGACATCTGAAGAGGATTTCTGTATTACCTTCCTTATAATTTTTTACTGGCTTTTCATTTTGTTCAAAGTCTTTATGAGTGTAGGAGTACAGCAACTACATTTTAATAATATTTGAATGAGGCCCACAGTTGTTGCCTTTCATGGGTCTATGAATCATCCTTCTCCTGGCTTTGTATATAAAGTACACTTTCAAAAAATTTATGTTCCAAATTTATTTCTGGATTCAATTAGTCATTCATATAGTTTAACGTGGTTATTGGTACATTACATTCTAAAAAAGCATTAACAAATTTGGCTAGGTAAAATTTCTCACCCATACACTATTCATAGGTCTGGGGTACATTTATGTGATATATAACAGTCACACATAGTGTAAAAAATTAGCTGGGTTAAATTTTGCACCAATATAGTATTGATAAGGAGTAAATGTATGTAATATCTAACCCTCAAAAAATAGTACAAAAATGTATCTGGATTCAATTACTCATCCATAGAGTATTATGTTTTCTGGGCTACATTTCAGTGATATATATGTTAGGGTCTGCGGAACGCACCTAATAGATATATTAGAGAGGTGCGATCACAGCCCGGGGTCCACCGTGCAGGCGAAGCCCGCTGCTAGTAAGATGGCGAAAGTAGCGAACTCTGTTAACCCGCAGAGTCGCTAAAATAAACGCCGTAGCGCGCTGTGGCAGTAAGTGCAAACTCTGTTAATCCCCAGAGCCGCTAACGGGAATGCCACAGCGCTATATGGCGATAGGTGCGAACTCACTTAGCTTCAGTGAGCCGCAAAGTAAAACGCTAGGGCGCTGAACCAACGTTATAAAGCGAACCCTGCTGCGTCACAGAGCCGCTGAGAAAAGGACTGTGTCCTGTTAACACCACAGGGATACACAGATAACTGCTGTGCGGATAGCAGTCCGTGATCACGCAGACAGCAATGCAATCAAGCAATCTCCTCACCGGAGAACCCGGTATTCTAGGGGCTTATTTCAGCCAAGCCCTAACCACTTGCACTCAAATCTCCTCACCGGAGGAGCCGGTATTCTAGGGGCTTATTTCAGCCGAGCCCTAACCACATGCGTGCATGATCACACTGGCGCAAAGCACATAATGCAATTGATACTAGCGCATGGCGGCCCAGCCATGCCACCCTTTTATAGCAACAGCTACAGGACCTGCCAGAAACAAGGACCAATGATACTGTTCCAGAATACCAGTAGTCACAGGACCTTCCTGGCAGACCAATAGGAGCTGCTGCAGTACCTGAGCATGTGACCCCTGATCTCCAATGAGAGATCTCACCCTGGGCATGCTCAGAAGGGGAAAACAAGGACTTTGTCCTAAAGACGTCTGCTCGCCGCTAACCAGTACTGACCACAATAGCAGAGCCTGGAGAGGCAGCAGTAATCCTCTGAACACTGTTAGACTGGGCGAGACGCTGGGACAGACATCTAAGCTGAGCAGAGTCCACTGAGGCTGGAGACGAATGGGAGACTGCAGCTGGAATGGCTTGAGATTCCCCTTGTGCAGAAAAGGGAACTCGACCCCTAACAATATAACATTTAAAAAAGAGTTCAAAAATGTGTCTGGATTAACTACTTCACCCCAATTTAGAAATTTTCAAAATTTTTATTTTTATATCCTTAAATCAGAGTCACACAAAATAGTTAATAAATAACATTTCCCACATGTCTTCTCTACATCACCACAATTTTTGAAACATAATTTTTTTGTTAGGAAGTTATAAGGGTTAAAAGTTGACCAGCGATCTCTCATTTTTCCAACAAAATTTACAAAACAATTTTTTTAGGGACAATATTACATTTGAAGTGACTTTGAGGGGTCTTTACGACAGAAAATACCAAAAAGAGATACCATTCTAAAACTTGTTCCTTTCTTTTTCGTTAAAAGAGCATGTTTTAACAAAAAGAAATAAAGGAATATTTTTTATAACTACCTTCCTGCCTGAGATCGCTGGAGATTACTGTGTGTTTGTACTTGTACCTGCCAGGTCAGGTCGGCTCCGTGGGACATTGTGGATCCTGCTATCCGGAGGACGCTAAGGGGTGAGCTGAAACATTTTTTTTCATATTCTAAAGCTTGCACCCCTCAAGTTGTTCAAAAACTACATTCAAGAAGTTTATTAATCCTTCAGGTGATTCACAGAAATTAATGGAATGTGGAAGGAAAAAATTAACTTTTAACTATTTTTCACAAAAATTTTACTTTAGACCCTCAGTTTTTTATTTTCACATGTCACTTTTGTACAGCCCCTGTGCCTAAACATTAGAAACCTCACACAGATGACATCATTTTGGAAACTAGACCCTCAGGGAACTTATCTAGATGTGTGGTGAGTGTGGTGAGCACTTGGGACCACTAGGTGCTTCACAGAAGTTTATAACATTGAACTGTGAAAATTAAAAAAAAATCAGATTTTCCACACAAAAATGTTTTTAGCACCAAATTTTGCATTTTTACAAGGGTAACAGGAAAAATTGCACAATATAATTTTTTTGAGCAATTTATCCTCATTATGCCGATGTCCCATATGTGGTGGTAAAATACTGCTTAGGCTGGAGTCACACAGACCATCTAAAAAATCAGACCGTTTTAGTCGGTCGATTATCGCAGCAAAATGTCATGAACATTGATGCGTCTGGCATCCGATTTTCCGTCGCTGATGCGATTTAGTCGCATCTGAGCATACGTTTCACATCCGATTGACATCCGACTTGCGATTTTTTGTGGCATCATACCAAAATGGACATTTAATGGTTTTGAGGCCTGCAACAAATTTAAATAATCAGCCAGACCCATATTTATGCTGCCTCCAACTGTTGTGAGCCTCCCAACTTTGCAGTGGACTCATTTTGTTCTTTGTGGTTCCTGTTTTTTTTGCTGCTTTGTTCCAATCATGAGCGACAGACTGATCTTTAATAGCACTGAGGGTCTGCTATACAATTGGGTGCTATCCAGACGTTTTGGGGAGCCATACCCTGTAGTTGCAGCTCCAGAATCCATCGAAGACTGTGGATGCATCCACTTTTGAGGCAAAGGATCAGTAAAGGCCATTTTCAGCGCCTGTATTCGACGCTGCGTAGCCATCCAGACAAGTTTTTTAACTATTGTCGCATGAGCGTTCAAACTTTTGATAATTTGCTGGAGATTGTACGCCCTGGGTGTTAGGGTTCGAGTTCCCGCTGCTGCACAAGGGGAGTCTCGAACCAGTCCCGCTGTGGTTCCCCATCCATCTCCAGCTGCAGTGGAGCCTGCTCAGCAAAGACGTCGGCCCTAGCGTCTTGCCCATTCCAATACTGTGCAGAGACTTGCTGCTGCCCCTCCTGGATCTTCTATTATAGCCAGTGCTGGAGAAGACGTCTTTGGGACGAAGTCCTGCGTTTCCCCTTCTGAGCATGCCCAGGGTAAGATCTCTCATTGGAGATCAGGGGTCACATGTTCAGGTACTGAAGCAGCTCCTATTGGCCCGCCAGGAAGGTCCTGAAACTACATGTGTTTTGGAACAGTTTCTCATTGGTCCTTTTTCTGGCAGGTCCTGTAGCTGTTACTATAAAAGGGTGGCATGGCTGGGCTGCCATGCGCTAGTATCAAATCTGTTACGTGCTTGCACCAGTGAGGTCATGTATGCATGTGGTTAGGTCTGGCTGAAATAAGCCCCTAGAATACCGGCACCTCCGGTGAGGAGATTGTATGCACGTGTTCACGGCTCGGCTGAAAACGCCATTAGAATACCGGCTATTCCGGTGAGGAGATTGTTGCTTGTGTTCTAACTGCATGAACTCAGACTGCAATCCGCTTAGCAGTCATCGGTGTTCCCTGTGAGTCTAACAGGACACAGTCTTTTTCTCAGCGGCTCTGTGACGCAACAGGGTTCGCTTTATAACGCTGGTTCAGCACCCTAGCGTTTTACTTTGCGGCTCACTGAAGCTAAGTGAGTTCGCACTTATCGCCATATAGCGCTGTGGCATTCCCGTTAGCGGCTGTGGGGATTAACAGAGTTTGCACTAACTGCCACAGTGCGCTACGGCGTTTATTTTAGCGACTCTGCGGGATAACAGAGTTTGCTACTTTCACCATCTTACTAGCAGCGGGCTTCGCCTGCACGGTGGACCCCGGGCTGCGAACGCACCTCTCTACTATATCTATTAGGTGCGTTCCGCAGACCCTAACACTGGGATAAACTTTCAGAACACCAGGATGCGTGCAGCTATTTCTGCTGAGGAACGCCTTCTCCTAACATTACGGTATGTGTGGCTATGATATGTTGATGATGTTTCCCACGACATACCTAATTTTCCTGTGTTGTAACTTAGTTAATGTTAACATATTGTAATGAATGTTCTTACCACACTTACCCATCTTCACTATTTGCTTGTGTGTACCCCTCATAATGTATTGGATGTCATAGCATTTAGTGAATGCGTGCTTACAGAAATGTTCCCAGTTTAAATGTGGGTAATGCAGTGCTTGTTGTTTTGTTTGCTGATGTGTAAAATTTTTTTGCTGTTTGTGTATTGCAGGTTCCTTTCAACTGGGCTGTCATACGCTGCCATGCACTTAGAGTTTTTAATCGGCAAATCCACCATTTCAGGAATTGTCAGCTCTACTTATTTTGAAATTTGGTCAAGTCTAAATAAAGAGGTCATGCCTGAGCCTAAAATGGCAGATTTGTTGAGGATTGCACTTGGATTTCAAGAAACATGCCATTTTCCACACTGTATTGGAGCTCTGAACGGGAAGCACATTCGTGTGCGTAAGCCGGCGAAATCTGGGTCCCAATTCTACAATTATAAACAATTTTTTTCAGTAGTCTTGTTGGCCTTGGTCGACAGTAACTACCGCTTTATAATTGTAGACTTTGTGGCTTATGGAAGGACTGGAGACTCCAGAGTCTTCAATTCTTTCATTATGGGTCGGCGGCTACGCAATAACCAATTGGACTTACCACCACCATGTCAACTTCCACACTCCAATATGGATCCAGTGCCTTATGTTCTGGTAGCCGATTAGGCCTTCCAATTGACATGTAATGTTATGATGCCATATCCACGTCGCAATCTGAACCATCGGCGTCGCATATTTACGCCTGGTGGAGTGCACTTTTGGTATTCTTACTGACAAATGGTGGGTACTCCAATCAGCCATTCAGCTGAGTGAACGTAATGTAAATGTTGTAGTCAAAGCATGTGTGGTACTACATAATTCTCCACCACCCTAGCGCACTCCTACCTACCACACATTCAGAAATCTACAAGCCATTAACTCTCAGACACTTTCAGACTCCCTACACTCATCGCTGTCCCAATCTCCTCTTTTTCCTGTCCTGATCTGGCTGTTCATCACTACAATGACATTCTTAGAAGCACCCTTGACCAAGTAGCACCGCTCACCCTCAGAACCTCCAAACACACAGTAAAACAGCCCTGGCTCACATTGCAAACTCGACTTCTTCAGCGATGCTCTAGGAGTGCTTAACGCCTCTGGAGAAAAACCCGCACACCAGAAGACTTCATCCACTTTAAATTCATGTTAAGAACTTATAATGCTGCCCTTCACCTCGCCAAACAGACCTACTTCACCACACTGATCTCCTCACTAGCCAACAACCCCAAGAAACTTTTTGACACTTTTCACTCCCTCCTCAGGCCAAAAGCACAAGCCCCTATCACAGACATTTGTGCTGACGACCTGGCCTCCCACTTTATAGAAAAAATAGATACTATCCGTCAGGAAATCTGCTCTCAACCACCAAGTGCTGTGACTCCCATCCCTCCCTGCATTTCCCCTGGCTCACTTTCCACATTTGATCCCATCACAGAAGAAGAAGTCTCCAGACTCCTCTCTTCCTCTCGTCCGACTACATGCACTACCGACCCCATTCCCTCACACCTCCTCCAGTCTCTCTCTCCAGTTATCACAACTCACCTAACTACAATCTTTAATCTCTCACTCTCCTCTGGCATTTTCCCATCCTCCTTCAAACACTCCATCATTACTCCATTACTAAAGAAACCCACTCTCGACCCTTACTGCACAAACAACTACAGACCGGTCTCCAATCTGCCTTTCATCTCTAAACTTTTGGAGCGCCTAGTCTACTCCCGCCTTACCTGTTACCTCTCCACTCACTCCCTCCTAGACCCTTCACAGTCCGGCTTCCGCCCCCTACATTCGACTAAAACTGCACTCATCAAAGTGACCAATGACCTTCTTACAGCAAAACTTAACGGCGACCACTCTCTGCTCATTCTACTGACCTTTCTGCAGCTTTCGACACTGTTGACCACTGTCTCCTACTGTCTAGGCTCCAGTCACTAGGTATTAAGGAAACTGTTCTCTCCTGGTTCTCCTCCTATCTTTCTGACCGCTCCTTCAGTGTTTTGTTCTCTGGCTCCACGTCATCTCCTCTTCCTCTCACTGTCGGTGTACCCCAGGGCTCAGTCCTTGGCCCCCTTCTCGTCTCTCTCTACACGGCCCCAATTGGACAGACCATCAGCAGATTTGGCTTTCAGTACCATCTTTATGCCGATGACACACAACTATACATGTCATCCCCGACCTTACCCCCGCTGTTCTACAGAACACCACCGACTGTCTGTCCGCAGTCTCCAACATCATGTCCGCTCTCTATCTGAAACTTAACCTCTCCAAGACTGAACTCCTTCTGCTCCCGCCGTCTACTAACCTCCCTAAATCTGACATTTCCCTCTCTGTGGGCGGCACCATAATAACACCCCGGCAGCAGGCTCGCTGTCTGGGTGTTATGTTTGACACCAATCTCTCCTTCACCTCCCATATACAATCTCTTGCCCGCTCTTGCCGTCTACACCTAAAGAACATCTCTAGAATCTGCCCTTTTCTCACCATGGAAACAACAAAAACCCTCACTGTAGCATTGATCCACTCCCGCCTGGACTACTGCAACGCTCTATTACTTGGCCTCCCCATTACTCGACTATCCCCTCTCCAGTCCATCCTTAATGCAGCAGCCAGGGTCATCCATCTGGCTAATCGGTACTCGGACGCGTCAGCTCTTCGCCAGTCCTTACACTGGCTGCCCATTCATTATAGGATCCAATTCAAAGTACTGGTTCTCACCCACAAAGCTCTCCACAGTGCAGCACCCCCTACATCTCCTCCCTCATTTCTATCTATCGGCCTAACAGACTGCTGCGCTCTGCAAACGACTTTCGACTAACTGCTGCACTAATCCGTACTCCCACTCCCGACTCCAAGACTTCTCTGTGCCAATCCTCTGGAATGCTCTACCCCAAGAAATTAGGACTATCCACAATTTGCATGGTTTCAGGCGCTCCCTCAAAACACATTTGTTCAGAGTGGCCTATCACATTCACTAACCAAAGTCGTTCTATGTTTAAGTGTGTATGTGTAGCCCATTCACTATCTCCATCCATGCCTCACTCCCTCAAGATGGCTGGACCATCATTGTAAATGCACCATTGTATATACACACCTGTACTTTGTATCTCCCCACCTCATTGTAGATTGTAAGCTCTCACGAGCAGGGTCGGCTTATTTTGCTTTAATTATTGTATTGTTAACGTTGTTACCTATGACTTGTGTTTTGAAACTGTTAAACTGTAAAGCGCTGCGGAATATGTTGGCGCTATATAAATAAAGATTATTATTATTATTATTCACTAGAATGCATGAATGCTCGTCACCTTATGTGCCTGACCTTGTGTCTGGTAATGTCTCAATGCCTATGAGACCACTCATACATCCACGTTGTCCCCCTTCTGGGCTTAAAGTCCGTGATGTCTTCACAAATTATTTTCTTACCCCTGATGGCAAGAGGAGGCCTTAGCTATGTAGTGTGCTTGTTTTCTTGTACCATAAACAGACTTTGATTTACCTCATTTATGTTGTACTCTTGTTCCTACTGTCCAGTTACGTGTATGTTACACATGACATAACATATAATAATAATGACAGACAACTAATGGCACTTCACAAATTTACTTCATTTGTGTTTTATTGTTTTGGTGCCTCTTAAATTATGGCTCCTGGACAAATACGTCCAAAGGTTGCATTCACCTTTGTTGTAACGAAAATACAAACATTGAACTATATAAGGCACTTACAGAATGACTCAAATATTGAGTACCAAAATATCACCTACAAATGATGGTAGATGGGGGGTGGTGATGATGGAGGGCCAGGTTGGGTGGGTTGCCTTGCTGGCTCAGCAACCAGTTTGTCACCCTGAGCTGTTGCAGACGTTAATGTGACTTGGCTGTTTCTGCCTGGATCATGATGGGGGTTTGGGTAGGGGTACAAGGGGAACTGGTATTGTGAGTCATATGTATATGGCTGACCAGTTTGAAAATGACCCCAATATGCCCATGTCGACCATACCCATGTTGTCGCCAGCCAACAACATTGGGTATGTTCGAGTGGGCATATTGGGAATGGCCACTCTGTCCCATGGGTTGGAGCTGCACAGGTAGGTGGGAGTAGGAAGGAGCTTGAGGAGGAGGAGTTGTTTCCTGTTGGACACAAGGAGGAGGGGGAGGAGGAAGCTCATGATGATGAGGAGGAGGATCAGAGGCAGAAGCAGACTCCCGTTGCTGGGTTCCCAACAACCGTAGTAGATTTTCTGGAGAAAGCTGCCACCTTTCTAGAAAATCTAATACGGTGTTGGGATGATTTGGTGGGGTTCCAGCATCAAGAACAATTTGAAATCCACCTCTGATCCGCAGTCTGTGCTCTCATGGAATACCCCTGAGGTATCGTGCCAGACTGCGGCCAAAGGCTTCCTCCCCATCATCATGAGCTACATTGGACAAATAGTCCACCTGCCTCCTTGTCCCAGAAGCAACTCCTTGTAAGGTTCTTTGTACATGTTCTTGAAACTCAGTTTTCCGTCAGCCATTTTGCTTTCTGTCTTGCTGCAGCTATCTTGCCCTCAGTCAATATGGAGTTTTCAGCTTTCATGTTCCCGCCCTGATTCTCTCCCTCTTGCTTCTTAAGCAGCCACAGCTGAGCAATCAGTGCTTCAGAATCTAGCCTGCAGTGAACCTGTGACCTGACTCCTGGAAGCCTTGGACTATGTACTCCAGCTATTCCTACTGAGGAACTCTGAACACTTGTGGACTCTGGAACCCTGCTCTTTGAAAGATCCACGTTTGCATGGACTTACGGTAACAGAGAAGAAGATCCTGAACCTGTTGTGGAGAGTGATTGCTGAGCTTAAGTTACTCTGGCCTGCTGTGTCTCCTGCTTCTGTATCTGCAAACTGTGTGACTATTTTTGCCACTTGTATGAAGTAATACAAGACCTTCTATATCAAACCTGTGTCTCATGTATTTTCATCGCACCCAAGCACAAGACGCTATATGAACTGTACTACATACATTACACTCCTTCTCTTCGGCGCTTGCTTCACCTTGTAATAAGGGAACGAGGAGGAGACCCATCATGAGGCCTAGTAGGGCTACTGCTGACAGGTTGCTCCTCTTGGTGTTGAGCCTGGCTGTGTGACTCCTCAGCTTCAGATGCAGCTGCTGCTGGTGGTGGTGGTGGTGCTTGGGTCGCAGATGAGGCTGCAGAGGAAGGGCCAGCCTCCTCAGCCCCATCACTAACAGGGTCGATCACAACCTCAGAGTCCGACCCTGTCTCCCTCTCCTTAAGGTTAGACTCCGTCCTATAAAGGAAAAAAACTATTTAGAATTTTGTGATACAAAACAATCATAGGGGTTCAACAGACATGCACTTACGGTCGCAGATCCATAACAGGCGCAAGGAAGTTCAGCCTATCAAAATAAAGGCCCCACTCCGCGCCCTCAGCTGCCTCTCTCTGCGGTAGCAGTCACGACAGCTGCGCCACCGCCTTGTCACATCTGTCACTGCAAAATGAATACAACCAGAATGCTAAATATTACTGCTATGGACTTGGAAAACACTTCACACATCTGTCGCTATGAACATGCCCTTTTTTGTGTTGTCTCTGGGTATGTGTACACAAGAACACATCAAAAGTTGTATGGTATTCAGGGTGGCTAAGTAACTAAATGAGAGTATAAGGCTACATGCATACACACATAAGTGTCAGAGGTATGACAAGTACCATAAATTTTGTCCTAAACTTGGACCTTAATAAAAGGCCCACACATTAAGTTCCTGACCTACACATTAAATGTGTGGTGACGGTGGATAGAACCATTTCACATACTAAGTAGGCAACCTTTAGGGATGGATGTTAAAGGGAATCTGTCACCCTAAATTGGCGGGATATTTAAATGATGGCAGTCAGGTCAGATGGGCAGTGTTTTGGGTACTTGCCTTAACATATTGTTCGTCGCTGTCTCCATTTTTTCTGGGAATTGTAGTCGTTGCCCTCCATATAACGCGCCTGCGCATTGCAATCTTGAATTGCGCACGCGCAGTATGCTTTGCCCTCAGATTGCAATGCGCAGGCGCGTTATATGGAGGGTAACGACTACAATTCCCAGAAATAATGGAGACAGCGGCGAACAACATGTTAAGGTAATTACCCAAAACACCACCCATCTGACCTGACTGCCATCATTTAAATATCCCACCAATTTAGGGTGACAGATTCCCTTTAAGAATTGGATGCTGTTTGTGGACACACAGAACAATGTGTAAAATTTAAATTATAAAGCGTTGCCTAATAATGTATTTTATACACAATATTAAGGGATATGGCTAAAATATCATATTGGTGGGAGCAAATACAGTCACATATATGAGCAGGCTTATTGTTTAAATTATACTACTTACTAATGTGCTCTTGGTCCTCCCTTGATCTCTGGGCAAAATCGGGGAACATTTGCCCACAAATTCTGCACCACGCCACCTCCTTTCACGTCATGTTTGAGTATTGGGGATCGCGCTGGTCCCACAGTTCTGGCCTCTCCTGGACATTTCCATGTTTATGTGTGTGGAGGCGTTCTTCCTGTTATTTTTCAACATGTGCAAGGCTAATTAGCATGTAAATCCTTCCTGAGAATTCCTGATGCAATTTCCTGTCACCTGAAAAAGTTGTGCGATTTAATAGCAACTCACACGTACGGTCGGTTTGTAATCCCACTTTTCATCGCACCCATAGACTTGCATTGGCGATTGTCGACCAACAATCGGTGACAATCGCAGCATGCTGCGATTGCCCTCGCACATTTAAAACGGACCACAAAAAATCGGATACTGGAAGCTGCTCCATAGATTACCATTGGTACGACTGCAATGCGATATTTCATCGCTTTGCAGTCGTACGATTTTGTCGCCAGTGTGACCCCGGCCTCAGGCTCATGGCAGGACTCAGAAAAGAAGGAGTGATGTTTTGGAATGCAGACTTTGATGGAATGATCTGCTGGTGTCATGTCTCATTACGAGAGCCCCTGACCAACCTAAACAGTGGAAAATCCCCACAAGTGACACCATTTTGGAAGCTAGACCCCATCAAGGAATGTATCTAGATGTGTGTTTTTTTCCAGACAAGTTGATGTTTTTATTGGTATCATTTTCAAGCTCCTGATTTTTTTTTTTATCACTTTCTATTTCAATTTTTTGGAGGCAGAATAAACAAAAACCAACAATGCAGGAATTGCTCTTTGCTCTTTTTTTAATGCTGTTAAGCATAGAGTAAAATTGATAAGGCAGCTTGAATCTTTGGGTCAGTATGATTACCACATTTATATAGTTTTTTTATGTTTTGGTGCTTGTACACAATAAAAATTATTTTCTAGGAAAATTAATATTTTTGCATCACTTTATTCTGAGAGCTATAACTTTTTTATTTTTCAGCTGATAGAGCTGTAATATAGCTTTATTTTTTGTGGGACAAGAGGACGGTTTCAGCAATACCATTTTTATTTATATTTGTCTATTTTATTGTGTTTTATTTTACCTTTTGTTTGGGCGGTATGATGATAAAGCATAGTTTTTTTTTTTACGGTATTCACTAAAGGGGTTAACTATTTGGACAGTTTTATAGATCAGGTGGTTCCAGAAGTGGCAATACAAAATATATGAACTTTTATTGTTTGTTTGTTTTTTTTTATAATAATAATATTTATTTATGGGTACAATATATTTATATTTTTTTGTAATATTTTGTGCTTTTTAAATAAAAAAAACTTTTTAACTTTTTAAAAACTTTTCTTACTTAGTCCCACTATGTAAGTTTCACTTTCTGCAGTGTGATCGCAGTTATAAGGTATAGCAATGCAGGAGCACTGCTATACTTTATAGCCTGATAGTGCTGCAAACACAAGTTAGTTTAATCATGCACTGTGCATGATCTAACTAACTTCCTAGTGCGTGGTGACCCGGATGTCACGGGTTCTCCGGTCCAAGGACAGAATGGCTTTCTTCCCTCTGTGCCCCTCTACCCTCTTGCTAAATGCTGCAATCAAGTTTGATCACAGCATTTCGAGGGTTAAAGTGCTGGGAGCAGTGCGAGATCGCTCCTGGCACTGAGAAACGGGTGTCAGCTGTCAGTATCAGCTGACAACTGGTGGCGATTGCCGGAACGCAGCGGTCACTTGCAGCATACAGTGCAGACCAAAAGTTTGGACACACCTTCTCATTCAAAGATTTTTCTGTATTTTCATGACTATGAAAATTGTAGAATCACACTGAAGGCATCAAAACTATGAATTAACACATGTGGAATTATACATTACACTTTACAAAAAAGTGTGAAACAACTGAAAATATGTCTTATATTCTAGGTTCTTTAAAGTAGCCACCTTTTGCTTTGATTACTGCTTTGCACGCAGAAAAGGTAAACGGCTGGACTCTACATGCCTAGTTCCCACCGTGAAGCATGGAGGAGGTGGTGTGATGGTGTGGGGGTGCTTTGCTGATGACACTGTTGGAGATTTATTCAAAATTGAAGCGGTGAGTGGTCCAGCTCACCCCAAACCATCTCGATTGGGTTCAGGTCTGGTGACTGTGGAGGCCAGGTCATCTGGCGTAGCACCCCAACACTCTCCTTCTTGGTCAAATAGTCCTTACACAGTCTAGAGGTGTGTTTGGGGTCATTGTCCTGTTGAAAAATAAATGATTGTCCAACTAAACGCAAACTGGATGGAATAGCATGCTGCTGCAAGATGCTGTAGTAGCCATTCTGGTTCACTATGCCTTCAATTTTGAATAAATCCCCAACAGTGTCACCAGCAAAGCACCCCCACACCATCACACCACCTCCTCCATGCTTCACGGTGGGAACCAGGCATGTAGAGTCCATCCGTTCACCTTTTCTGCGTGCAAAGCAGTAATTATAGCAAAAGGTGGCTACTTTGAAGAACCTAGAATATAAGACATATTTTCAGTTGTTTCACACTTTTTTGTAAAGTGTAATGTATAATTCCACATGTGTTAATTCATAGTTTTGATGCCTTCAGTGTGATTCTACAATTTTCATAGCCATGAAAATACAGAAAAATCTTTGAATGAGAAGGTGTGTCCAAACTTTTGGTCTGTACTGTATATATCTAGTAACAGACTGATGGTTCAGAATCAGCACCAGTATCAACACTACAGGACTCTGATTCAATCAACTATGCACACACAGCCCTGGACAAGCACTCTCTCCCTCCCAATTAGAAGTGTCGATGAGCGCTGCAGTGGTGTCAGCGTGACCTTCGCAGCAATGCCTGTACTTTTATAACCCTTGATAATGTCATGGAGCCAGCCAATGACAGTAATGTCAGTACCAAGATGGTTATGGCATTACAGTGACTCGCAGGCATGCTTATTGGCTGTGTAACAGGCGCCAAACATGAGGGGCAGGGATTCGAGTTTCAAATTTGAATATTGGCTAATACTCGCCGAGTCTCGAGCACCCAGATACTAGAGTGATATCCGAATATCACCTAGCACATTTGCTCATCCCTAGTTCCTAACCTTTTCCTTACCAAAACTCCTGCAGCAAGCACTAGTTTTCACAATACCCAGATAAATCACTGCAACAGTTGAGAAATGAATAATCATAGCATAATACAATTACTTTATGATCTTCAGGGGGTGCAGATCATTCTTCCATTGCCTAACAAACTAGTTTGGTAAATTTTCTATTGCATCGAAAATGTAAAATGAAGCGACTTGAGAAATCGTTTTAACGTAGTTGGCCACTTTTTTGTTGAATTGCTAAAAGCCCCTAAACTGTTGTGTTCTGATATTCTCCCATTACTTATTCTCATGGGGATTTTCAATGTCTCTTGCTGTTCATAGATAAAGTATGCAGACTATAGAGTGTTATGGTGATCCCATCCATAGCATGTTCTGATACAGGCCACAGAGTCTCTTGTACCTGAGTCTGCACAGAAGTTTAGGCATGTGGGGGATATCCAACAAGGTGGTCAAGTGAGTTAAAGAAGTTGTCCACTACTTGGACAACTTCTTCTAATACCCCTCACTTGGCCCCCTTAAAATAATAAAGCTTATACTCTATACTCACCTCCCGTGCAGGCGCCATCTCCTGGGGCTCCCGTACTGTTTGTGTGACATGTGACACAGGCGCCCAATCAGTGCTGGCATCACTGTCCCCGCCTCCTGTTGAATTGAGCAGGAAGAAGAAGTCTGAGATCAGCTGCAGCGTGGAGATGCGATCCCCATGACTGCGAGTGCTAACACCACGAGAACGGTGCCAGAACAGGAGGTGAGTATAGGTGTTTTTATTTTATGGGGGTCAAAGATTTTGACCAAGAAGGGGTTGTCCTATTAATGGACAACCCTTCAATCTTGCTATTGCCATTTGAGTCCTATGGACAGAGATATTGCCATTGTCCAGTGTTTATACCACTGATCCATGGGCAGAACAGGGCATATGGGATATTGATATAATTATTTCAGAACAAAAAAGTTTACGGCATTTATGAAAATGACTATAATGTTGCTTCCTCCTTCCATTAAAAATGTATTAATTTTTGTCAACAGCTCCGAAATTGACCTAAATTCCATAGTGTTTATACAACTTCTATGATGAAGTATTCTCCCACATTGTAAAGAAAATATTTTGCTGATTGTACTGAATCCTACTGTTTTAAGTCTAATTATTATAACCATTCTGGCTTCACAACAGTGCTGTCTCCGTCCAAATAATTCTGACATGTTTTAGTATTTTTTTTTCAAAGTAATATGAAAAGACATTCTAGTAAAGGACGTCAGAGTACTAACACTAAAGTATGTTAGCTCCTGTTGTGTGAAGTCTTTTAATTTCAAATTCCTTGTCACGATTATATTATGCCTTTCCAGCAGGGGGGAGCTAGAATAGGCAGATTAAAACACAAACAGCCTATTTTTATTTAGCATGCTCATTTTGGATATTTTGGTGTAAAATAATATAGCGATGAGATAATGATTTATAGCGTTTTATTTTTCAGCTTTGACACCAGGATTATTTACAGGATTATTCTCATCATTATACATTTTTAAAATATCAAAATACTGCAAAAAAAGCAAAATGAGCAGATATCCTGCAGTAAGGAAATAGCAATAGTACATGCAAGTAACATAGGGTATGTAGTTGACACTACAAAAACGAGTATAAGCCACCCCATCGCGATAAGGCCTACCAATCAGGATGGTCATATCTCTAATGTAAATAATCTCTACCTGCCCTTGGAAAGCAATATACACTGCTCAAAAGATAAAGGGAACACTCAAATAACACACCCT
This sequence comes from Oophaga sylvatica, assembly GCA_033576555.1. Lineage (NCBI taxonomy): Eukaryota > Metazoa > Chordata > Amphibia > Anura > Dendrobatidae > Oophaga > Oophaga sylvatica. The sequence goes on along the minus strand of JARQOD010000006.1, from coordinate 282,738,026 downwards.
AGATCTGAATGAATGAAATATTCTCATTTAATACTTTGCTGTGTACAAAGTTGAATGTGCTGACAAAAAATCACACAAAAATCATCAATGGAAATCAAATTTATTAACCAATGGAGGACTGGATTTGGAGTCACCCACAAAATTAAAGTGGAATGTGATGTCCTTAAAACAAGTCAAAATGATGTTCAGTATTTTGTGTGACCTCCTCGTGCATGTATGACCTCCCTACAACGCCTGGGCATGCTCCTGATGAGGTTGCGTATGTTCTCCTGAGGGATCTCCTCCCAGACCTAGACTAAAGCATCCGCCAACTCCTGGTCAGTCTGTGGTGCAATGTGACATTAGTGGATGGAGCGAGACATGATGTTCCAGATGTGCTCAATCAGATTCAGGTCTGGGTTACGGGCGGGCCAGTCCATAGCTTCAATGCCTTCATCTTGCAGGAACTCCTGACACACTCCAGCCACATGAGGTCTGGCATTGTCCTGCATTAGGAGGAACCTAGGGCCAACCGCACCAGCATATGGTTTCACAAGGGGTCTGAGGATCTCATCTTGGTACCAAATGGCAGTCAGCTACCTCTGGCGAGCACATGGAGGGCTGTGCGGCCCTCCAAAGAAATGCCACCCCACACCATTACTGACCCACTGCCAAACCGGTCATGCTGAAGGATGTTGCAAGCAGCAGATCTCTCTCCACGGCGTCTCCAGACTCTGTCACGTCTGTCACATGTGCTCAGTGTAAACTCGCTTTCATCTGTGAAGAGCACAGGGCACCAGTGGCGAATTTTGTTCTGTGGCAAATGCCAAGGGTCCTGCACAGTGTTGAGTTGTGAGCACAACCCCCATCTGTGGACGTCGGGCACTCAGACCATCCTCATGGAGTCGGTTTCTAACCATTTGTGCAGACACATGCACATTTATGGCCTGCTGGAAGTCATTTTGCAGGGCTCTGGCAGTGCTCCTCCTGTTCCTCCTTGCACAAAGGCAGAGGTAGCGGTTCTGCTGCCTGGTTGTTGTCACCCTTTGGCCCCCTCCACGTCTCCTGGTGTACTGGCCTTTCTCCTTGTAGCGCCTCCAGCCTTTGGACACTACGCTGACAGACACAGTAAACTTTCTTGCCACAGCTCACATTGATTGCCATCCTGGATGAGCTGCACTACCTGAGCCACTTGTGTAGGTTGTAGAGTTCGTCTCATGCTACCACAAGTGTGAAAGCACAACCAACATTCAAAAGTGACCAAAACATCAGCCAGAAAGCATACTGAGATGTGGTCTGTGGTCCCCACCTGCAGAACCACTCCTTTATTGAGTGTGTCTTGATAATTGCCAGTAATTTCCATCTGTTGTCTATTTCATTTGCAGAACAGCATGTGGAATTGATTATCAATCAGTGTTGCTTCCTAAGGGACAGTTTGATTTCACAGAAGTTTGATTTACTTGGAGTTATATTCTGTTGTTTAAGTGTTCCCTTTACTTTTTTGAGCAGTGTATAAATAAAATACTCAGCTCATTAAAAGGGGCCGCCACACTCTTGTATGTGCAAAGTGCAAAAAAGCAATCCTCATCCACATGGCAGATAACCCTCACCCTGTCAGTGGTTGCATTCTTCATCAACATGACTAAACCTCTATGCTCCCTTCTTTTGTGGCAATGCTCACCACCAGCAATGATAGAAATTTCAAAGAGGTGAACTAGTTTCCACCTGGGACAAACTATACTGTGAGAAAGCTCAGGATGGAGATTTTTACATGCTCTTCTGTGGCTCTCTCTGAAGCCATTACTTAATGCACTCTTTTGCTATCCCATCTGAGAGCATCATGATGTAGGAGCAGAGACTCTGATTACAGAGATGTATTTTATTGGGCTGCTTTCTCTAGTTCTTATAAATCCCTGTTTAATCTACTGCAGATCTACCAGTTTTCTGAATGCTGAGCTCTGTATAACCACACCCACACCACTGATCGGCAGCTTTTTGTGTACACTGTGCATAGGCAGAAAGCTGCCAATCAGTGGAGGGGGCAGGGTATAAAGAACATATGGATATGGAAGTCTACATGGCAGCATCTTTACTAGTCCTCCAGTGATGATCTTCTACTCTTGCTGATGAAAGAATGATTTCATCAAAATTACAGCAAACAGCCTAGTAATTAATACATTACTGGAATCAGCGTCTCCGCCCTACATTATGCTCTTCTCAGAATAGATGGCAAAAACCTAAGTCCAATTCCTCTTAATAGTCAGTGTTGCCCCACTTGGTTACATAGTTACAGACATTGTTATCAATGCTTACTTATGTAAATGTAACATCCCTTTGAGCTGCCTCTATGGTCAGGGTTTCCGGTAGTTCTCCCCTCAATATGGTGCAGTGCTTCCACCTGAATTTTGCTGGGAGCTCAAGGGGAATGCAAGAGGGTCTTCTTCTGCCAGAATCGACTTGGGAACCTATTGCCAAGCTGTGTACACATTCACAAGAGATCAGTTTAAAACAGCCTAACAAGTGTATTATACAGTGGTCAAAGGTGTAAGAGGAAGGGGCATAGCAATGAACAGCAAACAATTGATATCACACAAAACACAACAGATATGTGACACTCTTAGGCCTCTTTCACACTTCAGTCGTGCGACGTCAGTCAAAATCCGTCAAAGCGTCAAAAAAACGGATCTGCCATTTTTTTTGGCGT
>JARQOD010000006.1:282700229-282735243 GCA_033576555.1 Oophaga sylvatica | reverse complement strand
TTTTTAAAAAAAAAAGACCAGCAAGAAAAAAGTTTTTTAATAAAATAAAAGAGACAACACATTTTTCATTTCTTTTATTACTCCTCATTCCTGCGACGCCATCGTTTCCTGTAAAAAAATAAAAAAAAAAAAACCAACAGTATACCACCTGTCCGACGCAGTCTATGTAAGACTGTCCCACGACGATCCAGCTCTGCTACATCGGAATGCCAGGCAGAGCCTGACATCCCGACGCAGCACAGCTGATTACCTGCTTCCCCGGCGGTGCGTCATTCGGACTGCTTTACGGCCGCGATTACCCAGCAGTCACTGCAGTTATCGCGAGAAACTGCAGTGACCGCCGGGGAAAGAAGAGGTGGCGGCCATTAAGCAGCCCGGGATGTGACCGCGGGACTTTCTGCCGGTAAGTGCCGCTGACTCTGACAGACCGACCGACGGACACTGACAGTGACAGTGACATTCCGATTCGGTATCCGATATGACGAAAATATCGGTACTCGGAATGGGAAATTCCGTTTATAGCCAATATCGGCCGATCCCCGATATTTGCAGTTTCGGAATGCTCAACACTACTCCCACAGATTCTAGATTAAGTTCCTTGGGGTCTTTTCCAAAATGGGGTCACTTGTGGGGGGTTTCTACTGTTTAGGCACATCTGGGGCATGCAAAGGGAAAACAGGACCCCATCAACGTCTGCATTCAAAACGTTATTACTTCCTTTCCAAGCCCTGCCGTTGCGCCCAGTTTCCCCCCACATATGGGGTATGAGCGTACTCAGGACAAATTGAACAACAACTTTTGGGGTGAAATTTTCTTGGGAAAAATCAAAAATTTTGGACTAAAAAATCATTTTTGTGGAAAATTGTTTTTTTTTTTTTCTCACCCAGGCATTATAAACTTTTGAGAAACACTTGGGGGTTCAAAGTGCTCCAAACAGATCTAGATAAGTTCCATAGGGGGTCTAGTTTACAAAATTATGTCACTTGCGGGGGGTTTCCACTGTTTAGGCGCATCAGGGGCTCTCCAAATGCGACATGGCGTCCAATCTCAATTCCAGCCAATTTTGGTTTGAAAAAGTCAAACGGCGCTCCTTCCCTTACGAGCTCTGCCGTGTGCCCAAACAGTGGTTTTCCCCCACATATGGGGTATTGGCGTACTCAAGAGAAATTTCACAATAACTTTATCTGTCCATTTTCTCCTTTTACCCTTGTGAAAATAAAAAAAAGTTTGTAAAAGTTCATTTTTGTGACTAAAAAGTTAAATATTCATTTTTTCCTTCCACGTTGCTTGAGCTCCTGTGAAGCACCTGAAGGGTTAATATACTTCTTGAATGTGGTTTTTGAGTACCTTGAGGGGTGCAGTTTTTAGAATGGTGTCACTTTAGGGTATTTTCTGCCATATAGACCCCTCAAAGTGACTTCAAATGTGAGGTGGTCCCTAAAAAAAATGGCTTTGTAAATTTTGTTGTAAAAATGAGAAATCGTTGGTCAACTTTTAACCCTCATAATTTCCTAACAAAAAAAAAATTTTGGTTCCAAAATTGTGCTGATGTAAAGTAGACATGTGGGAAATGTTATTTATTAACTATTTTGTGTGACATATTTCTCTGTTTTAATTGAATAAAAATTCAAAGTTTGAAAATTGCAAAATTTTTCAAAATTTTCGCCATATTAGCGTTTTTTTCAAAAATAAATGCAAGTTATATCAAAGAAATTTTACCACTAACGTGAAGTACAATATGTCTCGAGAAAACAAACTCAGAATCGCGAAAATTCGTTGAAGCGTTCCAGAGTTATAACCTCATAAAGAGACAGTGGTCAGAATTGTAAAAATAGGCCCGGTCATTAACGTGCAAACCACCCTTGGGGGTTAAGGGGTTAGATAGACTAGAACGTATTACATGATTTTAATGTATTAAATATATTTAATGCCTGAATATGAGTTGAGTATGAACAGATTCTTGCTTGGAAACATTGCAGGTGCTGTCATCTTCTGTACAGTAATCTCTCTAAAAAACAGATTGTGTTGTGATACATATGATATGCGTTAACCTCAAGCACAAAGTCTCAAAGATACCAAAGATTAGCATTATGGCAATGAGAGAAATATGAAATGCTCCAAGCTTGTAATAAGCAGAAAGAAATGAAAAAATAGTAGTTTGGAAAAGTTAAGAATAATCTCATAATCCTGAACCTGTTTTTTTTACTTTGAAACTAAAGCTGGAGAACGGAGGTTTTAATTCCCAGCAGGATTCATTAGGGTGTTTTGATTCTCTTCATTGGGTGGAAGAAGGAATTAGGTTTATGGTATCTGCACATCTGTGAACATCAGGTTCTAAGGGCATTCAGGTTCAGCTTGCAATTCTTGTGATTCTACAGGTTCAAAGGCCATGAACAGCATGAGAAATGCCTTTCCTGATGCTCACAATGCATGCAATTACTATTGATCTTGTCTATCTAAAAGAGTTGGGCTCTGCATAAGTGCCACTTGCTGGGCCACTAATCCCATTACTGTTCCTGGATATGGGAAAACATACACAAGAATTCAGCTCTGCTGATTTTGCATATGAAAGAGTTAGGTATATGATGGCTCAAGGCATCCTAAATGCAAAGTTACAATTTTAGAACTTTTTCAAAATGTGTTTCAGATGATAGGCTGGTAAGATTTTGACAGGGAATAAAAAGTTTAACATTGTTCATCGGGGCATAGATCAAAATAAGGTAGTCTCCAACTGTGAAAGTTGAAAGACAACAAGAATTGGAACAACAGCTACAGATGTAATAACTTATTTCAGACCCAGGGACTGAACATATTCTTTGGAATATTGCATTAAAACTGATGTGTCCTCCTCATTGATTTATATTGTATATAGTGTAAGCAAATGTTACCTATTGTAGTATTTTTTATATATAGCTTCAAAACTATTTTTAACAGCTTTCTATATGATATTTGTGCAATCCAAAAAAAACCTATTTTTTTTTAATTTAGTGACTGTCATCAAGCTTTTGTTGACTATACTTTTATTCTTGTTATGCAAATTGTAGCATTTTGAGTGTACTGTGTATAAACAGTTCAGTGAGAGCCCAGGTTGACACAGGCAGAGTGTGTCATGCAGGGGGAAGAGTATGCCAGTGTGCTGTACAACACAAGGGGAGCACCAGGGAAGATATAGTAGGAAACACTAATGATAGGGAGAGGGTCACCTCCTTGTCATGGTATAGGACATGGTTAATGTCCTGCTCTCACAGGGTTAATTCGGCTGGCCTCACTTTGGATCTGGGAAGGGTATTTGTCATGACCCAGGACGGGGTTTTGTCTTTGCCCCGTCCTGGTCAGACTGGGGTTAATGGTTTCAGCCTCTCTCTGGCAGAGGGCAGCTATTTAGTTGCCAATTGACCTAGGTCTGGTGTCAGTTATACTCCTGCCCTCGGCTGAGTTAGTTGACCTCCTGTGTGCCTGTGCCTTGTGCCTGATCTTGTTGCTTGTTTGGTTTTGACCGGTCCGTCTCTTCGTTGTGAGTTTGTCTACTGTCTTGGTACTGTGTATTTGCCCGTTCTGGTTTTCTGATCCCTTGGCTACGTTCTGGTTATTCTCTGATTGCTCCACTTGTACTGCGTTGCTCCCTCTGTGTATGACCTGGCTATCCTGACTATCCATTTTGTCTATGCCCCTTGGTAACTCTGTCCCGTAGTTACCCTTCTAGGAGTTTTCCTTCTGCTCATAGCTCTCTGGAGCTTAGGCCACGCCCACCAGCAGTCACGTGCTTAAGGTCCTCTGGCCTGAAACAATCTCTGTCTGTTACTGCCTTCTTTGAGAGACCTGTGGCCGGCGCCGCCCCTTGGCAGTCACGTGCTTAGGGTCCTGTTAGTCTGAAGCACGCATCTTCACCGCTACTGCCCCGCTCCACAGGTATCTTTGAGTGCAGTCTGTCTTATTCAGGACACGCGCACTGGCTCAGTGAGCAAGTGCAGTGCGGTGTTTGTGATATTATAACTGACCGCTACCTTTTTTTTTTTCTTCCTGTGTGTGTTATGGATCCTATGTATGCCCTTTCTGAGCAGGTAAAGCACCTGACTCAGATGTCTCAGAAACTGAATGAGGAACAACGAGCTCTGTCTCAGTCTCAGCAGCTGATGGCTGACACTGTGCAGGGGGCTTTATCATCTGGTACTCATGGGACAGGGGTTCAAGATGTTACATTAGTTTCCCCCAGAGCCCCCGGTTAAATTACCAGATACCTTTTCCGGAGATAGAAAGGAATTTAAAGTTTTCAAAGAGGGCTGTAAGCTTTTTTTCTCTTTAAGACCGCACTCTTCTGGGGATGAAAGTCAGAGGGTGGGGGTCATTATGTCTCTGTTAAGGGGAGCCCCCAGGCTTGGGCTTTTTCCCTTCCTACCACTGCCTCTGAGAGAATGACTGTGGATGCATTTTTTGAGGCCCTGGGGCATATTTATGATGAGCCTGATCGAGTGCTGATGGCTGAGGACATGGTGATGAGTATATGTCAGGGGAAGCACTCAGCCAAGTGGTTTTGCTCAGAGTTCAGACGCTGGGCTGCTGAGGTCTGTTGGGATGATGCCGCCCTCCGGGGCTTGTTCCGTAGAGGCCTGTCTGAACGTCTGAAAGATGCCTTGGCACTTCACCCTCCGCCTGATTCTCTGGAGGACGCCATGACGCAGGCCGTCCGAATGGATCGCAGGCTGCGGGCGAGAGGTGTGATGCAGGTTGAGACACCATTTTTCTCCAGTGGAAGGGGAGCCAGTCCTGTATTGGAGTCCATGGAGATGGAAGCCATCGACCTCAAAGAGAAAGAAAGGAGACGGAGGCGTTTAGAAAAGCTGTGTTTTTACTGCGGTGATCCTGGACATTGGAAAAAGAACTGTCCCTCCTGCCCACCGACTAAAAAGCGACTGAGTCTGGGTGATCATCGTGGAGGTCACTCAGACTCTCAGGTACCCTTTCCTTCATTTTCTAAGATACTGTTAAAGGTGGAACTTGGTGTGAAGAACTGCTTTTTCCTTACTTCAGCTTTTGTGGACTGTGGGTCATCCTTGAACCTGATTGACTCTAAGCTGGTGGCCAGCTGTAGATTAGGGACAGTTAGGTTGGAGACTCCTATAAAAATAATGGCCATTGATTTTACACCTCTCACCAAGGACGGTGTCCATTTTGTCTCTGAAGAATTCACCCTCAGGGTGGGGGCCCTTCACCAGCAGCGTATGTCATGTTTTGTTTTGGATAACCTCTCTGCTGGCCTGGTGTTAGGGTTTCCCTGGTTGCAACGGCATAACCCGATTATTGACTGGGATTCCCGTGATATTGTTAAATGGGGATCTAATTGTTCTGAAAGATGTCTTGCTACTGTGTCTGTGTCGTCCGTTGGTCTGGAAGGTATTCCGGAGTACCTGAAGGACTATGCGGACGTTTTCTCTGATGTTGGGGAATTTGTGTCTGCTTGTGGGGTATGTGCCCGTGCGAAACCCCCCATAACCGGCCGACCGGGGAATTGGTGCCACTGCCAATTCCTGATAGACCATGGACCCATTTGTCCATGGATTTTATCACCAACCTTCCTCCTTCCAAGGGTAATACCGTCATTTGGGTAGTGGTGGACAGGTTTAGTAAACAAGCACATTTTGTACCCTTGTCGGCTTTACCTAATGCAGAAACGTTGTCCAGATTGTTTGTTGAGCATGTGGTGCGGTTGCATGGGGTACCCTTGAATGTGGTGTCTGATAGGGGGGTACAATTTGTTTCCAGATTTTGGAGGGCATTTTGTAAGAGGTTGGGTATTGATCTGTCTTTTTCATCCGCTTATCATCCAGAGACTAATGGGCAGACTGAGCGGACCAATCAGTCTTTAGAGCAAATCCTGCGTTGCCTGACCTCAGCCCGACAGGATGATTGGTGTACTGCGTTACCTTTGGCTGAGTTTGCGTTTAACAACCGCACTAACCAGTCTACGGGCACATCTCCCTTTTTCTGCAATTATGGGTTTCATCCACATTTTGGGGAGTTCTCCCGTTTGGACTCTGGGTGTCCTGGGGCGGATGGGACAATACAGCCATTGGGGGAGTTATGGCAGGAGGTCCAAAGGAACATTACGAAGGCTCAGTCTAAATATAAGTTTTTTGCTGACAAAAAACGGTCTGTGGGGCCGGTGTTCCAGGTTGGGGATAAGGTATGGTTATCTACTAGGAATATAAGGCTCAAGGTCCCCTCTGCGAAACTTGGACCTAAATTTATTGGTCCTTATGAAATTACGGAAGCAGTTAACCCGGTGGCATTTCGGTTGCGTCTCCCTCCGTCTATACGGATTCCCAACGTTTTCCATAGGGCCCTTTTGAAACCTGTGGGGTCCTGTAGGGAAGGATTGTTGTCTTCCCACCACTGGTTTTGGTAGATAGGCAGTCTGAGTACGAGGTGGAACGAATTCTTGACTCTAGGTTTGTCCGTCGTGCTCTTCAGTATCTGATACATTGGAAAGGCTACGGTCCAGAGGACCGGTCGTGGGTTCCTGCCCGATCTGTTCATGCGGATCAGTTGGTCCGGGCCTTTCATGTCAGGTGTCCTGAGAAACCCGGGGGTCCGGTGGCCCCCTGTTGAGAGGGGGGTACTGTCATGACCCAGGACGGGGTTTTGTCTTTGCCCCGTCCTGGTCAGACTGGGGTTAATGGTTTCAGACTCTCTCTGGCAGAGGGCAGCTATTTAGTTGCCAATTGACCTAGGTCTGGTGTCAGTTATACTCCTGCCCTCGGCTGAGTTAGTTGACCTCCTGTGTGCCTGTGCCTTGTGCCTAATCTTGTTGCTTGTTTGGTTTTGACCCGGTCCGTCTCTTCGTTGTGAGTTTGTCTACTGTCTTGGTACTGTGTATTTGCCCGTTCTGGTTTTCTGATCCCTTGGCTACATTCTGGTTATTCTCTGCCTGCTCCACTTGTACTGCGTTGCTCCCTCTGTGTATGACCTGGCTATCCTGACTATCCGTTTTGTCTATGCCCCTTGGTAACTCTGTCCCGTAGTTACCCTTCTAGGAGTTTTCCTTCTGCTCATAGCTCTCTGGAGCTTAGGCCACGCCCACCAGCAGTCACATGCTTAAGGTCCTCTGGCCTGAAACAATCTCTGTCTGTTACTGCCTTCTCTGAGAGACCTGTGGCCGGCGCCGCCCCTTGGCAGTCACGTGCTTAGGGTCCTGTTAGTCTGAAGCACGCATCTTCACCGCTACTGCCCGCTCCACAGGTATCTTTGAGTGCAGTCTGTCTTATTCAGGACACGCGCACTGGCTCAGTGAGCAAGTGCAGTGCGGTGTTCGTGACAGTATTTATACACACTCCAGACTAGGATTCCCTGTCAGCTATACTTTCATTTAGTTTGTGTGTCTGACCCCTTGAGTGAGTGATCGGTTTGCATTGGTTTGTTTGCTCTCCTTGCGGGACTCTGTTTGATCTTCTGGCTTTCTGACCCCTGGCTCTCTGTCAATCCCTCTGCCTCACACCTCTGATACCTCGTTATCTCCTGGTTTTGATCTTGGCATGTTTAACTACTCTCCAGCATCTATCATCTCCTTTGCACCTCGGCGTCTGGCGCCGCCCTCGGCCATCTCCTACCCTGTCACATGATTCAGGTCCTGTTTGCTACCAGTGAGTCCTCCGCCGCTCTGCTCTCAACTCCCTGAATGCGGCACACAGCTCTCTCCGCAGAAGATATACCCGGGAGTCGTGACACTCCTAAATTAAACCTGATTCTGATAACTGCACTCCCTATCGTCCCTAGACTGGTTCTTCCCCTCATGCACGATCACATGCTTAAGCCTTCGCTGGCCCTGAAAGTACCCTGTCTAGTGCATAGGCCAACGAGACACTAGTCCCACTACTACAAAAATACAACATAAGGGAGATAAGACAGTGTGATAAGACAAAACAAATAGCACTCCTCAGTTTCTACAACAGGAAACTTCACTGCTGCAACAGAATGAACATGGCAGCTCCTCCAGAGACTTGCTCCTTCAAAGAGGTCAGTATAGATGATCTATAACCAGCAAGCAATGAAGCTAAGAGTGGGTTTATATAGTAGAAAGGAGTGGTCACACAATGTTGCAACTGAGAACTCAAGCTCCAAGTTGACTGCGAGAAGAGAAAGGGTCCTTAACCCTTTCAGCACCGAATGAAAGTAAATCAGCTCCAAGGTAAACAAGAAACGGGTCCTAAAGAGGACCTGTGATCTATTAAACTTTGTGACCTTCTGATGCCAGAGACTCCAGGAGTCACATCAGGAAGTGACACACCCATGACAGAGAGACAAGCAGATCATGCTGCAGCTCATAGCTAATTTCTTACATTTCAGTGCTGGATTCAAGTCACACAGCACATAATGTCTTCCATGCTGCTGCTTCTCTTTGTGTGCTACAGAGAAAGAGGAAGTTGAAAATGGTGGAGGAAACAAGTCATATAATGGACAAAAATATTATTATTGTTCATATTGATACATGACTGCTTATTCTAAAAAGGTTTAACCCAGGATAAAACCAAATTGAGAATATACCCTGTAATAAGCAAATAGTAATGGTACATGTAAATAACATAGGGTACTTAGTTGACACTGTTGTGATAACAAAAGCAAAACAGGCATCCTATCATGACAAGGTGTACGCAATCGGTATAGTCCTATCTCTAATGTAAAGCCTCTCCATGTGCCATCATGCCTCAATAGATGTGGGCAGAGCAGAGTTTTTGTGTTAATGGTTCTAGCTGTGCAAATATAATCAGAAAAAAAGCCAATGCAAGGTTCTTGGAACATAACATTGGAGGAATCCATTCTCCCAAATTTCTGTGCCTAATCATATACTGTATAACCATGCTGCTACTGTTATCTTCTGCAAGTGAACAATAACCAGAGAGTGTGTGAGACTCACACCAAATATATTAAATGGTCTATATTCAGAAGTCCCCACGTAATATGCTAATTAATCTTTTGCTAATAATGGGTTGCAATGAGCAGAATGACTTATTAGACTATAAATAGTAAGTTTCTTACTCCTGAGATTAAGCCAGCAAAGGAACAGTAGGTTGACCTATTATTAAGATCTATAGGCTCCTGCATACAATTTGTACCAAAAGATTTCAATGAATTATCCAACTACCTATACAATATGCCATTTATTTGCTAGACTCTCCTTGACCAATATAATACATTTTTAAGTGACCCAGGGACAGACATATCAGTGGTGCAATCTGTCCAGCCTCATGAGAGCCCTAAAGCTAATGGTACCCATTTCTACCTCCAAAGTAGTTAAAATTGGGCAGTAAGATGACCCGTAAGGGACCTGTAACTGCAAAGGGCGTATATATTGTTCTATTCTTGCACAGGGGCCATTTTCTGCCTGTGTCCGCCAGTAAAGTGACTGGTGTTGGAGTAGGTTATCTTTCAGGAAAGATTTATAGCAATCATTCCAAGCTGACATTGTTTTATAAGGTCCACCAAAAAGTATTAGTGGGTATAATATTATATATAACATTATATAGAATAATGCTATAGTTAAAAAAAATTGCAGCAAAGCAAACACACATTCCATTTCTTTATTTACTGCAAAGCTAGCAAATAAGCATGTCCTTGGATCAATAAAATACTGATGAGATGCCAAATACAACCGTTTATGGTCCCTACCATGCAGGTGATGCTAGAGATATGCAGTGTTATCCACTCAGCCATTTTGACCAAGTGATCACAATATATCACCACAAATAGGGTTTTCATCCGTACATCATAAGAAACATCATTCTCAGTAGCAACTACAAAATGACAGGTACTGGATTATGTAAAAGATATACAAATCATTCTATTTTACATTAGTTTGTACAGAAAAAAATGATATCAAAAAGCTCTACAAAACAGGATAGGAAGTTAATATTCAGTTTCACAATTCCTTTTTTTTTGCAAAAGCAGTTCTCAGTTTTCTTCGAATGGCAAAGAATTGTATGCCTTTCTGATGGAGAAGATTAGGTCTGTGATAGAAAAAAAATTACAGCGGCTTCAAAAGAAATTCTATGCTAGTTATACTGTGAGAGAAATGCTTCTTTTTTCTAAAACCCTAGTAAGCCAAACAATGTACTTAAATTTGGCCAGACTTTGTCTTTAAAACAAATAAAGATAAATGGCTCGGTTTAGTTAGTGGAGACTAGTACATATGGCACAAAGGAGAACCAAAGCTCCATCTGTAAACAAAAAGTTAATAATCTACAGTGGCTTGCAAAAGTATCCCCCTTCCCCAGCTCTTTTCATGTTTTCCTATCTCACAACTTGGAATTTCACTGTTTTTGATTTTTTGAGGCTTTGCATCAGTTCATTTGACCACTAAACCCTCGGAGCTTTTTTCAGTTTTGCGTTTTTGTTTTTCGCTCTCCTTCTTCCCAGAGCCATAACTGTTTTATTTTTCCGTCAATATGGCCATGTGAGGGCTTTCTTTTTGCGGGATGAGTTGTACTTTTGAAAGACACCATTGGTTTTACCATGTTGTGTACTAGAAAACAGGAAAAAATTCCAAGTGCGGTGAAATTGCAAAAAAAGTGCAATCCCACACTAGTTTTTTTTTTTTTGCCAGGTTCACTAAATGTTAAAAGTCACCTTATGTTATGATTCTCCAGGTCATTACGAGTTCATAGACACCAAATATGTCTAGGTTATTTTTTTATCTAAGTGGTGAAGAAAATTGCGCCATATTTGATACCCGTAACGTCTCCAATTTTCATGATCTCGGGTCAGGTGAGGGCTTATTTTTTGCATGCCGAGCTGATGTTTTTAATGATAACATTTTGGTGCAGATATGATCTTTCAATCGCCTGTTATTGCATTTTAATGCAATGTTGCGGCAACCAAAAAAAACGTAATTCTGGCGTTTTGATTTTTCTTCTCGCTACTCCGTTTAGCGATCAGGTTAATCCTTTTTTGATAGATCTTGCGATTCTGAATGTGGCAATACCAAATATGTTTATGTTTGATTTTTTTTTTTGTTTTATTTTGAATGGGGCGAAAGGTGGGTGATTTTAACTTTTATATATTTTTTATATTTTTAAAAACATTTTCTGTTTACTTTTGGCATGCTTCAATAGTCTCCATGGGAGACTAGAAGCTGCCACAACTCAATCTGCTCAGCTACATAGAAGCGATGATCAGTTCGCCTTTATGTAGCTGAATTACTGACTTGCTATGAGCGCCGACCACTGGGTGGTGCTCTCAGCAAGCCAGCACTGACAACCATAGAGGTCTCCAGGAGACCTCGGGTTGTCATGTCGACACACCGGTGACCCACGATCACGTGACACAGGTCACTGATGTGTGTATTTCTGGCGTGATTGCTGGAAGCGCCATTTAAATGCCGCTGTCAGTATCTGACAGCGGCATTTAACTAGTTGATAGCCAAAAACAGCTGACATGTCCCGGGAAAGATGTGGGCTCACAGCCGGAGCCCACATCAAAGGGAGGGAGTCCGACATCGGTGTAAATGTATGCCCGATGTCGGTAAGGGGTTAAAGAACATGCTGACAACTATGAACATTTGGTTTTCTTTTAATTGTGAAGCAAACAACAAATAGGTCAAAATAATTGAAAACTTCAGTGTGCATAACTATTCACCCATCCAAATTCAGCACTTTGCAGAACCTCCTTTTGCTGCAATTACAACTGCAAGTCACATTGGATAAGTTTCTATGGCCACTGGGATGCCCATTCCTCAAGGTAAATCTGCTACAGCTCCTTCAACTTAGATGGTTTCCTCTGATGAACAGCAATCTTCAAATTTGACCATATATTCTCAATTGGATTAAAGTCTAGGCTTTGACTAGGCCACTAAAAAAATTAACAAGTTTCCCCTTAAACCTCTCCAGTGTTGCTTTAGCAGTATGCTTTGAGTCATTGTCTTATTGGTAGTGTGAACCTCCATCCCTGTCTCAAATTACTGACTAACAGGTTTTGCTCAAGAATATCCCTGTATTTTGCACTATCCATCTTACCTTCGACTTGGACCATTTTCCCTCTCCCCACTGCCAAAAAACATCCCCACAGCATGATGCTGCCACCACAATGTGTCACTGTGGGGATGGTGTTTTTGAGGTGATGAGCTGTGCTGGTTTGGTGCCAAAAATAGCATTTACCTTGGTGGCCAAAAAGTTCAATTTTGGTCTCTTCTGACCACAGCACATTCCTCTATACATTTGGGGAATCTCCCACTTGTGTTTAGAATACTCTAAACAAGCCTTAGATTTTTTGTGTGGAAATAAAGGCTCTTTTTTGCCAACTGTTCCTTCAAGGCCACCTCTACGGACTGGACTGACTGCTTATTAATGTCCTCCTTGTCCAGGTTTGACAGGTTTGTTGTGGTACTATGTTCTTTCCATTTTATGACAAAAGATGTGATGGTGTTCCAGGAGATCATCAGAGATTGGGATAATTTTTAATAACCCAACCCTGACTTGTACTTTTTACTTTTCAATAGCTTTGTCCTGACTTATTTGAAGATCTCCTTGGTCTTTATGGTGTTGTTTAGTTAGTGTTGAATATTGCTTAATGGTGTTTCAGCCACTGTGGCCTTTCAATAAAAGTGTGTATATACTGACAGACCATGTGACAGATTGTACACAGGTGGACTTCCCTTCACTAAACATGTGACTTATGAAGGTAATTGCACCAGAAATTTTTAGGGGCTTCATCGCAAAAGGGGTAAATACAGTTATATGAAAAAGTTTGGGCACCCCTATTAATCTTAAGCTTAATGTTTTATAAAAATTGGTGTTTTTGCAACAGCTATTTCAGTTTGATATATCTAATAACTATTGGACACAGTAATGTTTCTGCCTTGAAATGAGGTTTATTGTACTAGCAGAACATGTGCAATCTGCATTCAAACAAAATTTGACAGGGGCATAAGTATGGCCACCCTTATCATTTTCTTGTTTTAAATACTCCTATCTACTTTTTACTGACTTACTAAAGCACTTTTTTTGGTTTTGTAACCTCATTGAGCTTTGAACTTCATAGCCAGGTGTATGCAATCATGAGAAAAGCTACTTAAAGTGGCCACTTGCAAGTTGTTCTCCTGTTTGACTCTCCTCTGAAGAGTGGCATCATGGGCTCCTCAAAACAACTGTCAAATGATCTGAAAACAAAGATTATTCAACATAGTTGTTCAGGGGAAGGATACAAAAAGCAGTCTCAGAGATTTAACCTGTCAGTTTCCACTGTGAGGAACATAGTAAGGAAATGGAAGAACACAGGGACAGTTCTTGTTAAGGCCAGAAGTGGCAGGCCAAGAAAAACATCAGAAAGGCAGAGAAGAAGAATGGTGAGATCAGTCAAGGACAATCCCTCAGACCACCTCCAGAGAGCTGCAGCATCAACTTGCTGCAGATGGTGTCACTGTGCATCGGTCAACTATACAACGCACTTTGTACAAGGAGAAGCTGTATGGGAGAGTGATGCGAAAGAAGCCGTTTCTGCAAGCACGCCACAATAGAGTCGGCTGAGGTATGCAAAAGCACATTTGGAGAAGCCAATTTCTTTTTGGAAGAAGGTCCTGTGGACTGATGAAACCAAGATTGAGTTGTTTGGTCATACAAAAAGGCGTCATGCATGGCGTAAAAAAAAACACAGCATTCCAAGAAAAACAATTGCTACCCACAGTAAAATTTGGTGGAGGTTCCATCATGCTTTGGGGCTGTGTGGCCAATGCCGGCACCGGGAATCTTGTTTAAGTTGAGGGACACATGGATTCCACTCAGTATCAGCAGATTCTTGACAATAATGTTCAAGAATCAGTGACAAAGTTGAAGTTACGCAGGGGATGGATCTTTCAGCAAGACGATGATCCAAAACACCGCTCCAAATCTACTCAGGCATTCATGCAGAGGAACAATTACAATGTTCTGGAATGGCCATCCCAGTCCCCAGACGAATATCATTGAACATCTGTGGGATCATTTGAAGAGTGCTGTCCATGCTCGGCGACCATCAAACTTAACTGAACTGGAATTGTTTTGTAAAGAGGAATGGTCAAAAATACCTTCATCCAGGATCCAGGAACTCATTAAAAGCTACAGGAAGCGACTAGAGGCTGTTATTTTTGCAAAAGGAGGATCTACTAAATATTTATGTCACTTTTCTGGTGAGGTGCCCATACTTATGCACCTGTCAAATTTTGTTTGGATGCAGATTGCACATTTTCTGTTAGTACAATAAACCTCATTTCAAGGCAGAAACATTACTGTGTCCAATAGTTATTAGATATATCAAACTGAAATAGCTGTTGCAAAAGGTGACCCGGGCCCATAAAAACCATGGACGGTATAGTACATCATACGTGATCAGCTGTGCTCATGTGGGGAGCGCAGCTGATTGTGGCCGGGTGTCAGCTGATTATCACAGCAGACACCAGATACTACGAGACAGGAGCGGTCACGGACCGCTCCTGGCACATTAACCCCTGACACACTGCGATCAAATATGATCGCAGTGTTCCGGTGGCATAGGGAAGCATTGCGCAGGGAGGGGGCTCCATGTGTGCTTCCCTAAGACCCTCAGAGCAACGCGATGTGATCGCTTTGTTCCGAGGGCCTCCTCCTCGCAAGCCTCCAGATCCAAGATGGTTGCGGGGTCCTTCCGGGTCCTGCAGGGAGATGGCTTTTCAGTGCATGCTGAGAGCAGGCGCTGAGAAGCCTCCTGCACTGCCTGTCAGATCGCTGATCTGACACAGTACTGTGCACAGTGTCAGATCTGCGGTCTGACACTATATAGTGAAAATATTCCCCAATAAATTCATTTCTTTATGTAAATAAAAAAAACAATAAAAATACACATATTTAGTATTGCCGCGTCTGTAACCACCCGCCCTATAAAACTGTCCCACTAGTTAACCCCTTTAGTGAACCCCTTTAAAAAAAACAAGGCAAAAAAACAATGCTTTATCATCATAACGCCAAACAAAAAGTGGAATAACACGCGATCAAAAAGATGGATATAAATAAACATGATACCTATGAAAACGTCATCTTGTCCCGAAAAAATGAGCCACCATACAGCATCATCATGCGAAAAAATAAAAAAGTTATAGCTCACAGAATAAAGCGATGCAAAAGTAATTATTTTTAATATAAAATTGTTTTATTGTATAAGAGCGCCAAAACATTAAAAAAATAAAGAAATGAGGTATCGCTGTAATCGTACTGACCCGAAGGATAAAACCGCTTTATCAATTTTACCACACGCGGAACGGTATAAAGGACCCCCTCAAAAGAAATTCATGAATTGTGGTTTTTGTTCATTCTGCCTCCCAAAAATTGTAATAAAAAGCAATCAAAAAATGTCATGTGCCCAAAAATGGTACCAATACATACGTCAACTCGTCCCGCAAAAAATAAGATCTCACATGACTCTGTGGGCCAAAATATGGAAAAATTATAGCTCTGAAAATGTGGTGATGCAAAAAAAATGCAAAAACTATTTTTTGCAAAA
Source organism: Oophaga sylvatica (assembly GCA_033576555.1). NCBI lineage: Eukaryota > Metazoa > Chordata > Amphibia > Anura > Dendrobatidae > Oophaga > Oophaga sylvatica. The sequence continues at coordinate 282,719,748 of JARQOD010000006.1, read as the reverse complement.
AAAAGCGTCTTTTAGCATGTGACAGCTAACAAGCTTAAAAACCCACTATAAATAGTAAATCAAACCTGCCTTTATCACCTCCTTAGTTAAGGAAAAATAGTAAAATAAAAATAAATGTATTTATTTCCATTTTCCCATGAGGGTTAGGGTTAGGGTTAGTGTTATGAATGTGCTAGAGATAGTTTCTGAGCAGAGGCTCCCTCTGATGGTTATAGACAGTACTGAACCTTTCAGCGAGGAGTGGCAATCTGGAATCACGGACTGGTCTGATATAAGGGAGGTTCCCTCCCATGATGGTTGCCGGTGATCAATTGTTCTTGTCTCAATTGTGGTTCCTGGTTCATTTGGAAGTTTGCTGGAGTCCTGCCTGCATCTCCTGCTTTCAGATAAGATATTTTATGCTTTTCTTTTTGTGCTTGCTTTTTGCATTGTTTTCTGCACTTTTGTGGAGGTCAGCCAGGTCCCCTCCTGGGGCCTGAGCTTCTCACAGTTTTTCTGCAGCCACTGTTATTTGCTCATCTGCTTTTTCCTGTTTTTTCAGCGGCTGCGGCTTGGTTTTTGTTCACACTGAGATCTGATTTAGTGGGTGGCGAGATCGTGTGATCTCAGTATTTTTGTAATCATAATTGTTGGATTTTTGTAGGGTTTTCTGGGTTGCAGAAAGTAATCTCTCCTGTCCTATCCTATTTAGTCAGCTTGTGGCCCCAGTGTTTGCTCAGTCTATTTTCTGCCTATGTTTGTATTTTCATCTTGTCTAACCGCCATTATATGTTTGGGGGCTTCCTATTTTCTTTGGGGATCTGCTCCGGGGCATATAGCTTTCATCTTTCTACCTTTAGGGTGTTATTATTATTTATTATTTATTTATATAGCGCCATTAATTCCATGGTGCTGTACATGAGAAGGGGTTACATACAAAGTTATAGATATCGTTTACAGTAAACAAATTTACAATGACAGACTGGTACAGAAGGGAAAGGGCTCTGTCCTTGCGGACTTACATTATATGGGATAATGGGGAAGAAACAGAAGGTCGGGGGTGCGGCAGCTCTAGGTGGTGGCGACGCGGCAGCTCTGGTGGTGGCGGCAGCTCTGGTAGTGGTGGCGGTGAGGCGGCAGCTCTGGTGGTGGCAGCGAGGCGGCAGCTCGGGTGGTGGCGGCGAGGTGGCAGCGAGGCGGAAGCTCAGGTTGTGGCGGCGAGGTGGAATGGTTATTGCAGGCTGTAGGCTTTCCTGAAGAGATGGGTTTTCAGGTTCCGTTTGAAGGATCCAAGGGTGGTGGATAATCGTACATGTTGAGGCGTGGAATTCCAGAGGATGGGGGATATTCGGGAGAAATCTTGGAGGCGGTTGTGAGGAACGAATAAGTGTGGAGGATAGTAGGAGGTCTTGGGAGGATCGAAGATTACGTGAAGGAAGATATTGGGAGATTAGTTCAGAGATATAGGGAGGAGACAGGTTGTGGACGGCTTTGTAAGTCAGTGTTAGTAGTTTGAACTGGATTCGTTGGGGAATTGGGAGCCAGTGGAGGGATTTGCAGAGGGGAGAAGCAGGGGAGTAGCGAGGGGAGAGGAGGATTAGTCGGGCAGCAGAGTTGAGGACAGACTGGAGTGGTGCAAGAGAGTTGACGGGGAGGCCACAGAGGAGGATGTTGCAGTAATCGAGGCGGGAGATGATGAGGGCATGCACAAGAGTTTTAGTAGCTTGAAGGCTGAGGAAGGGACGGATTCTGGAAATGTTTTTAAGTTGGAGGCGACAGGAGGTGGAAAGAGTTTGGATGTGTGGTTTGAAGGACAGGGCAGAGTCGAGAGTTACTCCGAGGCAGCGGATTTCAGGTGCAGGAGAGATCGTGATGCCATTTACCATAATAGATAGATCGGGTAGGGAAGATACATGAGATGGAGAAAGATGATGAGTTCGGTTTTGTCAACATTGAGTTTTAGGAAGCGAGAGGTGAAGAAGGAGGATATGGCTCATAGACACTCCGGGATTCTGGACAGCAGAGAGGTGACATCTGGGCCAGAGAGGTAGATCTGAGTGTCGTCCGCATACAGGTGGTACTGGAAGCCATGGGACTTTATGAGTTGTCCTAGGCCAAGGGTATAGATGGAAAAAAGTAGGGACCCCAGGACAGAGCCTTGAGGGACTCCAACAGAGAGAGGGCGGGATGAGGAGGTAGTGTAGGAGTGGGAGACGCTAAATGTGCGGTCGGAAAGGTAAGAGGCTATCCAGGACAGGGCAAGGTCTTTGATGCCAAGGGAATAAAGAATCTGTAGCAGTAGGCAGTGGTCGACTGTGTCAAAGGCAGATGACAGGTCAAGGAGGAGGAGGAGGGAGAACTGTCTGTTAGCTTTAGCTGTGAGTAAGTCATTAGTAATTTTGGTCAGGGCAGTTTCAGTGGAGTGGTGGGGGCGGAAGCCAGATTGGAGGTTGTCTAGGAGAGAGTTAGATGAGAGGTGGGAGGAAAGTTGAGCATGGACATGCTGCTCAAGGAGTTTGGAAGCAAACGGGAGCAATGATATTGGGCGATAGCTGGGCATAGCAGTTGGGTCAAGGTTTGTTTTTTTGAGGATGGGTGTGATGGTGGCATGTTTGAAGGCAGAGGGAAGGGTACCAGAAGATAGCGATAGGTTGAAGAGATGGGTTAGGGCTGGGATGAGCGTGTTAGTGAAGTTGGGGAGCAGGTGGGAAGGGATGGGGTCAAGTGCACAGGTGGTGAGGTGAGATTTGAAAAGGAGGTGAGTAAGCTCTCCTTCAGTGATGTTGGAGAGGGAGGTTAGTAGGGAAGGACAGAGGTCTGGTATATGGAGTGGTTGGGGTGGTGGAACAGTAAAGGTTTGCCTTGTTTGGTCAATCTTATTTTTGAAGTAGGTGGCAAAGCCTGGGCAGAGATGAGGGGAGTTGGAGGTGGCAGTGGTGGGCGGAGGAGAGAGTTGAATGTGCTGAACAGTTGTTTTGGGTTGTAGGATAATGAAGATACAAGGTTTGCAAAATAGGTCTGTTTAGCAGAGGTGAGGGCTATTTTGAAGGCAAGTGTAGCTTGTTTGAAAGCAGTGAAGTCGTCTGGCAGGCGTGTTTTTTTCCAATGCTGCTCCGTGACCCTGGATGATTGTCGAAGTTTTTTGGTGAGATTGTTGTGCCAGGGTTGCCTATTGATTCATCGCACTTTGCCGTGCGTGAGAGGGGCGACTAAGTCTATGGCAGATGTGAGGGTGGTGTTATAGAAAGTGGTGGCGCTGTCTGTGTCGTGGAGTGAAGATATGGAGGACAGAGGTAGGAGAGAGTCTGAGAGTCTGTGAATGTCTAGGTGTGCGAGGTTTCTGCGAGGATGTGCCAGTGGCAGGACATAGGGGGCAGGTGAAGAGGACAGGGATGAGAAGGTGAGTAGGTGGTGGTATGATAGGGGAAGGGGAGAGATTGTGAGATTAGATAGGGAACAGAGGCGAGTGAAGATGAGGTCTAATGTATGTCCGTCTGTGTGGGTGGCTGTGGAGGACCATTGAGTAAGTCCAAAGGATGAAGTAAGTGACAGGAGCTTGGAGGCTGCTGGCTGGCGGGTGTCAATAGGGATGTTAAAGTCACCCATGATAATGGTGGGGATGTCAGCAGAGAGAAAGTGAAGAAGCCAGCTGGAGAATTGGTCAATGAAGGCAGTGGCTGAGCCCGGTGGTCGGTTTATGACGGCCATTTGGAGATTAGAGGGAGAGTAGATACGGACTGAGTGGACCTCAAAGGAAGGGAGGATGAGGGAGGATGGGGTTTGGATACGGTTGAAGGAGCAGTTATTAGAAAGAAGGAAACCCACGCCTCCACCATGTCTGTTGCCAGAGCGAGGAGTGTGGGTGAAGTGGAGGCCGCCGTAACTCAGTGCAGCAGGGGAGGCCGTGTCAGCGGGCGTCAGCCAGGTCTCAGTGAGGGCCAGGAAGGAGAGGTTGCGAGAGGTAAAGAGATCGTGGATCACGTGGAGCTTGTTGCAGACGGAGGGGCGTTCCAGAGTGCTCCAGAAAGAGAAAGCTGGGGGGTAGGGTTTAGTGGCACAGGTTTTAAGTGTGAGGGATTGCGGTAGTTTCTCTTACTGTGAGAAGTATAGGGGTGAGGATTAGTGGGATGTATGAGGCAGGGGGGGCCAGGATTGGGGGATATGTCGCCAGCAGTGAGAAGAAGCAGAGAAAGGGAAAGCAGATGGGTGAAGGAGAGTGAGCGGTTTACGTTATATTTTAGTGGGAGAGGTCTGAGGTTAAGAAGCAGGTCTGCAGATGAGGCGATGTGGGGGGGTAGGAGAGAGGGGGAGACAGTTATTAGGTTGGAGCTTGCAGGGGTTTGGGGATAGCGAAGGAGAGTGAAGATTAGTGGAGCAAAAACGGTGAGGGCAAATGTCAACATGGTTAAAGAACAGGGTAAAAGAAAGGCAAGTAAAATTAGAAGACAGGGATTATTCTTACCTTCTGACCGATTTCTGGACTATTTCTGGATATATTTCTGATGTAACACTTCAAAGATGTCACACTTAAAATGATGTCACATCTGACCAAGGCCATATCTGACCTGCTCCATTCAACTTATACCATTCAAATGTCCAAGAAATGAAGCCAGGTGAGAGAGAGAGAGGGGAGGAGAAAGGGACAGGAGGAGAGTTCACAGCAGGGAGCAATTAACAGATTCCAGTTAATAGAACATTTGCCTAGCATCACAGATGAAGAAAGACCGATTAAGATGGAGGTATAGGCTTATGAGTGAGGGTCACAGACAAATCAATATGTATTCAGTAAATCTGAAGGATGCTACATGGAATTTAAATCAGGGAAAAAGCAGCAGTGTACCAGTTACAACAGAAAAAAGGAGTACATAGGATTCTGGGGTGCAGTGGGTATTCTGGATAGAGAGGTGGTTCAGACGTACCAGTTACAACAGAAAAAAGGAGTACATAGGATTCTGAGGTGCAGTGGGTATTCTGGATAGAGAGGTGGTTCAGACGTACCAGTTACAACAGAAAAAAGGAGTACATAGGATTCTGGGGTGCAGTGGGTATTCTGGATAGAGAGGTGGTTCAGACGTACCAGTTACAACAGAAAAAAGGAGTACATAGGATTCTGGGGTGCAGTGGGTATTCTGGATAGAGAGGTGGTTCAGACGTACCAGTTACAACAGAAAAAAGGAGTACATAGGATTCTGGGGTGCAGTGGGTATTCTGGATAGAGAGGTGGTTCAGACGTACCTGTGGATGAAAGTAGATGGATCAGGACACGACAGCGTGAAGGGGAATATACCATGCGCTATCATTCTGGATATATTTCTGATGTAACACTTCAAAGATGTCACACTTAAAATGATGTCACATCTGACCAAGGCCATATCTGGCCTGCTCCATTCAACTTATACCATTCAAAATATTATCTCTCAGGCTGTGACGAGGCGTCTAGGATCAACGTAGGAACGCTCCACGGCTACCTCTAGTTGTGTCGTTAGTTTAGGAATCTGCAACCCATCAGTTACCAACATCTCAGGTGTTCGGCTGCCCTGCTGTTGTTCCTGTCCTCCTCAGCTACCGAAACATAACAGTATCACCGGCCCTAACTGAAAATTATATGGTACTCACAGAAGGGAAAAAAAAGTGTGGAAAGAAAAAAGTTGTCAGAGTTGTCAGAGATTTTTATTTTTTTTCTGTCTGTTGCATTTTTTCCCTTTTTTTCTCTGGGTGCTGAGGAGGTTTTTTTTTTTTTTTTTCCTCTCAATGGAGTTTGCACAGTTGTCTGGCCGTGTGGATCAGCTTGCCACTGAGGTTCGGAGTATTGCTACCTATCTTGCTGGGTTGCCGGTTGTGGAACCTAGGATTCCCATGCCAGATTTGTTTTTGGGGGATCGGGCTAAATTTCTGAATTTCAAAAATAACTGTAAGTTGTTTTTTGCCTTAAAGCCTAAGTCTTCAGGTAACGCAGCACAGCAGGTTCAAATTGTCATCTCTCTCCTGCACGGCGATCCTCAGGATTGGGCTTTTTCCCTGACACCTGGTTATCCTGTTTTGAATGATATTGATGCATTTTTTCTGGCTCTGGGGTTATTGTACGATGAACCTAATGTCACTGATCAAGCTGAAAAAACCTTGTTGGCATTAAATCAGGGTCTTGAAGACGCTGAGTTGTACTGTCAGAAATTCCGAAAGTGGGCAGTCCTGACCAAATGGAATAATGATGCTTTGGCAGCCCTTTTTCGGAAGGGGCTATCAGAGAATGTAAAGGATGTTATGGTGGGATTCCCTGCTCCCTCTAGTCTCAATGATTCTATGTCATTGGCTATTCAAATTGACAGACGTTTGCGTGAGCGCAGAGGTATGCGTGAGATAGTGTTGCCTTGTGAGCCAGCTTCTGAGCCCATGCAGTGTGATAGAGTGACTTCTGGGGCTCAGCGTCATGAGTTTCAAAAGCGCAATGGGTTATGTTTCTACTGTGGTGATGCCTCTCATGCTATTTCAGTCTGCCCTAAGCGGGGAAGAGTTTTGCACGCTCAGTTGTCTTGGGTAGTGTTCAGACTAAATTTCTGTTGACTGTTACCCTGATTTGCTCCCTGTCCACATTTTCTGCTCAGGCTTTTCTTGATTCAGGAGCAGCTATTAACCTGATGGATTTTGACTTTGCCAAACGTTGTGGGTTTCCCATGATACCCCTGCGGAAGTCTATTCCCCTACTGGGCATTGATTCTACCCCTTTGGCGGAGAATAAACCCCAGTTTTCTACTCAGGTGATGAGGGTTGAACCAGATCATCAGGAGAGTTGCAAATTTCTGGTGCTGTATAATCTGCATGACATTATTGTACTAGGTTTCCCTTGGTTACAGTCTCATAATCCTGTTTTGGATTGGAAATCTGTGTCTGTGACCAGTTGGGGCTGCCAATGTGTTAATGCTGACACTCCTGTTTTTTTCTGCCTCTCCCAAGTCTCAGGATGTTCCTGACTTTTGACTGATTTTTCGGATGTATTTAGTGAAAGTAAATCTACATCTTTGCCCCCTCACAGGAGCTACGATTGCGCTATTGAATTGGTGCCTGGTGGTAAATTTCCTAAAGGTCGCCTTTTTAACTTGTCTGTACCTGAACATGATGCTATGCGATCTTATATCAAGGAGTCATTGGAGAAGGGTCATATCAGACCATCCTCCTCACCCTTGGGTGCCAGTTTTTTCTTTGTGGCCAAAAAGGATGGTTCATTGAGGCCGTGTATTGATTATCATCTCTTGAATAAGATCACTGTGAAGTATCAATATCCGTTACCCTTGATTTCTGACCTGTTTTCCAGGGTGAAAAGTGCTACTTGGTTTACCAAGCTGACCTCAGGGGGGCGTATAACCTTATTTGCATTAAGCACGGGATGAATGGAAGACGGCGTTTAATACCCCAGAGGGGCATTTTGAGTACCTAGTGATGCACTTTGGGCTCACTAATGCTCCTTCCGTCTTCCAATCCTTCATGAATGATATTTTCAGGGATTTTGTGGATACATTTCTGATTGTTTATTTGGATGATATCTTGATTTTTTCCAATGACTGGGACTCTCATGTGAAACATGTTCGGACTGTGTTCCAGATTTTGAGAGACAATGCACTGTATGTGAAGGGATCAAAGTGTCTTTTTGGCGTACAGAAGGTCTCATTTCTGGGATTCATTTTGTCTCCGTCTGTTATTGAAATGGACTCGGTCAAGGTTCAAGCCATCTGTGATTGGGTCCAACCTACTTCATTAAAGGCTCTTCAGAGATTTTTGGGTTTTACCAATTTGTATCGTAAATTTATTGGTAATTTCTACGGTATTGTTAAACCATTGACTGATTTGACCAAAAAGGGTTCTGATGTGGTGAATTGGCCTCCTGAGGCAGTCTCTGCGTTTCAGGAACTTAAGCAGAGATTCACTTCTGCTCCTGTTCTACGGCAGCCTGATGTTTCTCTATCGTTTCAGGTGGAGGTTGATGCCTCTGAAATTGGGGCAGGTGCCGTTTTGTCCCAAAGAGATCCAGAGACCTCTTAGAGTAACCCTTGTGCCTTTTTCTCTCGAAAATTTTCTCCAACTGAACGTAATTATGACGTGGGTAATTGGGAGTTATTGGCCATGAAGTGGGCCTTTGAAGAGTGGGGACATTGGCTGGAAGGAGCCAAACATCAGGTGGTGGTTCTCACGGACCATAAGAATCTGGTTTATCTCGAATCAGCCAAGCAAATTAATCATAGGCAAGGTGGGCCTTGTTTTTCACACGTTTTAATTTTGTGGTTTCTTTTCTTCCTGGCACTAAGAATGTTAAGGCGGATGCCCTCTCGAGGAGTTTCTTTGCAGACTCTCCTGAGTTATCTGATCCTACTGTTATTTTGAAAGAGGGTGTAGTTCTTTCCGCCATCTCAACCAATTTGAGACTGGCCTTGGAAGGGTGTCAGGAGGATAAACCTGAGGGCTGCCCTATTGGGAAATTGTTTGTCCCAGACCAGTGGAAGAAGAGTGTGATGTCTGAGATTCATTCCTCCACGTTGGCTGGTCATCCCGGGATTTTTGGTACCAGAGACTTGGTGAGTCGGTCCTTTTGGTGGCCTACTTTGTCTCGTGACGTCAGGGAATTTGTGCAGTCCTGTGGGACTTGCTCTTGCTCCAAGCCTTGCTCTCGCTCTAGTGGTTTGTTAATGCCATTACCTGTGCCCAAGAGGCCATGGACTCATATCTCTATGGATTTTATTTCTGACCTCCCTGTTTCTCAGAGAATGACCGTTATCTGGGTAATCTGTGATAGGTTTTCCAAGATGATACATCTTGTGCCATTACCTAAGTTACCTTCCTCCTCCACATTGGTGCCTTTGTTCCTTCAGCACGTGTGTAACGCTGGTATTGTCTGTACTTTGTTTTCCAGCGTTACTCTGCATGTTTTTTGCATTAACCCTTTTGCTCCTTTCCCCCTAACCAGCTGGGATACTGTTGTCTGTTACCTATATGGATGCTGCTCAGTTCCCGGCTCTGCTGCGTACCCGTACTTGCGTGAGTGGCTCCGCTGCTTTGCATGACCGCCCGCATGTGCGGTTCCTGACTTGCTGTGAAAGCCGTCCGTAGCTTGCAAAGTCCTCTGCAGTGGTGCATGACTTACTGCTTGGTTGGCAGCAGCCATTGTTGGGTTCCCTCTGTGTTGTGCTGTCTGGCTCTGCATAGGGGGCGCGGCCCACACCTGTCCTGCTTTTATGTGGATTGGGTGTTTACTAGAATTACTGCTCCAGCCTATCGCTGTGAAGCAGCTCATATATAAAGTTCCCCAGCCCTAGTGGGCGTTGCCAGAGCTTCACATTGAATCCACACTGAATCCCTGAACCTAGCCATATGTGGTTGTGTGTTCAGCTCCTGCTCTGAATTTGATCAGCTCTGGAGAGCTGATTCCCTGTTCCTGTTGTGTCTTGTTCCCTGATCCTGGATCTAACCCGGTACCTGAATGTCTGAACTGTGTCTTGTGTTTCCGCCTATGCTGGGGGCTGATTACCCAGATCGCCGTTCCTGGAGGCTGTATATCCAGGCCTGTTCCTGCTGTGTCTAATTACCTGAACCCTGATCTTGGATCGCATCCTGTACCTGACTGTCTGAACTGTGTCCTTTGTGTTATGTTCCTGAAATCCTGCTGTGTCCAGAACCCTGTGCCAGTGACTGTGTATCCTTACTATATAACCTGAGTTCATCTTGGAAGAAGGAGTCCGGTGTGTGCTGAGTTTCTGTTACTCTGTGCTCAGCCTCTGTGCAATCCCCGGCCAGCTCCGTTGAGCCTGGCGGGGCTTGCACCAGACCGCTGGGGTTCCTTTTCAGGTCGCTTCCAGATGTCCGGATCCTATCCTTCCTGCCTGATGTCCGGATCCTGCCGATCATTGCCAGATGTCCGGAGCCTGCTGATCGGTGCCAGATGTCCGGAGTCCGAGGCCTGTGTTCCAGTCCGTGTTCCTGTGATTCAATCCATGTTCCTGTCCGTGTTCCTGACTCCCTGAGACCCAATCCGTGTTCCTGATGTTCTTGTCCGTGTTCCTGACTCCCTGAGACCCAATCCGTGTTCCTGATGTTCTTGTCCGTGTTCCTGACTCCCTGAGATCCAATCCATGTTCCTGTCTGTGTTCCTGACTCCCTGAGATCCAATCCGTGTCCCGGTTGTTCCTGTACAGTCTAACTCTGTTTCAGCCATCAGCTCCTGATTCCAGTTACCTGCCTGTTACCTGTCGGTTTGCCTGTCTGCCATCCGTCTGCAGTTCCATCCAGAGGCTCGGACGTCATCTGCAGAGATCCCCGGCTCTTGCCTGCTCACCTAGGAGCGATCATCTGCCATCCGACTGCAGCTCCATCCGGAAGTTCGGACATCATCTGCAGAGATCCCCGGCTCTTGCCTGCTCACCTGGGAGAAATCATCTGCCATCCGACTGCAGCCTACCTGGAGGCTCCACCATATCAGGTCGTATATACCTGCCTGTCCCAGAGACTGCCTTGGTCACTTGCCGTGACAACCTGCCTGTCCCAGAGACTGCCCTGGTCACTAGCCGTGACAACCTGCCTGTCCCAGAGACTGCCCTGGTCACTAGCCGTGACAACCTGCCTGTCCCAGAGACTGCCTGGTCACTTGCCGTGACAACCTGCCTGTCCCAGAGACTGCCCTGGTCACTAGCCGTGACAACCTGCCTGTCCCAGAGACTGCCCTGGTCACTAGCCGTGACAACCTGCCTGTCCCAGAGACTGCCTGGTCACTTGCCGTGACAACCTGCCTGTCCCAGAGACTGCCCTGGTCACTAGCCGTGACAACCTGCCTGTCCCAGAGACTGCCTTGGTCACTTGCCGTGACAACCTGCCTGTCCCAGAGACTGCCCTGGTCACTAGCCGTGACAACCTGCCTGTCCCAGAGACTGCCTGGTCACTTGCCGTGACAACCTGCCTGTCCCAGAGACTGCCTTGGTCACTTGCCGTGACAACCTGCCTGTCCTGCCGGTTCCTCCTTGGTCTACCCTGTGATGACGTCTGTCCTGGGTCGGTGTCTGATGTTCTCCTGCTGAGCCTGTGCTACGCCTGAGGCCTGAGAGAGAGGCCGTCCTAGTATGCCCGTGCCAGATGACCCTGGACTTCATCAACCCGTGATGACCCCGCCATCGTCTGACGTTCGTCCTGGGCCGGTGTCTGATGTTCTCCTGCTGAGCCTGTGCTACGCCCGAGGCCTGAGAGTGAGGCCATACTAGTATGCCCGTGCCAGATGATCCTGGACTTCATCAACCCGTGATGACCCCGCCATCGTCTGAAGTCTGTCTGAGGTCGGTGTCTGATGTTCTCCTGCTGAGCCTGTGCTACGCCTAAGGCCTGAGAGAGAGGCCGTCTAAGTATGCCTGTGCCAGATAACCCTGGACTGCATCTACCCGTGATGTCCTCCAGCACTCGTCTGTGATCCTGAGTTGTGTACCCTTCTCTGATGTGCGGAATCGGGAGCCCGGTCTTATGTTCTGTTTATGTACTTTGTTTCTTTAAGTAAACTTTATGTTTCTTCTTACCTGAAGTTGTGCGGTGTTGTCTAGTCCTGCAGGTCGCCACCTTGCCCACATGCTCAGCTGCCACGGATCCCGGTCTCTGCCCTTCCCTAGTCCGGGCAGGCCCGGGTCTCCCTCCGTGGTCCAGTGGGTCCACATTCTCTTACCATCTGGGACCCATGCCTCACGTCGTCGTGGACTGGCGGCGTGGGAGCATTGGCTAGCTAGGCAAGCTATGCCATGTCCCGACGCCCCACAGCCGTGGGAAGCGCCACAACGTGGTTCTGTTACATGTCATTCCGGAGAACATTGTGTCTGACAGAGGAGTCCAGTTTGTTTCCAGATTTTGTAGGACATTTTGTTCTAAACTTGGTGTTCAATTATCTTTTCTCCTCTGCTTTTCATCCTCAGACCAATGGACAAACCGAGAGAACAAACCAGACCTTGGAGACTTATTTGAGATGTTTTGAGTCTGCTGATCAAGATGACTGGGTCTCTTTTTTTGCCTTTGGCTGAGTTTGCTCTTAATAATAGGGCTAGCTCTGCCACCTTGATGTCTCCATTTTTCTGCAATTTTGGGTTTCACCCTCGATTTTCTTCGGGACAGGCGGAGGCTTCTGTCTGTCCGAGTGTTTACTCTGTTGTGGAGCGAATGCAGCAGATTTGGGACCAGGTATTAGAGAGGTTGTCTCTCTCTCAGGAGAAGGCCCAACGGTTTGCCAACCGGCATAGGACTGATGGTCCTCGGTTTAAAGTGGGGGACTTGGTTTGTTTGTCCTCAAGAAATATCCCTATGAGGGTTGCATCTCCAAAGTTTAAGCCCAGGTTCATTGGACCTTATAAGATCATGGAGATTCTTAATCCTGTTTCCTTCCGTTTGCTTCTTCCAGGGACATTTAAGATCCATAACGTGTTCCACAAGTCCTTATTGAAGAGGTTTGTCGAGCCAGTGGTTCCTATGGCTGGGGGGGGGGAACTGTTATGAATGTGCTAGAGATGGTTTCTGAGCAGAGGCTCCCTCTGGTGGTTACAGACAGTACTGAACCTTTCAGCGAGGAGTGGCAATCTGGAATCACGGACTGGTCTGATATAAGGGAGGTTCCCTCCCATGATGGTTGCCGGTGATCAATTGTTCTTGTCTCAATTGTGGTTCCTGGTTCATTTGGAAGTTTGCTGGAGTCCTGCCTGCATCTCCTGCTTTCAGATAAGATATATTTTGCTTTTCTTTTTGTGCTTGCTTTTGCATTGTTTTCTGCACTTTTGTGGAGGTCAGCCAGGTCCCCTCCTGGGGCCTGAGCTCCTCACAGTTTTTCTGCAGCCACTGTTATTTGCTCATCTGCTTTTTCCTGTTTTTTCAGCGGGTGCAGCTTGGTTTTTGCTCACACTGAGATCTGATTTAGTGGGTGGCGAGATCGTGTGATCTCAGTATTTTTGTAATCAGAATTGTTGGATTTTTGTAGGGTTTTCTGGGTTGCAGAAAGTAATCTCTCCTGTCCTATCCTATTTAGTCAGCTTGTGGCCGCAGCGTTTGCTCAGTCTATTTTCTGCCTAGGTTTGTATTTTCATCTTGTCTAACCGCCATTATATGTTTGGGGGCTTCCTATTTTCTTTGGGGATCTGCTCCGGGGCAGAAAGCTTTCATCTTTCTGCCTTTAGGTGTAGTTATCTCTCAGGCTGTGACGAGGCGTCTAGGATCAACGTAGGAACGCTCCACGGCTACCTCTAGTTGTGTCGTTAGTTTAGGCATCTGCAACCCATCAGTTACCAACATCTCAGGTGTTCGGCTGCCCTGCTGTTGTTCCTGTCCTCCTCAGCTACCGAAACATAACAGGTTAGGGTTGGGATTAGGGTTAGGGCTAGGGTTAGGGTTGGGATTAGGGTTAGGGGTGTGTTGGGGTTAGGGTTGGAGTTAGAATTGGGGATTTCCACTGTTTAGGTACATCAGGGGCTCTCCAAATGCAACATGGCGTCCTATCTCAATTCCAGCCAATTTTGAGTTGAAAAAGTCAAACTGCGCTCCTTCCCTACCGTGCTCTGCTGTGCGTCGAAACAGTGGTTTCCTCCCACATATGGGGTATCATCGTACTCAGGAAAAATTGCACAATACCTTTTGGGTCCAATTTCTCCTGTTACCCTTGGGAAAATAAAAAAATTGGACCTGAAATAATTTTTTTGTGAAAAAAGTTATATGTTCATTTTTTTTCAACATTTCAAAATTTCCTGTGAAGCACCTGAAGGGTTAATAAACTTCTTGAATGTGGTTATTAGCACCTTGAGGGGTGCAGTTTTTAGAATGGCATCACTTTTGGGTATTTTCTATCATATAGGCCCCTCAAAGTGACTTCAAATGTGATGTGGTCACCCCCAAAAAATGGTGTTGTAAAAATGAGAAATTGCTGGTTAACTTTTAACCCCTATAACTTCGTAACCAATAAAAATTTGGGTTCCAAAATTGTGCTGATATAAAGTATACATGTGGGAAATGTTACTTATTAAGTATTTTTTGTGGGATATATCTGTGATTTAAGGGCATGAAAATTCAAAGTTGAAAATTTGCGAAATTTTCAAATTTTTTGCCAAATTTCTGTTTTTCACAAATAAACGCAAGTTATATCAAATAAATTTTACCACTAACATGAAGTACAATATGTCTTAAGAAAACAATGTCAGAATCACCAGGATCCATGGAAGCGTTCCAGAGTTACTGCCTCATAAAAGGACAGTGTTCAGAATTGTAAAAATTGGCCCGTCATTAAAGTGCAAACCACCCTTGGGGTTAAAGGGGTTAAGGTGGGATATCCATTTTTTTAAGTTCATCCAGAGGGTGGTGTTTTGTTTTTAATCTTGTATAACTATAGCCTATGGATAGAGATTATTTCCTTGCTATTTTATTCGCTATCTTATTTACACTTACTTTGTTCAGATCGAAGTATAAGGGATAGACATTGTACAGTAAATCCCTCAAGTTGTGCCTATCAGTCAGAAATGGCTTGTAAATTTTATTCTATAACACAGACTTAAATTGTACATTGGAATGCCCATGGCGTATCCCTGATGAGCGACCCTATCTGTACACCTAAATCAGTCACTGGCTTACATAGCATTGCTAAAAATTAGGCCCCTACCCTACTTAATTCATATAGACGGTATACTGGATGGTTTAATTATAATTTTAAGCAACCGAGTTGTTGAGTCTAGTAAAACCTCTTTTTTCAGAGTAATATGATTTTAGCAAAGTTATCTTTCCCAAGAGAAAGCTGTTGTTTAAGATCAAATGTAACTTATGAGACCTTAACCATAGATGAGTCTATCTTTATTGTTGATCAAGCTTAGAAGACAGATTTTTCTTATAATAATGCTCTGTCCTGACAGAATGAAATTCTCTTTCTTCTTACTTTGTATATGGGACTTAATGTCCTATATAAATAGCTAGTAAGATAGGTCAACGGAACTTCTAACACATTAATATGTATAGTAAAGCAAAGTGGAATTGCTGGATGGCATGCAATGGTTCTGTGTCCCCAATGTGCCTTTCTTTATATAGACTATATGTGGTGGTACATAAAGTCGTCACACAGTATTGCAGAGTTTCCTGTATAAATGCTTGTAAGAAATACAACAAAAGCTGATTTTATGAGTAACATTCCTGACGCCAACGTCCAATGTTTCCGACTGGGGTTAGTTAACAAAGATTTATTTAGACAAGCACCTGCTTCCCAACATGCAGAAACATTTGCTTAATTTCATTCATTTAAATCTCTTAAGAACAAATATGCAAAACACATTGTGAAGGATGACACAGGAGAGATCAAAAATATCCCACCGCTGCAACCAATATGTGAAGAACTGCACCTCGCATCCAGGGCCGGCATTTGGGGCAGGCAGACAAGTTAGTTGCCTGGAGCCCCCACCCACAAAGGAGGCCCCCTGCGTCTGCAGCCCCTTTATGAAGTGACCAGAGGGTGTACAGCATTCCTTACAGTTAATAACCCTGTGCATCCTCTGCAGTCCTTGATTGTGTCTCTCAACCCCCTGCCCCTCTGTAACCCTGCAGTGTCAGATTAAATTGAGAGTGAGGTGGGCCATCTCACAGTACAGCAGAGGTTGCAGGAAGATGTCTACAGCCCTGTGTGTTTCTGTGTCCCCTCCTCCTCATCATGGCTGCTCCTACACCGATAGGATCTGCATAGATGAAGCAGCAAGACCTGGTAAGTACACATATATATGTGTGTATATATATACAGTATATAGTATGTGTGTCTGTATATGTATATATAGTATGTGTGTACATATATACAGTATATAGTATGATTGTGTATATCTGTGGTGCATTTGTGTGTATATGCATGTGCATACAGTATATAGTATGTGTGTATATTACATTTGTATACTGCATGTGTGCACTATATTGTGTAAATATATGTATAAAGTGTATGCATATGTAAGCATACTGTCTTTAAACTAAATGTTTATATGTGTATATACCTTACATATATGTGCTTGTACACACTGTCTGTGTCTGTATACTCTATATACAGTATATAGTGGGTTTCTATATTTATAAAACATATATGATGTGTGCACATGTATAGTGTATATCTTTGTATATCTGATGCATATATAGTTCTGTAATTGTAGTGTCGCCATAATAGGGATCAGCTATTTATGTCTGATGCCTGTTTCTTACATTAGGGCCTGTTCACACTGTCTTTCATTACTGTGCCCAGGGGCGGAACTATCGTGGAAGCAGGGGAAGCAGCTGCCACAGGGCCCGGGCTAGAAGGGGGCCCGTCCCTGCTGCAGCTGCTTCACCTACCACCACGGTAGTTCCGGGGCCCGCCGCCACCTCCGGAGCCTCTATGCAGGGCCGCCATCAGGGCATTATTACCCTTACTGATGTAAGGGGCACGGGAGCTGGATGGGCCCGCAGTGAGCGGTGTGTGTGGAGAGAGCAGGAGTCACTGTGACAGACAGCTGGGAGAGGCAGCCAGTGCTGAGCAACAGGAGGGCGGGACTTTTCAGCATCCAATCCCTGCTAAGCGTGGGCTTAGTGCAGTACAGTATTCTCCCCTGTCACACAGTCACGAGTGAGTCACTGAGCAGCAGGAGCAGCACAGCCCTCAGCCCCAAACCTCCGGTGAGTGTCTGAGCCTGTGTTAATAGACGGTGTCCGGCCAGGCTCCAGTCCCTACAGCCGACGCCTCCTCAGTGAGCCGGCTACTGTGCTCAGTGACAGCGTCAGTCATACTATCAGCACAGCAGCCGGCTCACCAAGGACACTGCTATGTCCTGAGTCTGACCCCTGTCTATATCAGCTATAGCTCATGAAAAGAGCAGAGCTGAGTGCCCCCCCAGATCTGAGTGCCCACCCCCAGACCTGATTGCCCCCCCAGATTTGAGTGCCCCCCAGATCCAAGTGCCCCCCAGACCCGAGTGCCCCTCCATACCTGAGTGCCCGTTCCCCCCTTCACCTTCTGCAAAGAAGCATAGACTGCTGAGCCCAACCAGCCCCCTGACAGTACACAGCCCCCTCTCAAGATTCCCTGCATTTACTCTCTGTCAGGGGGCAGATGGGGCTCAGAAGCTTTAGGCCATGTTCACACGTTGCACAAATGCTCCGAAATTTTGCGGAGCATTTCCACAACTCCCCGCCGCGGGTAAAACACATACGTAATTAGTATGCGTTTTCCCGCAAAACACAAGCATTTTGCAAGCGTTTTTAGCTTGCGGAATGCTCGCGCTTTTCCAAGCGATTTGAAGCATCGCTTGGAAAAGTGATTGACAGGTTTGGTCTCACTAGTCACGCATAGTGCTTGACAAGGAAACTTGCCCCAGGAAACTGCAGGCCCTATCAGGGGCCTAGGGCCCCGAAAACAGCAGGCCTCATTACAGTGCTACAGATGGCGACCAAAATGGTCGCCAAAGCGGCTAAAAATTTGCAAATGGCGACTGGATTATTCAATCCATTCGCCGTTTGCTATTAGTGATTTTTAAAAAAATATATATATATTTTTTAAAATGGTGGCCGGGGGGGCCCATTGTGAAGTTTGCTGTGGGGCCCTGCCGTTCCTAGCTACGCCCCTGACTGTGCCCCTTAAGATTCTGCCTGAATCCCCTATTGAGCCATAGATTGCAATCAGAGGAGTGGAGATCAAATCAATACCACATGTGATGGGGTTTTTTTTCTGAACGTGTCCGTCTGTTCCAACAGCCACAAAAAAAGTGAACACTTTTAGGGTGAGTTTCCACGGTCAGGAAACGCTGCGTGTTTGGCGCTGTGCGCTGGCGCAGCGCCAAACACGCAGCGTCCAGATGTTACAGCATAGTGGAGGGGATTTCAAGAAATCCCGTCTCCACTATGCGTAACAATACGCAGGTGGCAAACCTGCGTAAACGGACATGCGGCGCGTCTTTTTAGACCGCAGCATGTCCTCGCGTATTGCGGCGACGGTGCGTCGCCGCAACATAATTAACACAGGGCTATGCAGCCCTGCGCTCTTTCCGGAGGTGTTCCGGAGGTGTCCTGAACACCTCCGGAAAGATCGCGCGTCAGAAAGGGGGCGGGGCTTAGACGGAGCGGAATTTCCGCTCCGTCAAAAGCGCTATGGTTCCGGACCGTGGAACCATAGCCTGAGATGAAAAATCAGAAACAGACCCTGAGGGTAGGTGCGCAAGGTCAGTAATCGCTGCGGGTTGGACACTGTGTATTTGTTCAGTGTCCAGATATTACAACAGAAAATCCATGCCACTATACATCCACAGACACCTGCAGTTCACCTGCGGAGATGGACAAACGGCGCGTCTTTCCAGACCGCAGCATGTCTATTTATCTTGCAGAAACGTGAGTTACAGCAAGATAAATCTCACCCGTTCAATGCATTGGACGTAGTGAATCCGCATGGTTCAGTGATCACATGTGGAATCACCTGTGTAGACGGCAGCAGACATGTGCTGCGTCCAAAGCACTGCCAATTACTGAACGTGTGCACCTACCCTAAGAAAATAAATCAGATGGTCAATTTCAGAAAAAAAATACAAAATTATTTGAACTCTGCTGGCCCCATTGGGTATTTATGTGAATCCTATTTTAGGAGGATTCAGGCAGAGCCCCAGATGCACTGCAGAAGCACAGTGTGAACAGAGCCCCCAGATGCACTGCAGAAGCGCAGTGTGAACAGGACTTAATATACTATTGTGTGAAATAGTGCAGTCTACTATACTATTCCATGCTGTTCCAGTACAGCAGCCAGACATGGACACCGGCCAGACACGGACACCGACCAGGAGACACGTTTTTTCATAAATCTGTTGCTGTCATCTTTCCACATTTCTGCAGTGTTTTTTTCCCTATTCAAATGAACAGGACACAAAAATGCAAGTGAAAAGGCTGCAAGAAAGCAGAATATTTCCTGCCACACTGTAGATCAATCCACAGCAAAAATGGTGAGTGTGAATAGTGTCTACAGGGGTTTTATGAGAATGTAAAAATAATTAGCATGAAATGATAAATCCCTGCAGCTCCAGCACTGATGATCCAGGGGTCTCTGCCAGTCTTAGCACTAGGCTGCAGGGGTCTGTAACGCAAGGGCCATGGGAAAGGCAGTGGTACATAAAGTTGGCCAAAAGTGCCAAGCTCCCTACAGGCAACACTTCCCTATCTCCACCATGATGACTACTCTTCATCTCCTCCTCCATCACTTCCTAATCATATCCCCTCCTCAATCTATCCACATATGAGATACTTGAAGAAAATTGTGTGAGTACTAACTTCTGTTGTGCTAGCAACCAGTTCCTTTTCCCCCTCCTCCTCAGCCTCCACCCCCTCATTGTTACCCAATCCATGCTGAGCAGTTGAGATGAGTATGGGCTGGGTAGTACCTCCCTGTCTCAGGTCTCCCTCCATCTCCACCTGATATGCATGGAAAGCTTCAGCTTTAATTATGAGCAGCGACTGTTTAAGTAGGCACAGAAGCGGTATTGTTGTGCTGATTATTGAGTCATCGATGCTCATCGTCTTTGTGCAA
>JARQOD010000006.1:282680754-282700129 GCA_033576555.1 Oophaga sylvatica | reverse complement strand
AAAACAAGCCCCTAACAACATCTCCAAAAAAAAAAAAAAGTTTTTGCGGAAAAAGATGCAAAAAAATTTTTTTTTCATAAAATTTTTTATTTTTAAAAAACGCCAAAACATAAAAAAAATATATAAAAGGGGAACCCGTCCGAATGACCCAAAATAAAGCTCTTTATCAATTTTTCCCACCCCCGAAGGAGAAAAAAAAAAAAAAAAAAACAATTCCTAAAATTTTGGTTTTTTTTATTTTGTTTCCACAAAAATCGGAATAGGAAACATAAAAAAAAAAGTTTTGTCCTAAAATTTTGCCTAAAAACTCACTCGTCCCAAAAAATAACCCCAAAAAAATCGTCGGCCGAAATAGGAAAAATTATAGCTCTCAAAAACGGCATGCAAAAATTTCTTTCAAAAAATTATCCAAGAAAAAGCATCTTTTAGTGGTGACAGAAGCTAAACATGAAAAAAGGGGTAAATCTGGTATTGCTGTAATCGCACCGATCCGGGGAATAAAGTCGCCTAATCACAAATACCGCACGGGGAAACGGCGTAAAAAGAAAACCAATTCTTCACCTTTTGTGGATTTTTTTCATTGTGCCCCCCAAAATCGAAGAAGGCGATCACAGTGGTTCCCCCCCACATATGGGGTATCAGCGTACTCGGGACAAAATGCACAAAAAGCTTTTGGGGTCCTTTTTCCTCCTGTTCCCCCTTATAAAAATAAAAATTTGGGGCAAAAGGAATTTTTGTGGAAAAAAAAATATGATTTTTTATTTTCACGGCTCTACATTTAAACTTCTGGAAGCCCTTGGGTTCAAATGCTGCCCACACATCTAATAAGTTCCTTGGGGGTCTAGTTTGCAAAATGGGGTCTTTGTGGGGGTTTCTACTGTTTAGGCACATCAGGGCTCTCCAAGCGGACATACACCCGCAACCATTCCATCAAAGTCTGCTTTTTAAAAACGGCCCTTCCCTTCCGACTCTGCCGCTCAAAAATGGTTCCCCCCCACATATGGGATATCACGTACTCAGACAAATTGCACAATAGCTTTTGGGGCCCTTTTCTCCTGTTACCCTTAAAAATAAAAATTTGGAGCAAAAAGGTAATTTTTTGGGGAAAAAAAATATGATTTTTTTATTTTCACGCCTACATTATAAATTTCTGTAAGCCCTTGGGGTTCCAAATGCTGACCACACATCTAGATAAGTTCCTTGGGGGTCTGTTTGCAAAATGGGGCATTTGTGGGGGGATTCTACTGTTTGGGCAATCGGGGGCTCTCCAAGCGCGACATACACCCGCGACCTTTCCACAAAGTCTCATTTAAAAAACGGGTTTCCTTCCCTTCCCCGAGCTCTGCCATGCTCAAAATAGTGTTCCCCCCCACATATGGGAATCCGTACTCAGGACAAATTGCACAATAGCTTTGGGTCCATTTCTCCGTTACCCTAAAAAAATAAAATTTGGGGGCAAAAAAAATTATTTTGGGGAAAAAAAAAAAGATATTTTTATTTTCACGCTCTACTTATAAACTTCTGTGAAGCACTTGGGTTCAAAGTGCTCACCACACATCTAGATAATTCCTTGGGGGTCTAGTTTCCAAAATGGAGTCATTTTGGGGGGGGTTTTTTACTGTTTAGGGCACATCAGGGGCTCTCCAAACGTGACATGAAACCGCAACCATTCCATCAAAATCTGCATTTAAAAAAACGCTCCTTCCCTTTCCAGCTCTCCCATGCTCAAAATAGGGGTTTCCCCCACATATGGGGTATCACATACTCAGGACAAATGCACAATAACTTTTGGGGCCCCTGTTACCCTTTTGGAAAATAAAAATGGGGTGGAAAATATTTTAGTGGGGAAAAATAATTTTTTTAATTTTAACAGCTCTACGTTTAACCTTCTGTGAAGCCCTTGGGGTTCAAAGCTCTCACCACACATCTAGATAATTCCTTGGGGGGGCTATTTTCCAAAATGAGTTACTTTGGGGGGTATCCACTGTTTAGGCCACAGGGGCTCTCCAAATACAACTGGCGTCCAATCTCAATTCCAGCCAAAAAAGCAAATGGCGCTGCTTCCCTTCGACTCTGCCATCACCCAAATAGGGTTTACCCCCCCCCATATGGGGTATCACGTACTCAGGACTAATTGCACAATAACTTTTGGGTCCTTCTCCTTTGGAAAAAAAAATTGGGAAAAGATCATTTTTTGTGGAAAAACATGTTTTTTTTAATTTACTGCTCTACGTTATAAACCTTCTTGAATCCCTTGGGGTTAAAAGCTCTCACAACACATTTAGATAAGTTACTTGGGGGTCTAGTTTTCCAAAATGGGGTCACTTGTGGGGTTTCCCTGTTTAGGCACCAGGGACTTTTCCCCAAAAGCACCTGGCCAATCTCAATTCCAGCCAAAAAAGTCAAATGGGCTGCTTCCCTTCCGATCTGCCATGCGCCAAATAGTGGTTTACCCCCCACCTGGGGTTATCGATGTACTCGGAGAAATTGTACAACAAATATTGTGGTTCATTTTCTACTGATACCCTTGACAAAAATTTTTAAAAAATTGTGTCGAAAGAAAAATTTTGGGAAAAAAATTAAATGTTAATTTTTTCCCTTCCACATTGCTTCAAATTTTTTGAAGTACCTAAATGAATTTAAAATTCTTGAATTGGCTTTGAACACGTTGAGGGGTGCATTTTTAGAAGGTGTCACTTTTGGGTATTTTCTGTCATATTGACCCCTCAAAATTCACTTCAAATGTAGGTGCCCCAAAAAAAAAAGATTTTGTAAATTTTTTTGGAAAAAGGGGAAATTCGGTCAACTTTAACACTTATAACTTTCCCAACAAAAAAAAATTTTGGTTCCAAAATTGTGCTGATGTAAAGTTAAAATTGGAAAAAGTTATTTATTAACTATTTTTGTGACATTCTCCGATTTAATGGCATAAAAATTAAAAGTTTAAAATTGCAAAATTTTCAAAATTTTTGCCATATTTCCGTTTTTTTTTTTAAATAAACCAAGTTATATTGAAGAAATTTACCACTATCATGAATACAATATTCTCGAGAAAACAAATCTCAGAATCGCCAAGATCCTTGAAGCGTTCCAGAGTTATAACCCATAAAGAGACAGTGGTCAAAATGTAAAAATTTGGCCTGGTCTTTAACCTACAAATGGTTTGGGGTCGTTAAGGGTTTAATTCCATATTTTGTTCCCATAGACTTACATTTGATTTCCGTATCGGTTTTGGGGTATCGCCGATATTTTTGGGTACGGCGATACAATTCCGTTCCCGATACTTTGGATATCGAAAGTACGCCAACTCAATATGATAAATTTTTATGGTGGGTTGTATTAAGGATTCGCAAGGTTTATAATATAGTGCATCATGGTCTAACACCCCCATTGTAATGGGGATCTGCAAGGGTGAAACACAGGTTTCCATGGCCCTATACACCCACATTTCATTAACCAAGAGGCTTTTTTAAACCCATTTTGAGAAAGGTTCAGCACCTTGGTATTTGCATTGTTTTGTGGTCATTGTCTTGTGTTGGTTTAGGTTCACCTGACGTGGTTGTGTTATTGGTTGTTTTTTGTTGGTTTTCTCTTTTAACTCATTCCATTAAAGGTTATATTTTTATCCTCTGCAACTTTCTAATTCGATAGTTGGATATTACATTCCTGCTTTATAGGTTTAAATGTTAACCCATAAGTTTAAAACCACACGGATTGCACACGGATGTTTGCACTCCCACAAACACTGACATTCCCGTTTTTTTGCACTGGACAAAGGGGCTGTGAAAAACGCTGACATTGCGTAACCCATTCATTTTAATGTCTACGTGTGTCAGTGTCTACGGTACATGAAAAACTGTCACTATATTTTACTGGAGCCACGACGTGTAAAACGGGCCTTAAAGAGAGAGGGAAATTTGTGCATTTTTAAGGAAAGAGGTTATCAGAATTGTCTTTGGAAAAAGAAAAAAAAAAACAGGAAAATATAGCAAAGAATACACCAGACAAAGATGACTATCAAAAAATACTTCCCAAATGCTTAAAAGGATCCTGTTTTGGAAAGTATTCCCCAGGAAGTGTGTTTATTTTCCACAAGGAAGTCTCCTACCCTTTCTAATCTGCTAACACCTATATGGTAATGGATAATCCGAAAAATACATCTTGGCTGCTACTAAAGGTTTTTTTTTAGCCATGGGGTGGCAAATGTGGAGCAAGCAAATATGCAGTAAAACCAAGCAATTTGTTAAGAAGTGAGTCTGAAACAATTGTTTTTCCCTATTTCATGAATAGTAGAAATACATATGTCATATAAAATTTTTACCTGCAACATTTGTATCTCCCCTATATAGGCTGCACAACATGAAACTCCGCAGTGCATTAGTGAACACCTCGGGGACAATGAACAGAGATGCACCTAATCCCTCTAACATATCGAAACATTTTTATCAAGCCATGGGTGACTTTGAGCGGTTTCCATTTTCTGAATAGAAAGGTCAGTAAGCCCTGAAGGGGCGGAGTTTGGGTGACAAAACTTCTTAGCCGAGAAACCCATTGAACCGATGATGGAGACCACCCATCCCACTGATTTAAAGAAGCGCACAGATTAATATTGTTTTATTAATAATGTCCACTGACCTTTTGACTGTGTGTAATGACAGCACCAATTGTTGGTTTTAAGTTTTTATTTTTGTTCTGGTAAAAGATTTTTAATGTTTGTGGCATAGAAATTTGAATCACGTGATGGGGCGGGTTTTTTGAATCCTTGGTTAATTTAAAACCCTGACTCACTGGTATAACACCAGTTTTGAATAAGGGACATATTAGCCCTGAAACGCGCAAACCGTGTCCGGGACCTCTGCTATCTCTGCCATTTTTCTTCTGTCGGTTGTCCATGCTTTTACATGAAGATTTTGGAATAAAGTTCGTTGGAGTTGCAACCTTTTGGTGCTGGATTTTTTACTACTGATTATATTTTAATGGATGGCAGCCATGCACAAAGTGGACAGGTGAGCTGAAAACGACTGTTTTATTACTTAAATGTGAAAGACATTTCATTTCACAGATAGCACCATCGCAAGACTTACCACAAAGCAAGTTCAAGGTAGTTATACTGCATTGTCAAGGCATCACTCAGGAAAATATTTCAAACTAGACTGGGGTTTCAAAATTGCTGCTCAGCGCTTCAAAAAAGCAGCCAGAAATAGACAATATCAATCTTGAGGATTGCAGATGCAATAGTCAGACAAAGAAATTTATGCAGCAAATGAAAAATTGGAAAATCTGCTATCAGATCATCATCAGCTTCATGAAAGAAATTCCATACAAAAGCTTTCCTTCAACATGGAAACAAGACCAAGGAATTCAAAGACATAGGAACCAGGTGAAAAAAATGGCAGCAGGTGCTCTTGACTGATAACTAAGTCCAAATTTTAAACATCGGTTTTCACTGAAGGGTGGAGAACGGAACAACAAAGATGTGCACAGGAAATATGAACCATAGTGGGTCCCTTGAAAGTTTCAGGCCATAATTCAGCAGAATTTGATCAGAATTAAAAGGGGATGTCCACTACTGGACAATCTCGATTATATTAAATCAATTCAGGACTTCAATTAAAATAAAAACAGTGCATACCACATGATACAGCTGCGCCTTTCCTGAAATCGGCCGCCATTGTCTCCGCAGAGTGACTGACTTGTGCACCGCCCGGCTAAAGCCAATGATGGCTGCTTTTGGTTGAAGCTCACAATATTCAATCTGGTTGGCCATCCGTTCTGATAAAACAATAAAAGATGCAGCAGAAGCACTGATGAAATGGCTAATTAGCTGCATTCTGCATGACACAAAAAGTCACAGACAGACATCGGGCCTGAAAAAGTATTTTGTGGCCTAGAAATGGCAATGTGAAGGCTGATGCAATATATTTGCAAAACTACTGAAAAGCAAACACCAGGCCTAAAAAGTAATTTTATATGCCCTAGAAATAGTAACAACACGGTTGATGTGACATATTATTTGCAAAAAACTACTAAAAAAAACACACCAGCTTTAAAAATTATTTGGGAGCTAGAAGTGGCAATGACATGGATAATATGATATATTGATTTGCAACAGTACTAGACAAAACACACCAGGCCTTAAAAATTATTTTTGGGACAAGAAATGGCAACGATCGGCTGATGCTATATATTGATTTGCAAAAGTACTAGTAAACACACACCAGCCCTTAAAAAATATTTGGGGGCCTACAATGGTAACGAGAAGGCTGATGCAATATATTAATTTGCAAAACTACTACAAAACAGACAGCAGCCTGAAAAGTATTTTGGGGCCTAGAAATGGCGACAACATGGCTGATGTGATGTATTGATTTGCAAAATTACTAGAAAAGACACCAGGCTTGAAAAAGTATTTTGGGGGTCTGCAAACATCAGTGAGAAGGCTGATGCGATATATTCATTTGCAAAATTGCTAGAAAACAGACACCAGGCATGAAAAAGTATTTTGGGGTTGCAAACATCAACGAAAGGCTGATGTGATATACTGATTTGCAAACCTACTCAAAATAGAAACCAGCGTGAAAAAGTATTTTGGGGTCTGCAAATGTCAGCTCGAAGGCTGAATGCAATATATTAATTTGCAAACCTACTAGAAAAATACACCATGGCTGAAAAAGTATTTTTGGGGCCTAGAAATGGCAACAACATGACTGATGCGGTATAATGATTTGAACAAGTACTGGAAAACACAAACCAGGTATTAAAATTATTTTTGGGGCCTACAAAAGGTAACGACATGGCTGATGTGATATATTGATTTGCAAAACTACAAGAAAACACACCAGGCCCTTTAAAAATGATTTTTGGGGCCTAGAAATGGCAACAACATGGCTAATGCAATATATTGATTTTCAAAAGTACTTAGAAAAAATCACACCAGGCGTTAAACATTATTTTTGTGGCCTAGAAATTTGGGGACGGGAAAGCTGGTGTGATATGTTGATTTGCAAAATTACTAGAAAACAGACATCAGGACTGAAAAGCTATTTTTGTGGCCTACAAAGGCCAATGAGACTGCTGATACGATACGTTGATTTGCAAAACTGCTACAACACACACAGCAGGCGTGAACATTTTTTGGAGGGGCCAGGTAATAATGAGATGACTGATGCCAGTTATTAATTTCTTAAGACTCATAGAAAACACACAACGGCTTCAAGGACAGTACCCCCACAGGCGGGGGTGCAGAGTATGCAGTATACACAGCAGCTTCAAGAACAGTATTCCTACAGGAGGGGTGTAGAGTACACACAGCAGCTTAAAGGACAGTAGTGCCACAGGTGGAGGATGCAGAGTACAAACCACAGCTTAAAGGACAGTACTCCCACAGGTGGGGGGTGCAGAGTACACACAGCGACTTTTACCACCGTATTCTCACAATGGGTCTTGCATATTGCACAAAGCAGATTTTACCACAGAAATAGAAAGGGTTGCAGTGTGGCACCCTGCAAAGTCAGAACAAAGAAGAATACGGCACTCAAATGATAAACTGATGATGGATGTCCAACCGGTCGTATTAAAAATCAAAAAAACTGGCACTCAAGGAGCAAATTGGGGTGAATGAAGAAGGTTCCATTTATTTGTGCATCCAATAATAAACATGTTAAACATTTTCGGTCCACAGGAGGACTTCATCAGAACTGGTTCAGAAGAATGGATGAGGAATTTTTTGCTTCATTAAAAAATGTAGTTTCAAGTAATAAAGGAAACTTGGTTTCCTGAGACCTAGCAATTAGAAGATCCACAAGGCATGCAGTAAGGAACGGGGAAGTGGAAGTGCTGATGATAGTGCACGCAGATGCCAAGGACATGGGGCAGGTGAGACTACGCCTGTTGCTGAGCATAAGAAACATGCCCATCCACAACACATGGCTTTATGTCCCACTTTGCAGGAGGCTCAGTACACCATTTCTCAAGCCACACCAATGTGAACAGGTGGTTGGTTGGATAGCAGATAATGCTTACGCATGCTTGCCAGCATCTCCCAGTATTACACTTTCCAGTCCCACCAGTCAACAACTTGGATCACTTAATCCTCACCCTGTTTTTCCTTCATCTTACCATGTAGAGTCCCATGAGTCCTGTGATGCCACACTAGGACACTCCGAGGAGATCTTTACATCATTTCTTGATTGTCGCCTTCCAGCCTTCATTAGCTCAGGACATCTGGTGGTCAGTTCCTTTTTATGTCTGGAAAGTCCCAACAAGCTGTCTGATTTATGGGAGCCATTATAAGCAATTGATTATAGTGTATATATTACTGTTTAGTCTATATGCAAGTGAGATCTATATGAAATATATAATTTCCATCACAATCACATGCTGGAACTCCACATGCTGGCAAGGTTTTATGAGCAGCAGAGGCCAGTTGTTGAATTCCAGCTCCAACATGTCTGTCAGTATTCGGGGAGCTTCCGAACATAACAAGTGGAAATTGGACATGGATGTCTGACATTAAAGTGGTTATCCAAGACATTGAGGATTGCACAAAGACGATGAGCATCGATGACTCAATAATCAGCACAACAATACCGCTTCTGTGCCTACTTAAACAGTCGCTGCTCATAATTAAAGCTGAAGCTTTCCATGCATATCAGGTGGAGATGGAGGGAGACCTGAGACAGGGAGGTACTACCCAGCCCATACTCATCTCAACTGCTCAGCATGGATTGGGTAACAATGAGGGGGTGGAGGCTGAGGAGGAGGGGAAAAGGAACTGGTTGCTAGCACAACAGAAGTTAGTACTCACACAATTTTCTTCAAGTATCTCATATTGGATAGATTGAGGAGGGATATGATTAGGAAGTGATGGAGGAGGAGATGAAGAGTAGTCATCATGGTGGAGATAGGGAAGTGTTGCCTGTAGGGAGCTTGGCACTTTGGCCAACTTTATGTACCACTCCCTTCCCATGGCCCTTGCGTTACAGACCCCTGCAGCCTAGTGCTAAGACTGGCAGAGACCCCTGGATCATCATGCTGGAGCTGCAGGGATTTATCATTTCATGCTAATTATTTTTTACATTCTCATAAAACCCCTGTAGACACTATTCACACTCACCATTTTTTGCTGTAGATTGATCTACAGTGTGGCAGGAAATATTCTGCTTTCTGCAGCCTTTTCACTTGCATTTTTGTGTCCTGTTCATTTGAATAGGGAAAAAAAACACTGCAGAAATGTGGAAAGATGACAGCAACAGATTTATGAAAAAACGTGTCTCCTGGTCGGTGTCCGTGTCTGGCCGGTGTCCATGTCTGGCTGCTGTACTGGAACAGCATGGAATAGTATAGTAGACTGCACTATTCCACACAATAGTATATTAAGTCCTGTTCACACTGCGCTTCTGCAGTGCATCTGGGGGCTCTGTTCACACTGTGCTTCTGCAGTGCATCTGGGGGCTCTGCCTGAATCCTCCTAAAATAGGATTCACATAAATACCCAATGGGGCCAGCAGAGTTCAAATAATTTTGTATTTTTTTTCTGAAATTGACCATCTGATTTATTTTCTTAGGGTAGGTGCACACGTTCATATTGGCAGTGCTTTGGACCAGCACATGTCCGCTGCCGTCTACACAGGTGATTCCACATGTGATCACTGAACCATGCGGATTCACTACGTCCAATGCATTGAACGGGTGAGATTTATCTTGCTGTAACTCACGTTTCTGCAAGATAAATAGACATGCTGCGGTCTGGAAAGACGCGCCGTTTGTCCATCTCCGCAGGTGAACTGCAGGTGTCTGTGGATGTATAGTGGGCATGGGATTTCTTGAAATCCCATCCACTATGTTGTAATATCTGGACACTGAACAAATACACAGTGTCCAACCCGCAGCGATTACTGACCTTGCGCACCTACCCTCAGGGTCTGCTTCTGTTTTTTCATCTAAAAGTGTTCTCTTTTTTTGTGGCTGTTGGAACAAAACGGACACGTTCAGAAAAAAAACCCCATCACATGTGGAATTGATTTGATCTCCACTCCTCTCATTGCAATCTATGGCTCAATAGGGGATTCAGGCAGAATCTTAAGGGCACAGTCAGGGCGTAGCTAGGAACGGCAGGGCCCCACAGCAAACTTCACAATGGGCCCCCCCCGCCACCATTTTAAAAAATATATATATTTTTTTTAAAAAATCACTAATCGCAAACGGCGAATGGATTGAATAATCCAGTCGCCATTTGCAAATTTTTAGCCGCTTTGGCGACCATTTTGGTCGCCATCTGTAGCACTGTAATGAGGCCTGCTGTTTTCGGGGCCCTAGGCCCCTGATAGGGCCTGCAGTTTCCTGGGGCAAGTTTCCTTGTCAAGCACTATGCGTGACTAGTGAGACCAAACCTGTCAATCACTTTTCCCAAGCGATGCTTCAAATCGCTTGGAAAAGAGCGAGCATTCCGCAAGCTAAAAACGCTTGCAAAATGCTTGTGTTTTGCGGGAAAACGCATACTAATTACGTATGTGTTTTACCCGCGGCGGGGAGTTGTGGAAATGCTCCGCAAAATTTCGGAGCATTTGTGCAACGTGTGAACATGGCCTAAAGCTTCTGAGCCCCATCTGCCCCCTGACAGAGAGTAAATGCAGGGAATCTTGAGAGGGGGCTGTGTACTGTCAGGGGGCTGGTTGGGCTCAGCAGTCTATGCTTCTTTGCAGGAGGTGAGGGGGGAAGGGGCACTCAGGTATGGAGGGGCACTCGGGTCTGGGGGCACTTGGATCTGGGGGCACTCAAATCTGGGGGGCAATCAGGTCTGGGGGTGGGCACTCAGATCTGGAGGGCACTCAGCTCTGCTCTTTTCATGAGCTATAGCTGATACAGACGGGGTCAGACTCAGGACATAGCAGTGTCCTTGGTGAGCCGGCTGCTGTGCTGATAGTATGACTGACGCTGTCACTGAGCACAGTACCGGCTCACTGAGGAGGCGTCGGCTGTAGGGATTGGACTGGAGCCTGGCCGGACACCGTCTATTAACACAGCTCAGACACGCACCGGGGGTTTGGGGCTGAGGGCTGTGCTGCTTCTGCTGCTCATGACTCACTCGTGACTGTGTGAAAGGGGAGAATACTGTACTGCACTAAGCCCACGCTTAGCAGGGATTGGATGCTGAAAAGTCCCGCCCTCCTGTTGCTCAGCACTGGCTGCCTCTCCCAGCTGTCTGTCACAGTGACTCCTGCTCTCTCCACACACACCGCTCACTGCGGGCCCCTCCAGCTCCCGTGCCCCTTACATCAGTAAGGGTAATAATGCCCTGAAGGTGGCCCTGCATAGAGGCGCCGGAGGTGGCGGCGGGCCCTGGAACTACCGTGGTGGTAGGTGAAGCAGCTGCACAGGGACGGGCCCCCTTCTAGCCCGGGCCCTGTGGCAGCTGCTTCCCCTGCTTCCACGATAGTTCCGCCCCTGGGCACAGTAATGAAAGACAGTGTGAACAGGCCCTAATGTAAGAAATAGCATCAGACATAAATAGCTGATCCCTATTATGGCGACACTACAATTACAGAACTATATATGCATCAGATATACAAAGATATACACTATACATGTGCACACATCATATATGTTTTATAAATATAGAAACACACTATATACTGTATATAGAGTATACAGACACAGACAGTGTGTACAAGCACATATATAGTAAGGTATATACACATATAAACATTTAGTTTAAAGACTGTATGCTTACATATGCATAACTTTATACATATATTTACACAATATAGTGCACACATGCAGTATACAAATGTAATATACACACATACTATATACTGTATGCACATGCATATACACACAAATGCACCACAGATATACACAATCAACTTTCGTAATATTACACACATACTTATTACATTACAGCACTTTACTATATACTGTATATATATACCCCATATATATTTTACTTACCAGGCTTGTGCTTCACTATCAGACCTGCGGTGTAGGAGCAGCCATAAGGAGGGGGACACAAAAAAACACAGGGGTGTAACATCTTCCTGAACTCTGCTGTATTGAGATGGCCCCCTAATTCAATTAATCTGACACTGGGGGTTAAAAAGGGGGGGGTTGGAGACCAAAAGGGGACTGCAGGGATGCACGGGTTTATAACTGTAAGGAATCTGTCACCCTTGGTCATTTCAAAAGGGGCTGCAACGCAGGGGGCCCCTTTGTGGGGGGGGGCTCTGGACAAATTTTGTCTGCCTCCCCCAAATCCGGCCCGGATGGGGGGTGCATTCTTCAATTTTGGGTTTGCAGCGGGGGGATTTTTTGATCTCCCCTTTTGGTCTCCTTACAATGTTTTTGCATTTTGTTTTAAAGATTAATGAAAAAATTTTAAGAAATTTTCGCATTTTTGGAACGGTGCTTGTCTAAAAAATTTTTTTAACAAACCCCATCGGAAACATGGCTTGGCGTGGGAATGTTCCCAAAAAAATCATTTTTGGTTGTATTTCTTAAAGCTTTATACAAAACTCTCAATACTGTGTGACGACTTTATGTACCCCCACATTTCATAAAAAAAAGAAACTTTGGGGGAACAAACCCCATTGCTGCCATCCAGCAATTCCACTTTTTTTTTACTATACATTTAATTTTAAATTTTTTCCGTTGCCTATCTTACTATTTTATTGGAAAATTAACCCATAAAAAATAAGAAAAAAGAGAATTTCTTTGTCAGGACAAGCATTTTTAAAAGAAAAATTTTTTTCTACTTAAACAAAAAGATGCTCTCTATATTAAGGTCTCTAAGTTACATTTGACTTAAACACACTTTTCTTGGGAAAAGAACTTGCTAAAATTTATTACTCTGAAAAAAGGGGTTTAAAAGACCAAAACTCTTTTTCTTAAATTTTAAAATTTAAACCTCCATAAAAACCCCTTAAATTTATAGGGCCTAATTTTTAGCAATCATAAAACCAGTGCCCGATTGTGTCAAAGGGGTCCTCATCAGGGATACGCCATGGTTTTAATGTAAAATTTTAATCTTGTTAAGAAAAAAATTTTTCAAGTTTTCGACAGATGGGGACAACTTGGGGTTTTAAAGCCCAAAATGTCTACCCTTTATACTTCGTTTACAAAAAGTTAATAAGTAGCGAAAAAATAGAAGGAAAAATCCTATCCATAGCCTAAGTTATACAAATTAAAAACAAAACCCCCCCTCTGGTGAACTAAAAAAAGGATATCCCCCCTTAACCCCTTTTAACCCCAAGGTGTTTGCATTTAATGACGGGCCCAATTTTTTTTAAATCTGAAAACTGCCTTTTAGGCAGAACTCGGAACGTTCCAGGGCCCCCGGGGGTCTGACATTTTTTATTAAACAATTTCTTCATTTAAAGGGGAAAAAAATTTGATAAACTTTCGTTTTTTGGAAAAAAAAAAATTTTTGGAAAAATTTGAAAATTTCCCCCAAATTTTCAATTAATTTTCACCCTTTAAAAACACAGATATATCCCAAAAAAAATACTTAATAATAACATTTCCCACTGTATACTTTTTTTATCAAAATTTTTTGGGAAACCCAAATTTTTTTTTGGGTTATGGTCGATACATACCGAAGATCGGGTATCGGGCCCATATTACTCTACGGCCTTTTTAAAAATTATTTCGTTTTTCTTTTTCGGAACCGAACGGGGAATTCCCATAATTCTTTGAGAGGGAAAATATTTTAGTCAGCCAAAAAAGAAACCTAAAAGTGTGGGACATCCTGTCTGCTGCGGTCTGTTTCTAAGGCATGGGGGTTTATTGGTCTGAAATGATGTCAAATGACTTAAAAGGCGCCGCCCCATTTTAGCCACTGGCTGGAATTTTTTAAGGGGGAGAACGCTGCTGGCGATCTGAGGCAGTTAAGATTGCGATTTGTGTACGGCGTAGAGGTAGCAACCCAAACCCGTGTAAAGTTCCTTTTTCCCCGCAGTTTTTTAACAGCTCGAAGGTGTGTGTGATGCAGGGGCCTGCAGTTTGCCTTTTTGCAACGGCTGTACATCTCCGTTCACCCAGACTCTTTTTTTTTTTCTTGTGTAATTCTTGCGCTCCATGCAATTTTTCTATTTGTCGCGCTTTTCCTCCTATCCAAAACATTGGGTTTTTTCCCCCCAAAAGTAGACAAAGGGAGCCTTTTACAATTTGAACCCCGGGTTTTTATGTTCACTTCAGTCTTTTTTTTTTTTTTAGTGCACTCACGCCCATTACGTTTTAAGCACTGCCCTTTTACCCCTGGGCGTGTTCATGCCTATCCTTTTCATTTACCCAATTGGTTTTTGCTCCTTCCTTTTTTAAAATAAATCTATTAGTGTGACGCGCTTTCCCCTCCGTACCAATCATGGGTTTAAAAAACTATAAATAAAAAGGAGTAGCCTTTCACGATTGTGAACATTTTTTTTTAGTGTTCACTTCATCTGTTTTTTTTAATTTTTTGAGTGCACACCCACCTCCATTTACTTGTTAAAGCACTGTTTTTTTGTACTCTGCTGGCGTGCCCATCCCTTTCATCCTTTTCTTTTTTTCCCCAAATTTTGTTTGCTTTTTTCCTTTTTAAAATTAATCTATTTTGTGCCCCTTCCATCCGTACCCAATTTTTTTTTAAAAAAACATTTAAAATAAAAAAGGGGTAGCCTTTAAAAATTTGTGAACATTTTGTTTTTTCAGTGTTCACTTCAGTCTGTTTTTTATTTTTTGAGTGCAAAATCACGCTCCATTACTTGTTCAAGAAGCGTTGACTCTGCTGACGGTTCACCCCCTCACCCTTTTATTTACCCCCAATTGGTTCGCCCATTCCTTTTAAAAATTTATAATCTATTAGTGTACGCGTTCCCAAACCGTATCCAATCCTTTGGGTTGCAAACACTAAAAGAAAAAAAGGGGAGTAGCCTTTCACAGATTGTAAATTGTTTTCATGTTTTTTTCATCTCTGCGTAATAACCACACGGGGGCCCCTTAAAAATTTTTCTGACTTTCTTTATCATCTCCAAGATGAAGAAGTCATGAGAAAGGGGACGTGTCGGGGCCCTTTAATTTTCAGCGGGGAGAGGAGGGGGTTTTCCCTGGGGCTGCCCCCCCCTCTTTGAACACATCCACCTTTTTTCCCCGGGGGCGTTCCTTTATCGCATTTTGGGGTAGGACCCCGGCTCCCGCCCTGCTGCGGAAGAAAAAATTTGAACCTTTTTGGGGTTGGGGAGGGCCCCCCCCAATCCCCCCCTTTTCAATTCCTTCCCCCCCCTCAGAACACAACATTTTGAGCAACCATCTGTCTTTTCCCCCCCTGTCAAATTGCCCGGGCAGTAAGAGTTCTGAAAGGGGGGCCAGCTGATTCTTGCTTCTGTTCTCAGAATCTGTTGGCTCGCAACAGGCACAAAAAAGCAGCATTCTGCAATTTGAAAAAGGGGAGTATGCAGTGATCGCAACCGTGTCTCTCTAAAACTGAAGGGGGGAGCCATGCCATGGACACCCCCCGCAGAAGCTTTATGATAAGATGAGAGGGGGGCCCCGGTTTTTTTGGGGGCATGATCCCCCAAACCCTCCAACACACGGTTTTGGGGAAAGGGTATTGGGGGAGGGATAAAACCCCGGGCCCCAATATTGTGAGAAACACAAGGTGGGGGGACCCCCCCTTTTTAAAAGGGAATTGCCCCCAAAGACAAAGAGGGGGAGGTAGGCTGCAACTGTTTTCCCGTAGCCCCCCTTTGGGGCCCCCTTTGGGGGCGTTTTTTTTTTAAAAAATGCCCAAAATTTTGGGGCCCCAACTTGCACTGCGTGGTTTTTTTTTTACAGACTTTTAGATAAAATTTGCTATGTTCAATGAAAGCTGTGTAAAAAAAAAATTAAAAGAAAAAATTTTCTAACCTGAATACCACAAATATTGGAAACATGTAGGGGCAAACCCCGTAGCTATTAAAAAAGAACGGGGGAATGGGGCCCAAACCCACAGCAACACCACATTTTCGGGGGGTTTTTCGAGCCCTCCTCCACCACCAACCGGGTTTTCGGTTCCTCAAGGTCCCAGGGAAAAAACCTCGGAAACTGTTGTCCATAGACAAACTGTTTTCCCCCCCCACAGCACAAGTTCACGCCCTTCACCCCCCAAAAAAAAAACCCCAAACGTACAACAGGCAGGGGAAAAAGACCCCATACTCGGCAAACTCCCGAGCACAGCTCTGAATGTGGTTTTTGAAAAACCCGCCCCCTTGAAATGCTTATTCGGCTGGGGGAAACTGACAGTTTCGGAAATTTTTTTATGGCTGGCATCCCAAAATAAATGTGCCAAGCCATTTTATTTCGGGGGGGCAAGCCGTCCCGTCTGCAAAAACATGGGGGGAAACATTAAACATGCGCTACTAAACGCCGCAGTGGGGGGGCCCCCAAACCCCCCGATGTGGGGGCCCAGCCCCATGGCCGGGGAGATACCTTTCCCCATCCCGGGGTTTCAATTTTGGGGGCCCCCGGGGGAAATTTCTTGCCGGGGGCGCGGGGAAATTTTCCCCCCCAAACCCCCAAAGGGGATTGAAAGGAACCCCAGTTGTACCATTGATTCCTCCCCCCACCCGTTCCCCAAATCACGCTGCACGAGCCTAGGGGAATACCTCCCCATGGCCCGGCCTACCTTTTTGCGACCGATATGAGCACAGCCATGGCCAAACGTCAAAAGGCCGTCCTGAAATTAATTACATGGGGAATCGAAACACACAGGCAGGGGGTTTTGGATCCCCAAGCAGGGAGCGACGTGTGGTTTTTTCCCCTAATCCCAGCCAGGCTTTTGGGGGGGGGTGACAAGGCCGAAAAATTTTTTGGAAATCGGGGGCCCTTGGGGGCCCACTCACATCCTTTTTGGGACAGTGCTCAAAAAAGGTTCCCTTTCAGAGTTTTTTTGGGGGCACCGGTCTTTTAAACACGCTGCACAAGGTCCCCCCCAAGTGCGCTCACTTGCGAGTTTTCCCCCCCTGGCCAGACGCCATTGCGCTGCAAGTCAGATTTTTTCCCTTTCCCGAACATCGCCATTTAAATTTACGAACCCCCCCCGGGGGAAAATTTTCCCCCTTACATATGTTTTTGGGGGGGTTTTTGTGAGGGAGCAGCCCCCAAATGGAGTATCACTGCAACAGGCGCAATCAACTCGCAATTTTTTTCCCTTCACACTTCACCATACTGGGTGGGCCCTAAAAAGGAAAAATTTCGAAAGTTTTCGTCTTTTTATTCTCAAACGCGGAAAAGGGGAGTGCAGATGATGCACTAGTCAATGACTGTCCCCCTTATCTGCCTGCTTCAGAAATCACTAAAAACACAAAAGGGAAAAAGGGGTTTTTTGGGAAAAGGTGGGGGTGGGGAGTCACAAATTCAATTCCCTCAGGGCAGTCACGAAAAAGGGGGTTTCCCAAAAAAGGGGGGGGCAGGGTCACTGTTGGAGGATGAGGGGGGAGGGTAATTGGGGGGGAAGAAACCCCCCCCGAGGGGTACAAAAAGTTTTTTCATATGTAAGCAGGTGGGGTGATGCAGAGGAGGAGAGATGACGCCTCCCTTTCCCGGGACAGCCTTTTTGGCCAGTGGGGGGCTGAGCCGGGGGTTTTTTTTTAAAGTTCATTTCCTGAGAAACACCCCCGCATCGCCCACATTCCGCACGTCGATTATTGGGTACACCCCCTAACCCTCGCACCCCGGGGCCCAAAAAACAAACCCTCTTACACCGGGAACCGGGCCGTAAAATGCAAAGGGGGGTACCAAGACACACTGGTCAATCCTACTTTGAAAATTCCAGCCCAGAGAGCTGCTGCTGCGCTACTGCTTTACAAACACCTGTTTGCGAGGATTTAGACACCTTTTAAAAAAGAGGGGGAGAAGCACGCCTCCACAGGGCAAGAACTTAAAGTTACAAAGTGGCAAAATTTTGTGACAGCGCCGAAAAGGGGGACACCATCCAGACGGTTTCCATCCCCCGGAAAAATTTCCCTAAAAAGGGAAAAACATTTGGGGTTTCCCTTTTAAGTGTACCCAAAGATCCCCCCCTCCCCTTTTAAAATTTTTTGGGCCAAAGGGGGATCAGGGGCCCGAGTTTTGCCATATGTTGGAGGTTTTTTCTTGCCCTGTGCCAGGTATTATTGAGGGGTCTTTAGTGCGCGGTGGGTGTAACCCCGTCGCAGCGCTACCTCAAGAATGTAACCGGTTACTTTTTAAAAATGAACAAGGCGGGATCCACCTAATTTCCCTTCCTTTTTCAGTTTTAAATAAGGTTTAAAAATTTTTTCCCAGCCCTCCTGTTATTTTCCCCTTTTCTACCACCTAAATTTCTACCCCTGGGCTAAAACCCCCGCCATTTTTTTGCTCGTAAAAATTTGGGGCGGGGGAATTCCTGGCCCTGGTTACCCCACGACAGCTTTTCCGGGGAGTGGAACCAAAATTTTCCCCCCAATAAGTTGGCTGTCGTGTTGCATTCGGTTAGCCGACTCATGGGGGCCCGCAGTTTAGGGATTCCCCATTGTTTTGTGGGATATGAAAAAAAAACTGTTTTTTCCCCCGTGACAATGGACAAGCACCCATTAGGCTTTGGGATTTTGGTAACTGGGACGGCTTGCGTCCCCGCAACTTCTTTTTAAAGGGTTTCGATTGGTTTTTCCCGTCCGGGGGCCATCCCCCAACTGGTTCTCCCCAGTCCTTTGCCTGGGGGCCTCCATCCCCGTTCCCCGGTTTTCCCCCAATGTCGCTGGTCCTTGGGTGCTTTTGGGCACAGGTACCTCCTGCTTAGTAACCGTGTACGTAACCCCACGGTACTCGGTTTTGACATTGCCTCTTTTCCTTCTGCAAACCCTCCGGGGGGGGATACCGTCAATGGGGTTTCCCCCCGTGCTTTCCTAGGGGGCCCCCATTTCCCCAAACCGAGTTCCCCCCCGTCCCGCTGGCTTTGGAAATGCTTTGGGGGCAAGGTCCTCCCGTTAGTAACCGTGCACAAAACGTCAGCTGTACCGTTTTTGACATTGCCTCTTTTCCCCTTTTTCTTTCCCCTCCGGGGGTTCCCCGCAATCCCGCTGGTCCCTTTTTTCCCTTGTCTCTTGCTCCATCTATACCCGTCAGGGTTCCGTAATCAGCGTTTTTTTGGGGAAAATTTTTCGACCTTTTAAAAAACCCCCCAGAAGAAGATGACACAACAAGGACGAGACATGAAGCCCCAAACCCGCCTGAACACCTACAAAAAAAAAAATAAAAGATTACCCAGAAGAAAAAACCCCAGGGGGAAAAAAGGGTTAAAAAAAAAAACCCAAAAATCAGAACAAAGAGAAGAAAAAAAAAGCAAAAAATCAAAAACAAAGAAAAAGAATATAAGACCCCAAAAGAGAGCAAAAAAATATGCTCTAAA
>JARQOD010000006.1:282658679-282680654 GCA_033576555.1 Oophaga sylvatica | reverse complement strand
CCGGATGGAGCTGCAGTCGGATGGCAGATGATCGCTCCTAGATGAGCAGGCAAGAGCCGGGGATCTCTGCAGATGACGTCCGAACCTCTGGATGGAACCGCAGACGGATGGCAGACAGGCAAGCCGACAGGTAACAGGCAGGTAACTGGAATCAGGAGCTGATGGCTGAAACAGAGTTAGACTGCACAGGAACAACATTGTACGGGCACCTACATTAAGGAGGAAGCCCTTAATATAGGGTGGAGTCCTCCAGCATTGGCTGGAGACTGATTTGGAAAATGCGCGCGGCTCCTTTAAGAGCGGGGGAGGGTGCAGGCGCGCGCCCTAAGGCCAGTAGCAGGGAAGGAGCACGCGGGACCAGCAGGGCGGAAGGAGGACGCCGAGGATGCCAGAGGCGTAGAGGAGGCTGGAAGCACTGAGGACGCTGAGCGCAGGTGAGGAGAGCGACGTCCCTGTCTGGCAGCAGGCAGGGACGCGGGCGCTACAGTACCCCCCCCTCTAGGCCCCCCCTTCTTTAGGCCAGAAAGAAATTTAGCTAGGATAAGAGGGGCATGGATGTTCTCCCGAGGCTCCCAGGTTCTCTCCTCAGGACCAAACCCCTTCCAATCCACCAAAAAATAAGTCTTTCTTCCTACCCTTTTTGTGGCCAGAATGTTCTCTACCTCAAATTCATCATCAGCAGACACTGGAGCAGGAGGTGTACCTGTAGACTTAAAAAAAGAGTTAAGAACCACAGGTTTGAGGAGAGATACATGAAAAGAATTAGGAATTCTCAAATTGGCGGGGAGTTTCAATTTATAGGACACCGGATTGACCTGTCTGATGATCTCAAAAGGACCGATGAACCGAGGACCTAACTTGTAGGACGGAATTTTGAGTCGAACATATTTGGACGAAAGCCAGACTTTGTCCCCAGGACGGAATTGAGGAGGATCCAGACGTTTTTTGTCAGCATGTCTTTTCATGCGCTCGGATGACTGAATGAGTGCGGACCGGGTACTCTCCCAGATGGAGGAGAATTCTCTAAAAAGAGATTCCGCAGCTGGATTGTCCACAGAGATGGAAACAGGGACAGGGATCCGAGGGTGCTGACCGAAGACTACAAAAAACGGAGACTTGGTGGAAGATTCGCTCTCATGATTATTGTAGGAGAATTCGGCCCAAGGCAGGAGCTCCACCCAGTCAGAATGGTGGGCATTAACGAAGTGTCGAAGATAACTGGTCAAATTCTGATTTATTCGTTCAACTTGTCCATTGGACTGTGGGTGGTAAGCGGAGGAAAAATCCAGGGTGACGTCTAGCAACTTACAAGTGGCTCTCCAGAAACGTGAGGTGAACTGAACCCCACGATCCGACACAATGTGACGAGGCAGACCATGAAGACGGAAGATGTGGCGGATAAAGTCTTTAGCCAACTCGGGTGCAGACGGAAGACCTGGCAGAGGAATGAAGTGAGCCATCTTGGAAAAGCGGTCAGTGACCACCCAAATGACTGTACAACCAGCAGAGACGGGAAGATCAGTAATGAAGTCCATGGCTATATGCTGCCAGGGGGCAGCGGGTACAGGAAGCGGAAGAAGACGGCCGGTAGGCAGGTGTCTCGGAACTTTGTTGCGGGCACAGGAAACACAGGCAGAAACAAAGTCTATTACGTCTTTGTGCAGGGTAGGCCACCAATAATGCCGGGTAATGAGTTGGAGGGTCTTTTTTTGACCAGCGTGGCCAGCGAGTTTAGACGAGTGACCCCAATGTAGGATTCTCTTCCGATCGGTTTCTGATACGAACGTCTTACCAGGAGGAAGACGATTTAGACTCACGGGAGCCACCTGCATCACTCTGGCGGGATCGATGATATGTTTAGGCTCATCTTCGAGATCCGACACCAGGAAAGACCGAGACAAGGCATCCGCCTTGACGTTTTTGTCAGCTGGGCGAAAATGCAAAAGAAAATCGAAGCGGGCAAAAAACAAGGACCACCGGGCTTGGCGAGGATTAAGTCTCTGTGCCTGCTGGAGGTATGCCAGATTTTTGTGGTCCGTGTAGATGATTACCGGATGAAGAGCCCCTTCGAGTAGGTAACGCCACTCCTCCAATGCCAACTTAATGGCCAATAACTCTCGATCTCCTATGGAGTAGTTGCGCTCGGAGGAGGAGAAGAGTTTGGAGAAGAAACCGCAGGATACCATCCTCCCGGATGACGATTTTTGGGTAAGAACCGCTCCGGCTCCAGCAGAGGAAGCGTCCACCTCCAGGAAGAACTGCTTGTTGCCATCTGGGCGATGCAGCACTGGAGCGGAAGAGAAGGCCTGTTTAAGAGAAAGGAAGGCCTCCTCTGCTTCGGTCGTCCACTGTTTGGGGTTAGCATCCTTGCGAGTGAGCGCTGAGATTGGAGCAGTCCTGGAAGAGAAGTGCGGTATGAAGAGACGGTAATAGTTGGCGAATCCCAGAAACCGCTGAATGGCCTTCAACCCCTCTGGTCGGGGCCATTTCTCGATGGCAGACAGTTTCTCTGGATCCATTCGTAGGCCTGTCTGAGAAATAATGTAGCCCAGAAACGGAAGCGAAGTCTGCTCAAAGAGGCACTTCTCATATTTGGCGAAGAGGTGATTCTGCCTGAGCCTGAGCAGAACCTGACGAACATCCCTCCGGTGAGACTGAAGATCCGGAGAGAAGACCAAGATGTCGTCAAGGTACACCACAACACAGGAGTAGAGGAGGTCCCGGAAGATGTCATTGACCAACTCTTGAAAGACTGCTGGAGCATTACAGAGACCAAAGGGCATCACCAGGTACTCGTAGTGGCCGTCCCGGGTGTTGAATGCCGTCTTCCATTCATCTCCTCGACGGATACGAACCAGGTTGTATGCTCCACGAAGATCTAGTTTGGTGAAGACTCTAGCCCCTCTAAGACGATCAAACAGTTCTGGAATGAGCGAAGAGGGTACTTATTCTTCACCGTGATCGAATTTAGGCCTCTGTAGTCAATACAGGGACGGAGAGATCCGTCTTTCTTTTTAACGAAGAAGAAACCTGCTCCCGCTGGGGAGGTAGATTTCCGGATGAATCCCTTTGCTAAGTTCTCCTCGATATATTCGGACATCGACCTGGTCTCAGCAGCAGACAACGGGTAAATACGCCCACGGGGAGGCGTAGTACCGGGCAACAGGTCAATCGGGCAATCATATGGTCTATGCGGGGGTAATGTCTCTGCTTCCTTTTTATTGAAGACATCAGCAAATGACCAATATGGAATCGGGAGTCCAGGTAGATTAGCAGGTGTAGGAGAAGAATAGATAGGATGAACAGGCACCAGACACGTTTTATGACAGTCCTGTCCCCAGCGAAGAACCTCTCCACTCTGCCAATCGAGCACAGGTGCATGTTTTTGGAGCCAAGGCAGACCTAGTAAGAAAGCATGAGAGAGTCCGGGTAAAACATGAAACGAGATGCTCTCAGAATGCAACATTCCCACCTGCAGGGTTATGACTTCGGTGATAAGTCGGATGGGATGAGGTAGGAGGCCCCCATCCACAGCAGCAACAGATACAGGTTCAACAAGAGGTTTGGTGGGAATGTGATACTTCTCTACTAGAGCCTGTGACACGAGATTCCCAGCTGCTCCAGAATCAAGTTGGGCCATTTCGAAGTGGCGGTTCTTACCGAGCAGAATTGAAACCGACAGCAGCAGGGATGAAGAGGATTTATTTTTGTCTAGATTGACCTCTCCGAGCGAACCTAGACACAGGCGTTTCCCGACTTCTCCGGACAGGTTTGGATCCAGTGCTCCTTACTGCCGCAGTAGAAGCAACTTCTCTCGGCACGGCGTGAGTCCTGACGGGCTTTGACCATCTTGGTCTGGTCGACCTGCATAGGCTAAACAGTGTGCACCTGAGGAGAAACGGAAGAGGTTATGGATCTCTGACACGAGGGTGCAAGATGGGAAAAATTTTTTTTTTACGGGTGATCTCTTTGGCTCGTTCCTGGAACCGTAGATCAATTCGATTGGCAAGATTTATTAAATCATCTAGAGAGGTTGGAATGTCCCGACCGACAAGTTCGTCTTTAATACGGCCGGACAGACCCTCCCAGAAGACCGAAATTAGAGCTTCATTGTCCCAAGCTAGTTCTGAGGCTAAAGTCCGAACCGTATGGCATATTGCCCAACGGTGAGGCTCTCCTGACGGAGACGCAGCAGAGATGATGCAGAGGAAGTCTTCCGTCCAGGTTCGTCGAATACCTTCCGGAAGGCCGAGAGAAAAGCAGGCAGGTCAGATACCAGAGGATCCTCTCTCTCCCAGAGAGGATTAAGCCAGGCCAGGGCCTCTCCGGTGAGATGGGACATGATGAAGGCAATTTTGGCCCGATCAGAGTTAAACTGGTGTGCCAGGAGTTCAAAATGCAGGGTGCACAGATTAATGAAACCCCGAGCCAGAGCAGGATCGCCTCCAAACCTAGGAGGAGCTGACAGTCGGGGTCCGGGAATGGAAACCACGGAATTGGGAATCAGCGGGACTGACGGATTATGAGTCATGGCTCCAGCGATGGTTGCTGGTGATGAATTCAGAGTGTACAGACGGGAATTGACGTTCCGCAGGTGACCCAGGATGGCCTCCTGTTGAGACCTCTGGCGAGACAGCTCATGACACAGTTCCGGGAGTGAAGGGGTTTGGGTGCCACCGGGTTCCATGGCCCGAGCAAACTGTAACGGGTCTGGTGGGTGGAACTACTGACGAGACAGGTCAGGTTGGTGGAACCACAAAGCTTTATTATACAAGAGAGATTACTTGTAAGAGAGCGGATGGCACCCGGGAAAAGGGCAGGGAATCACGGCAGGGGATATAGGTAGTCTCTGGACAAGCACGTTTGTCACAGCAAGTGACCAAGGAATCTCTGGGCAGGCAGGTTGTAATGGTAAGTGACCGAGGCAGTCTCTGGGACAGGCAGGTTGTCACGGCAAGTGACCAAGGCAGTATCTGGACAGGCAGGTTGTCACAGCAAGTGACCAAGGCAGTCTCTGGGACAGGCAGGTTGTCACAGCAAGTGACCAAGGCAGTCTCTGGGACAGGCAGGTTGTCACAGAAAGTGACCAAGGCAGTCTCTGGGACAGGCAGGTTGTCACAGCAAGTGACCAAGGCAGTCTCTGGGACAGGCAGGTTGTCACGGCAAGTGACCAGGCAGTCTCTGGACAGGCAGGTTGTCACGGCAAGTGACCAGGCAGTCTCTAGACAGGCAGGTTGTCATGGCAAGTAACCAGGCAGTCTCTAGAACAGGGCAGGCATATACGACCTGATAGGGTGGAGCCTCCAGGTAGGCTGCAGTCGGATGGCAGATGATCGCTCCCAGGTGAGCAGGCAAGAGCCGTGGATCTCTGCAGATGATGTCCGAACTTCCGGATGGAGCTGCAGTCGGATGGCAGATGATCGCTCCCAGGTGAGCAGGCAAGAGCCGGGGATCTCCGCAGATGATGTCCGAACTTCCGGATGGAGCTGCAGTCGGATGGCAGATGATCGCTCCTAGATGAGCAGGCAAGAGCCGGGGATCTCTGCAGATGACGTCCGAACCTCTGGATGGAACCGCAGACGGATGGCAGACAGGCAAGCCGACAGGTAACAGGCAGGTAACTGGAATCAGGAGCTGATGGCTGAAACAGAGTTAGACTGCACAGGAACAACATTGCTCGGGCACCTACATTAAGGAGGAAGCCCTTAATATAGGGTGGAGTCCTCCAGCATTGGCTGGAGACTGATTTGGAAAATGCGCGCGGCTCCTTTAAGAGCGGGGGAGGGTGCGGGCGCGCGCCCTAAGGCCAGTAGCAGGGAAGGAGCGCGCGGGACCAGCAGGGCGGAAGGAGGACGCCGAGGATGCCATGGGCGTAGAGGAGGCTGGAAGCACTGAGGACGCTGAGCGCAGGTGAGGAGAGCGACGTCCCTGTCTGGCAGCAGGCAGGGACGTGGGCGCTACAATGTGGGGAGTGGAAACGGAGCCAAGGTATACCTAGTAGATCTCGTATATTCCCTCGGAAGGACGAGTAGGGAAATAAGTTCCTGATGGGAAGGAGATACTAACAATGCAAGTGGAACAGTCTGG
The DNA here is from genome assembly GCA_033576555.1 of Oophaga sylvatica. NCBI lineage: Eukaryota > Metazoa > Chordata > Amphibia > Anura > Dendrobatidae > Oophaga > Oophaga sylvatica. The sequence continues at coordinate 282,674,567 of JARQOD010000006.1, read as the reverse complement.
TGTGTAATTTGTGAGGGCAATGTCGACCCATTCACTACCCGGACAGTCATTGATTTGTCAAGCTCCACCAGAGGTATTGCATGACGGCGAGCAAAGTTAGAAGACATGAAGTTCCCCTCTGCTCCTGAGTCCACGCAAAGGTCGGCGGTGAAAGTGGAAGTACCTGCAGTGATTGTCCCTTTAAATGTCATCTTGGAGGAAAATGCCGCTGTCTCTAGTGAACCTCCTCCCAGGGCCACTAGACGCGATCGCTTCCCCGATCGCTGTGGACATTTGTTGGCATAGTGTCCTGTCTGCTGACAAAGGTTACAGACCACGGATACTCGGACGGTCCGAGACTTAGGTCCTGCATGAGGAACCTCTGTGGCCTTTTGGGGTTCGGACGCCAGATCGGGAGATTCGAGAGGTTTGGCAAAGGTGGGAGCCAACTGAATTCTCTGCCTACACTGGGCCCGCTCCAACCTCCGCTCGTGAAAACGGAGGTCAATGCGGGTAGATATGGAGATAAGCTTCTCCAGTGTGGCGGGAATCTCCCTGGTAGCCAAAGCGTCTTTAACATGGTCAGCCAGACCTCGCCACTAAACTGGAATAAGAACTTTATCTGACCAGTCTAGCTCTGAGGCCAGAGTCCGAAACTGGACGGAAAACTGACTGACCAAAGACGAACCCTGTGCCAATGCCAGCAGTTGAAGTGCCGTATCGTGGGTGACCTGAGGTCCTAAAAAGACCTTTTTAAAAGCCTCTAAGAAACGAGGAGCACTCCGCACCACACGATCGTCGCGCTCCCACAGCGGCGTTGCCCACTCCAACGCTCTGCCCGAGAGTAGAGAGAGTACAAAACCCACTTGTGCCCGATCCGTGGGGAAACGTGCAGCCAGAAGCTCGAGCTGTATAGAGCACTGACTCACGAAACCCCGACATTGCTTGCTGTCACCGGCAAACTTGTCAGGAAGCGGGAGGTGGGATAATGTAGGGGCAGAGGTGGCAGAAGACAAACTGGCTGCAGCCACGCTAGCAGCCTGAACAGCGAGTGCGGTAACATCCACAGCTGAGGTTGTGGCTCAAGAGCCGCCAACCTACCCTCCAGCTGCTGGATGTACTGCGATAGACGCTGGTCATCCGCCATTTTACTAGCCAGACCCTGGCGCTAATATTATGTTAAGGGTCTGCGGAACGCACCAAATATATAATGTAGAGAGGTGCGTTCGCAGCCCGGGGTCCACCGTGCAAGCGGAGCCTGCTGCTAGTAAAAATGGCGCGAGAAGCAAACTCTGTTATCCCGCAGAGTCACTAACATAAACGCCGTAATGCGCTGTGGCAATAAGTGCGAACTCTGTTAATCCACAGAGCCGCAAGAAAGAGAGCCGCAGCGCTATATGGCGATGTGTGCGCACTCACTAGACACAACTGAGTCGCAAAGAAAACACGCTAGGGCGCTGTCTAGCGTAGAAAGCGAACCCTGTTACGTCACAGGGCCGCAGAGAAAAAGCACTGTGTCCTGTCAGGCTCTCAGGTACACAGTTAAGTGCTAAGCGTACATAAAGCGTGATCATGTGCTAATGTCCTCGCGGGAGTCACCCGCAATCTATGGCGTCTGAACGCCAGACCCTGAATACGGCAATCAAAACTCCTCACCGGTTATGCCGGTAATCTAGGGCATCTAGGACACCGACCCTGACCAGCTACCATACCAAACTCCTCACCGATTAAGTCGGTATTCTAGTGGCTTATTTCAGCCGGGTCCCTAACCACACATACCCATGATCACACTGGCGCATAGCATACAATGGTTGATATTAGCGCATGGCGGCCCAGCCAAGCTACCCTTTTATAGCAACAGCTACAGGACCTGCCAGAAACCAGGACCAATGAAACTTGTTCCCGAACATCAGTAATCGCAGGGCCTTCCTGGCGGACCAATAGGAGCCGCTGCAGTACCTGAGCATGTCACCCCTGATCTCCAATGAGAGATCTCACTCTGGGCATGCTCAGAAGGGAAAATGCAGGACTTTGTCCCAAAGACGTCTGCTCCAACACTGGTTATAATAGCAGATCCAGGAAAGGCAGCAGCAAGTCACTGCACAGTAGTGGAGTGGGCAAGACGCTTGGACCGACGTCTCTGCTGAGCAGACTCCACTGCGGCCAGAGATGAATGGGAGACCGCAGCGGGACTGGTTCGAGACTCCCCTTGTGCAGCAGCAGGAACTCGAACCCGAACATTAAGGGGATAATGAGTCATCTTACCTACTAAGCCTTTGTATAATTGCAAAAAGTACATTGGATATGTTCATTCTTGATGTCCCCTCTGACAATCTGATTAGCATATTCAACAGAAAAATAAGCATACAAATGGGAGCCTATGAGATTCTGATGGCCAATATGCAAGTCACTACTTTGGCCAGTGATTAGTCAGGACAGGAACTAAGGAGATGGGCAGAGGACCTGGTGAACGAGATTGGAATGATACTCATACTTACTGATCTGCAGCTGTGACTCTTCTCAACCAGTGATTGTCTGAGTATGCATTTCCAGCCATATGGGACTCGGAAACACAGATCAGTGAAGATTGGGTGACCTTCGTATTGGGACCGGAAGGCAATCAGTGAGGGCTAGTATGTTATATTTTTTTAGGCAGCCTGATGCACTTTAACAATGATTGGTATGCTTCGGATACTTCCGTAAAAAATCTGATATCATAAACTATATACAGTACATGTAAATGTAGGTCACTGAGCTGTCATTGCATGTCAACCATCTTTATTTTCTACAAACATATGTATTTACCAACAGATGCTCCATACTGAAAGGTTATGAGGAATAATTGCAGGAAATCAGTCTCTGGACTCCAAAAGTCACTCTTCCACAGAAGAAAGTGGCAGTTATAAGATGATACATGGAGTGTCTCTGTACGTGGGGGGAGTATTTCACAGATAGTGCCTTGGGACCCAGAATCTTGAAGTTATGCCTCTGTAAGTATAAGGGTTGGTTACGTTATATTTATATTAATAGATGTGTTGGGGAACATGATTTTATGGCCCTTGTTGATATTTAAGTATTACAGGTTCTCCTCCTTTTCATTGTTAGTGAAGTCTTCCTCACAGCTTTCCTGTCCACTAAATGGCTGCTGATGGAGAAGCATGTGATCATACCTGTCCAGCAGCCTCCTCCAATAAAAAATCACTTCACATGAGTAAAAAAAAATTATTTGATGAGGCTGATAGAAAAGTGGAGATCTATAGAAGTTCTGTAAAATCTGTGAGGAAAGCGTCAATAGCAAGAAAAAGTAGAATAACCTGTCATACTTGTATAAACGCAACTGCCACAAAATCATATCCAAACATATATGTGAAAATAGAGATAAAGTTGCCAAGCCCTTTAAATTGTAGAAGGACAAAAAATGAAAGCATTATATTGACATAAGAAGAACAATGCTACATTTACAACTTCATCTTAAAATCTTTGACAAAATAGAGAAAGACAAGACAAGAAAAGTCAGCACATTAAATATAAATTATAACTATATGGATAAAAAGCAAGGAAAGTTCAAGGTTGATATGAGATACATTCAAAGGCTTTAATAAATAGACTCTATGTACAGGCTGTTATTTTGCCAAGGTCACAAGCACAGCTAAGGTATATGACCTGCAGGTGTCACTTACAATACTAGCAATGCTAGCAATATACTAATATGACAATACATCAGCACATGGTGAGCTTTTCTGTACTTTGAAGTGACATTCAGAATAACAATGAGATCAATCTAGTTGCTGAATATTTCTACACAAGTAGTATATATAAATATATTATACATAAATATATATATCATATGTTTATAAGGCATTTTTTTTTTTAAGATGGTCATGAATTATGAAACAGTGTATTATAAATTACTATTTGTCTTCTGTAATATTTCAGCATACTGAATACAACATATTTTGTTCACATTTAGTCTGCTGTGATCCTAAGAATCAGCATATTATGCAGAACCCAAGGAAGCAACTGAACCTGTGTATCGGTGTGTTAGCGCAGCAGGAATGACATCACTGGATTTCACCTGCTGCATGGAGACTCGATCAGTGCAAATACTGTGTGAGGGCTGTGAGAGCATCATACAGTGTGTGGGACTGTGGGGACATCTTACTATGTGAGTGTGTGGGGTCATGCTGTGAGAATCATCATACGGTGTGAAGGTTGAGGAAAACATCAAAATGGGTGTCAGTGAAGAGCAGGGAGATCCTGCAGATATCTTCCCGCCTTTGCCAGATGATCATGAAACAACACTCTGCTGCTTCTAATCATCAAGACAATTGTGCAAATGGCTGACGATTGACAGACAAAGTCGTGGCTGCTTTCACAAAGAGCCCTGACTTTGGGAGGCTCACAGTGAGCATACAGTATATACACATCCAATTCCAATGCATGAAATATATATATATATATATATATACATATATATATATATATATATATTGTGACAGTGTCACTGGTTTTATATGTGAGGGGAGGTATGTGTCACACAGGATGCTCTCCTGTGTGAACTAAGACCTACTTTATTTATCTGCCAGCATGTTATATGTTAAAAGGGTGTGGCTGAGCAATGTATAAAAGCTCAGTCCTGTTTTTTTTTCTCTGGTGTGGTCTGGAGAGGAAAGTCTCCAGACAGGATAGTGGAAGCTGCAGAGCTTTCCACAAGGACTTTAGCAGTGCAGTTTATGCTACCGAGAGCGGGCGGAACCCACTCACCTATGGACTGAGTTATTGTTTTTTTTTTTTTTATGTTTTTCCCGTTTAACCCAGAGGGGTCATGTTTACTTTTCCTGCGAAACCTGCATGAGTTTATGGCTGATAATAAACCAGCAGAAAGAAAACCCAGAGAACGTGTGTCCTGAGTCTGCCTTCAGGAGAGCCGAGCAAGTCGTCTTACCACAATATATATACACTAATCAAAAAAATAAAGGGAACACTCAAATAACACGTCATGGATCTAAATGAATGAAATATTTTCATTGAATACATTTTCGTGTACAAAGTTGAATGTGATGTCAACATAATCACACAAAAATCATCAATGGAAATCATTTTTGAACCAATGGAGGCCTGGATTTGGAGAGACCCCCAAAATGAAAGTGGAAACAAGTCAAAATGAAAATCAAAACAAGACAAAATTAAATTGGAAACAAGTCAAAATGATGCTCAGTATTGTGTGTGGTCTCCACGTGCCTGTATGACCTCCCTACAACGCCTGAGCATGCTCCTGATGAGGTGAGGGATGTTCTCCTGAGGGATCTCCTCCCAGACCTGGACTAAAGCATCCGTCAACTCCTGAGCAGTCTGTGGTGCAACGTGACGTTGGTGGATGGAGCGAGACATGCTGTCCCAGATGTGCTCAATCGGATTCAGTTCTGGAGGAACAGGCATGCAAGTCCATATCTTCAATGCCTTCATCTTGCAGGAACTGCTGACACACTCCAGCCACATGAGGTCTTGGATTGTCCAGCATTAGTAGGAACCAAGGGCCAACTGCACCAGCATATGGTCTCACAAGGGGTCTGAGGATCTCATCTCAGTACCTAATGGCAGTCAGGCTACCTCTGGCGTGTACATGGAGGGCTGAGCGGCCCTCCAAAGAAATGCCACCCCGCACCATTACTGACCCACTGCCAAACCGGTCATACAGAAGGATGTTGCAGGCAGCAGATCGCTCTCCATGGCGTCTCCAGACTCTGTCATGTCTGTCACATGTGCTGAGTGTGAACCTGCTGCCTGCAACATCCTTCAGCATGAACGGTTTGGCAGTGGGTCAGTAATGGTGTGGGATGGCATTTCTTTGGAGGGTCATACAGCCCTCCATGTGCTCGCCAGAGGTAGCCTGACTGCCATTCGGTACCGAGATGAGATACTCAGACCCCTTGTGAGACCATATGCTGGTGCAGTTGGCCCTGGGTTCCTCCTAATGCAGGACAATGCCAGACCTCATGTGGCTGGAGTGTGTCAGCAGTTCCTGCAAGATGAAGGCATTGAAGCTATAGACTTGCCTGCCCGTTCCCCAGGTCTGAATCCGATTGAGCACATCTGGGACAGCATGTCTCGCTCCATCCACCAACGTCATGTTGCACTACAGACTTTCCAGGAGTTGACGGATGCTTTAGTCCAGGTCTGGGAGGCGTTACCTCAGGAGAACATCCGCAACCTCTTCAGGAGCATGCCCAGGCGTTGTAGGGAGGTCATACAGGCACGTGGAGGCCACACACAATACTGAGCATCATTTTGACTTGTTTCCAATTTAATTTTGTCTTGTTTTGATTTTTATTTTGACTTGTTTCCACTTTCATTTTGGGGATCTATCCAAATCCAGGCCTCCATTGGTTCAAAAATTTGATTTCCATTGATGATTTTTGTGTGATTACATTGACAGCACATTTAACTTTGTACACAACAAAGTATTCAATGAGAATATTTCATTCATTTAGAGCTAGGATGTGTTATTTGAGTGTTCCCTTTATTTTTTTGATCAGTGTATATACACATACAGTGGGTATGGAAAGTATTCAGACCCCTTTAAATGTTTCATTCTTTGCTTCATTGCAGCCATTTGGTAAATTCAAAAAAGTTCATTTTTTTCTCATTAATATATACTCTGCACCACATCTTGACTGAAAAAAACAGAAATGTAGAAATTTTTGCAAATGTATTAAAAACAAAAAACTGAAATATCACATGGCCATAATTATTCAGACCCTTTGCTCAGACACTCATATTTAAGTCACATGCTGTCCATTTCCTTGTGATCCTCCTTGAGATGGCTCTACTCCTTTGCTGGAGTCCAGCTGTGTTTAATTAAACTGATAGGACTTGATTTTTAAAGGCACACACCTGTCTATATAAGACCTTACTGTTATGGGTCTGCAACTCAGGAATAGAGCGGGGGGAATCTGACCCTACACTAGGACTAGACTCTATCCCTACGATGGAGCGGGCGACCTATTCTATGCGAGTAGACCCACCGACGATCCTAGTCTAGACTCAAGCGAAGACCTGAAGGTGGGGGAAGGGGATCCCTGAAAGATCTAGGGACTGGGAACAAAACACTGGTAATCTCCTAGAAGGGAAATAGAGGAAGCTGCAGAAACAAAAGGAAAAAAACAAAAAGACTAAGCAAGCAGGACTAGAGATCCCAGAACTGCACAAAGTATAGCACAAAGCTAATAAGGCTCCTAGTCTGATCTCAAGCGGATTAACACCGATGTCGAGCAAGGACTGGGAGGCAGGTGCAGGGTAATAAAGGGTGATACAATCAACTGACCAACGACAAGCCCAACAACAGGGGAAAAAGACCAGCAGCCAGAAACCACAACAAAATGGCAGATTGTCAAACTGATTAAATTCTAACTAGAGTTGAGCAAAACAGGTCGGTCAGATTAAAAAATGACCAACTTTCGCCAAAGTCGGGTTTCGCCGAGCGAAACCCGATCATAGTGTGAGGTCGGCCGTGTGGTCGTCGACCTGAGCGCCAAAGTCGGTTTTCCCATAATGCTTGCAGGCGCCTTTTCTCAGCCAATGAGCAAAGACGCACACTGAGGGCATCGGGATGACATGGGCAGCAGCCACCACCATCTTGGAGAAGGGCATTGCAGTGATTGGCTTGCTTTGTGTGGCGTCACAGTGGCTATAAAAGCCCTGAGCGCCTACCACCATTTTACATCTGCCGATTTTAGCGTAGGGAGAGGTTGCTGCAGCTGTTTCTCAGTAGGGAGAGAGTTAGGCAGGAAAAAAATAAGTTATTCTGTGCTTGTGCTGATAGCGATTAGCTGTACAGTTAGTGTGCAGTGACAGGGGTGAATTTTGTTTGTGTGCAGCAGCAGAGCTGATTATTAAGCTGCCTGCCAGTGACAGGGGAGGATTTTTTTTGTGTGCAGCAGCAGAGCTGATTATTAGGCTGCCTGCCAGTGACAGGGGAGGAATTTCTTGTGTGCAGCAGCAGAGCTGATTATTAGGCTGCCTGCCAGTGACAGGGGAGGAATTTCTTGTGTGCAGCAGCAGAGCTGATTATTAGGCTACCTGCTAGCTGTATTGCTGTGTGTACACTGCTGTGCAGACTGCTTTTTACATAGCACCTATACAGCACTAATACTTTTATTCTTTTTTTCTGCACAGTTACCGAGTGTTCATTTTTTCCCACACCGTATAGAGCTGTACGCTCCTCACACACTATTGTGTACCGGCTGGTATCACGGACAAATACATGCTGACTATCTGTGTGTGACTCTGGAAATATATACGGAGATTTCAATTTTCCCCAAAACCGTATACAACTGGTATCTTCTGATACAGTACCCTTTTTCTGCCTTTTGTATTATGGTCAAATCAATACTGAGAGAGCATCTGTGTGTGACTCCGGAAATATATACAGAGATTTAAATTTTCCCCATAACCGTATACAGCTGGTATCTTCTGATACAGTACCATTTTTCTGCCTTCTGTATTACGGTCAAATCCATACTGAGAGAGCGTATGTGTGTTACTCCGGAAATATATACGGAGATTTACAATTACCCCTACACTGTATACGCCTGGTATCTTCGGATACATTAGCCTTTTTTGCTTTTTATATTCTGGTCTACTCCATACTGAGCCTGTGAGCGTCTATGTGTTACTCCGGAAATATATACGGAGATTTAATATTACCCCTACACTGTATACAGCTGTACGCTTCTGATACATTACCCTTTTTCTACTTTTTATATTCTGGTGTGATCCATACTGATCCTGTGAGAGTCTGTTTCTGACTCTGGAAATATATACGGAGATTTAAAATGACCCCAACACTGTATGCTTCTGATACAGTACACTTTTTCTGCTTTTCATATTCTGGTCTACTCCATACTGAGCGTCTTTGTCTGACTCCTGAAATACATACAGAGATTTACAACATTTTCACTATGCTATATATAGCTGGTATCTGGTGATACAGTGTTATTCATTGGGCGATGGCAGGATCTGACCCTGGATCCGAGGAGTCTGTGGTTTCCCATCCAGACCTGGCCAAGGCAGATGCTGCTCAGCTTCGCCGTCAATCCCAAAGCCTAGCCAGGAACCGAGAGGCACAAATAGTTACTCGGGTCTTTGTTCATAGCAGCCTTAAACCTAGGTTAAGGAACAAGAAAAGGCTGTTGCAAGACTAAGTCCAGGAATGCCTGCACTGAGCATGTCCGTGACATGGCGAGCCATGATTGGTGCTTAGTGTCAGCTGATCCTCTGACCTGGCATCGCCTGATTGGTCACGGATGACGTCGATTGGTGATGCAATTGACGAGATGGCTGGGGCGGAGCTTAGCCCTTAAATAGCTTGTCTGTCCGCGGCGCAGTCAGATCATACTAAAATAGGCAGTGCTCATGTGTGGACGTGAAAGAATCTGGGCTCCACGTGCTCTCTAGCTTTGCTCTCAGGGACCTTGCCAGAGTACGCTCGGCTTATTAGTTCAGGTACTTCAGGCAGGTTCAGCTTATGCCAGGCAGGTAGCCAATATCGCAGTCTTGCTTCAAATATAGGGTAGCTATACACCCTGAGCAGACTGTGGGGCGTGTAACCTGGGCATCACCTGCCAGTTGAACAGAGAAGCTTGCTCAGTCCGGTCTCACACCAGCTGACAGCACACGAGCATCGCCACCAGCTGAATGTTGAAGCTGCGCAGTCCGGACGTAACCCGGTTGGCAGCACAAGGGCATCGCCATCAGCTGAATAGTGAAGTTGCTTAGTCCGGTCGCACACCGGCTGACAGCATGTATGCCTGGCGTTAGTCGCACGCACTTCCTAGCGGCTGGCTCGTAGCTTCTGTGTAGTCAAACAGGGCTACATCTATACCAGCTTGCAGCACATAGTGCTAACCTAATATCTGGCAAGTGGCTTCTGTGCCATTAACAGGGCTACATCTACGCCAGTTGATTTCACATCTCCCATAACGGAGATAGTGCCAATTCCACATCTCTCTCCTAGTGTGATGTAACACAGGCGAGATTTAATGTTTATTTCCGTTGTCAGTTTGACCCTCATACTACAGGGGTGTTCGGCAGCAGTGAACATAAACTGCATCGCGGACCCCATGTTCGGTTGCAATCCATTATATTAAAGTTGTTGCAACCGAGCGCATAACATACAGTACACTTTTTCAGCTTTTCATATTCTGGTCTAATCCATACTGAGCCAGTGAGCATCTGTCTGTTACTCCGGAAATATATACGGAGATTTACAACATTTTCACTATGCTATATATACCTGGTATCTGGTGATACAGTGCCCTTTTTCAGATTCTGGTTTAATCCATACTGAGCCTGTGAGCGTCTGTCTGTTACTCTGGAAATATATACGGAGATTTAAAAATTACCCCAACACTGTATACAGCTGTACGCGTGTGATACAGTACCCTTTTTGGCAGAAAGTCCTCCTCCACCCACCACTCTAAGTGCATCATTGACACCTGGAACATTGGTCCACATGTGTGACTATTTCTTGCAGATCTGCTTTTTATATTCTGGTCTAATTCCATACTGAGCCTGAGAGCGTCTGTGTGTGACTCTTGAAATATATACTGAGATTTACAATATTTTCACTATACTATATACACATGGTATGTAGTGATACAGTACCCTTTTTCAGCTTTTCTTATTCAGGTCTATTACACTGAGCCTGTGAGCGCCTGTCTGTTACTCTGGAAATATATACGGAGATTTAAAAATTACCCCAACACTGTATACAGCTGTACGCTTCTAATACATTACCCTTTTTCTACTTTTTATATTCTTGTCTAATCCTTACTGAGCCTGTGAGCGTCTTTGTCTGACTCCTGAAATATATACGGAGATTTACAATATTTTCCCTATACTATATATACCTGTTATCTGGTGATACAGTACCCTTTTTCACCTTTTTATATTCTGGTCTAATCCAAACTGAGCCTGTGAGCGTCTGTCTGTTACTCAGGAAATATATGCGGAGATTTAAAAATTACCCCAAAACTGTATACAGCTGTACGCTTCCGATACATTACCTTTTTTCTGCTTTTTATATTCTGGTGTGATCCATACTGAGCCTGCAAGAGTCTGTGTCTGACTCTGGAAATATATACAGAGATTTAAAATTACCCCAACACTGTATACAGCTGTACGCTTCTGATACATTACCTTTTTTCTGCTTTTTATATTCTGGTGTGATCCATACTGAGCCTGCAAGAGTCTGTGTCTGACTCTGGAAATATATACGGAGATTTAAAATTACCCCAATACAGTATACAGATGTACGCTTCTGATACATTACCCTTTTTCTACTTTTTAAAATTCTGGTGTAATCCATACTGAGCCTTTGAGCATCTGTGTGTGTCTCCTGAAATATATACGGAGATTTACAATTACCCCTAGACTGTATACAGCTGTACGCTTGTGTTACAGTACCCTTTTTCAGCTTTTTATACTCTTGTGTAATCCATACTGAGCCTGAGAGCGTCTATGTCTGACTCCTGAAATATATATGGACATTTACAATTATCCCTTGACTGTATACAGCTGTACGCTTTTGATACAGTACCATATATCTGCTGGTATTTTGGGTACATTTTCACAAAAATGAGGAAGTATGGTGGAAGAGGCCGCGGACGTGGGAGTGGGGGGCCAGCTGGTACTGATGGTGGTGGTTGTGCATCTGCTGGAAGTGCCAAAAGCACAATAGCACCTAAGGCAGGAGGTGTTGAGCCGGCGTCATCGTCTGGCTCAAGAAGGCCTGGAAGGCTCCTTTTTCTGGGAGAAGGTAAACCGCTTTTATAGACGGAGCATCAGGAACAGGTTTTGGCTTACATTGCCGAAATAGCCTCCAGCTCTATCGCCTTCTCTTCTGAATTTTCAAAAAATGCAAGCACTGAGTCGTTATTGCAGGCTCCTGATCAGGAACAACACCTTGCCTTGTGTCCTTCACCCCCACCAAAAGTGAAGGATGCGGCTGCTCACACTTCAGATTGCTCCATGGAGCTGTTTTCACATACCATGCCTGAGTTATCAAGTCAAATCCTGAATTCCCCCGTCCAACATGAATCAGAGATGGAGTGCACTGATGCACAGCCACTACTAGATGATTCTGCTGGTACATACACCCAGAGCACTACATTGCCCTCGCAGTCTACTGAGCCAGAATCTGACCCTGATGAAACTCAGGTGCCCCTTCCCGCATACTACGCCACCTTACACGGTGACACAGAGGATGGTGCAGATGAAATTGAAGAGGAGGTGATGGATGACCCAGTTATTGACCCGGATAGGCACTAATTGGGGGAAGAGGGTGCCACTGGCAATAGCTCAGAAGAGGAGAAGGATCCCCAGCAGGCATCAACATCGCAGCAGCGGTTATCTGGCAGGCCCTTAGCAGTCCAAAAACGTCTTAAAAAAAACAAAATGAGTTGCAGGACAGCTTGGACAGATGGTCAAATTAGCACAGCGTGCAAGCCCTGAAAATTTATACCATGGTAGGAAGAGTGCAGTGTGGCACTTTTTTGACCAAAATCCTATTAATGAGGCAAAGGTTATCTCTAAGAAGTGCGGAAGGACCTTTAGCCGAGGGAAAAATCTCTGAAATTTGAATACCAGTTGCATGCTTAGACATTTAATCAACATGCACTTGCAAACGTGGACGGACTACAAAACCTCAGGTAGCACATGTGCACCTGCTCCGACTGAAGGTAGTCACCAACGCTCCAACCCTTCCCCCACTGTAAGCCCACTGGTTAGCACACCACCAGCAAGAAATGTTGAGATGTTGCAAGGCCAAAGCAGTCAGGGAATCACAATGTTTCTGCAACGAAAGACTGAATCTAGGCCATCACCACCCCACCACACCATCACCATCCCCCTCTCAGTCCGTCATGTCCACCCCTAGTTCACCCATATGCAGCTCTCAAGTCCAGCTCACCCTACCAGACACTGTGAGTAGGGCAAGAAAGAACTCATCCTCTCATCCGCGTACACTGGCTTTGAACGCCTACATTGCCAAACTGATCTCATTAGAGATGATGCCCTTCCGTTTGGTTGAAAGCGCAGCGTTCCGAGAGCTCATGGCCTATGCTGTCCCACGCTATGACCTACCCAGTTGGCACTTCTTTTCTAGAAAAGCCATCTCTGCCCTCCACCTGCATGTGAAAGACTGCATTGTCCAGGCACTCAAACAATCAGTGAGTGGAAAGGTGCACCTCACAACAGATGTATGGGCCAGTAGGCATGGCCAGGGCCGTTACGTGTCCATCACTGCGCACTGGGTTAATGTGGTGGATGCAGGGTCCACAGGGGACAGCGGTGGTGGGACAGAGCTGCCTAGCCCACGGCATAGGTGACAGGTGGCTGTAGGCGTTCGACCCTCCTCCTTCTCCAGAAGTGAAAGCTCGTCGACAGAGCGCATTCGCACGAGCACTGCCAGTGTTGCACACGAGGTGTCCCACTATCGAACAGCTAGTGGTAAGCGTCAGCAGGCTGTTTTAAAGATGATGTCTTTGGGCAACAACAGACACACCGCGGAGGTACTGGCCGCCTACTTGCAGCGAGAAACTGTCATGGCTGGGCAGTCTACCTCTTTCGCCAGGCCAAGTAGTCAGTGATAACGGCCGTAATTTTGTGGCGGCCATAGCCCTGGCAAAACACAGACACATTCCTTGCCTGGCTCTTACCTTGAACCTGGTGGTGCAGTGCATCCTGAATAATTATCCGGAATTAACAGCACATCCGTCGCTTGCCCATAGACTCCAGTCGTATGCAGAGGCTGCAGCGATCGCTCCACCTCCCCAAGCACTGCGTAAACATAGACATTGCAACAAGGTGGAACTCCACCATGCACATGGTTGAGAGGCTGTGCGAACAGAGGCAGGCTGTAATGCATTTGTGGGAGGATACACTGGCAGGCAGTTTGAGGGCAGATATCAAGTGGTCGGGTGTGCAGTGGTCAAAGCTGAAAGACCTCTGTAAAGTCCTTCAGTGTTTTGAGGAATGCACACGGCTGGTAAGTGCATACAATGCCATCATAAGCATGAGCATCCCGCTTATGTGTCTGCTCATGCAAACTTTGACGCACATTAAGGATCAGACGTCTGCAGCGGAGGAGGAAGAGGAGGAGGGAAGCCTTGATGACAGTCAGGCATTGTCTGCTCAGGGAACTATCCTGGACGAGGTGGAGGAAGAAGAGGAAGAGGAGGGGGAGGATGAGGGGGATGATTATTTTGGGGAGGAGGATGCTTCTCAGGGGGCAAGAGAAAATGTTGGCTTGCCAAGGTCAGGTACAGGGTTTGTGCGTGACTGGAGGGATGTGGATTTGGCAGAAAGTGCTCCTCCACCCACCACTGTCAGTGCATCATTGACACCTGGAACATTGGCCCACATGTGTGATTATGTCTTGCGGATCCTAAAAAGGGACCCCCGCATTGCCAAAATTATGAAGGATGAAGACTACTGGTTGGCCAGCATCCTCGATCAACGCTATAAAGGCAAATTACAGAACATCATGCCACAAGAGAACCTAGAGCTAATATTGGCGAACAAACAAGCAACTCTGGTAAACCGTTTGTTATAGGCATTCCCAGCACACAGCAGCGGTGCAGGTTCTACCACGAGCCATACTGGGCCAAATGGAAGAGGTGTTCATGGTGCACACAGCCGAAGTGGCATTGGAGACAAAGGTTTTATGACCATGTTGTGGACTGATTTCTCAAGTAACGCTCACACGACTGGTAATAATCAATCAATTGCAACAGACAGGAGACAGCAGTTGTCAACTATGGTTCAAAATTACCTCTCCTTCCCTATAGATATACTGGAGCATTCAAAATGGGGGACATCAGATACTGGAGCAGCATTTAAGGGGCACATTAAACACTGGAGTATTATAAATGGGGCCCATTATATATGGAGCATTATATTTGGCCATCATACACTGGAGCATCATCCATGGGGCCCATCATATACTGGAGCATTCAAAATGGGGGATATCAGACACTGGAGCAGCATTTACGGGGGGGGGGCATTATACACTGGAGCATTCTAAATGGGGCCCATTATATATGGAGCATTATATTGGGCCATCATACACTGGAGCATCATCCATGGGGCCCATCATATAATGGAGCATTCAAAATGGGGAACATCAGACACTGGAGCAGCATTTACGGGGCCCATTATACACTGAAGCATTCTAAATGGGGCCCATTATATATGGAGCATTATATTGGGCCATCATACACTGGAGCATCATCCTTGGGGCCCATCATATAATTATATCCAAAAAATAGTCCAAAACTGTATCTAATCTTATTGGAGCTGGCACTCATCATCAACTATAACTTCAAAATATGCGGATAAACATAACCACAAAAAGTGTTCCAGCAAGGTAAGTATAAAAATTAATCTTTATTAACATATGACATACAATAATAAAAACAATAAATTAAACCTAACAAAAATGCCCAGTAGGAGGTGTATAACGCATTATCACATCAATAACTAGGTGTATCAGCAGTCCAAAAAACCGGTGTGTAATATATGGGAACAAACTCCCTAAAAAACTCCAGACCACAAAACGCCCTAGTGTATAGGTATTGGCATAAATATACTGCCACACAACTATATCAAATGAGATAAATGCCCACTTTGTTGGTAAGTGATGACTGGACTCAAAAAAAGCTCCACCAAATGGTTAACATGTGACTAGCCAATGTATAAGATCAAGCTGAACCTACCAGTCCTAAGCACAGATCAATGGCTATAAACGGCATCATCACATAAGTAGGAAATATATCGCAAATGAACAAGTAATTACCTAAGAACTGCACCGTGCTAGAGTGCGTAGCGTTACCTCCTCCACCCCAATGC
>JARQOD010000006.1:282619301-282658579 GCA_033576555.1 Oophaga sylvatica | reverse complement strand
AAATAGCCCTTACACAGCCTGGAGGTGTGTTTGGGGTCATTGTCCTGTTGAAAAATAAATGATGGTCCAACTAAATGCAAACCGGATGGAATAGCATGCCGCTGCAAGATGCTGTGGTAGCCATGCTGGTTCAGTATGCCTTAAATTTTGAATAAATCCCCAACAGTGTAACTAGCAAAGCACCCCCACACCATCACACCTCCTCCTCCATGCTTCACGGTGGGAACTAGGCATGTAGAGTCCAGCCGTTCACCTTTCTGCGTGCAAAACAGTAATCAAAGCAAAAGTGGCTACTTTGAAGAACCTAGAATATAAGACATATTTTCAGTTGTTTCACACTTTTTTGTAAAGTGTAATGTATAATTCCACATGTGTTAATTCATAGTTTTGATGCCTTCAGTGTGATTCTACAATTTTCATAGTCATGAAAATACAGAAAAATCATTGAATGAGAAGGTGTGTCCAAACTTTTGGTCTGTACGGTATATATATATACATATATATATATATATAAGTCATGGAAATATTTTAAACTTGTATCTAAAAGTGCATACACATTCACATAGAATGGCTTGCAGTGGTTGGCTGCAATTTTTTATATTAAACAAGATCCCACAAAACTTTTAATCTGCTGAGGGTAATTTTGGGCATTGCTCATCAGCTAAGAGACGTTGAAGGGTGTGCTGAGATTAGCTTGAAAATTTCCCAGTGTTCTAAAAACGGAAGATGATTGATAGTCGCACTGTGTCAATAGACACATCCTTTGATAAAAGTAAACATAAGAAAAATGAGTCACTTGTCAGAACAACCAGACATACCTATAGGCTATGCGAGGGAGACAACCTTTTTGAACTATAAATACAAGTGTTAACACATAGCGATCGTCTTGCCATGACTATAATAAGGTTCAATGCTTTAATAAATTAGGCAGCTTTAATCACATAATGAATGTGAGTGCATTGTGTTTGCTTTTATCTTTTTGAAATCAATCTGTTCTAAAGAAAATATACATCCAGTAGGACATAAGTATATACAGTAGTATACCAGTATGAATAAAGTAATAAACTGATAGCAGTTAGAGTAGGACCTACAACACTACAACATTATTCCTAAGGGGTGTGTTGGTGCAGATCTTTAAGCTTATCCTACAGTAGTATATATTTTTCTCTAGAGTTTTTTATTGTGGAAAATCCCTAGCTGTTAGAAACATTCCTTGAAAATTTACAGTTGACTTAAGGCCCCGTTACACATAGCGAGATCGCTGAAACGTCACTGATTTTTTACGTATCAGCGACCTAGCCAGTGATCTCGCTTAGTGTGACACTCAGCGACGATCAGCCCCCCTGCTGGGTGTCGCTGATCGTCGCTGAATGTCCTGGACATTTTTTGATCGCTGGTCTCCCGTTGGCCAGCGCGCATCGCTGCGTGTGACAGGCGGGAGACCAGCGATAAGCAAGCTGAAGCTGGTAACCAAGTAAACATCGGGTTTCCAGGCGCCAGGTGTACGTTAGATACCAGCGCGCTTGTGCAGGGAGCTGGTAACCAAGGTACACAGCAGGTTACTAAGCGCCTGGAAACCCGATGTGTACCTTGGTTACCAGCTCCCTGCACAAGCGCGCTGGTATCTAAGGTACACTTGCGGGTAACTAAGCGACGTGCGTCGCTTGTTACCCGCAGTGTTGCTGTCCTGATCGCTGCCTGAGCTGCCTGTTTGGCAGCTCAGCAGCGATCATGTGGTGACACACCAGCGATCCTGACATGTGCATATTGTTGTCGGGATCGCTGGTGTGTCACTATGTGTAACAGGACCCTAAGTGTACCCCTTTTGCGACCCCAAGAGATTAGCTCTAACCAGTAGGGAAACCTAGTAAATGCTACATTTCCCTGCAGTGCGATTAAAGTAGTTGTCATGGCAGAAATTATTGATGACCTCTTAGTAAGATAGGACATTAATATGACGCTGGTTGAGTTTCAACACTTGACACCCCCTCCAATGATCTGAAAACATCTGTGCTGCACTGAGCAGCTCCATTCAACGTGTTTGCATGAGGCTTTCCTTGGTGCTGTTTTCAGCTGATAAGTTGGGGTGCTGGGTGTCTGACACCCAACAATTTCCAGTGGACAGGCATCAATAATTTCTGCCTGGACAACCTCTTTAAGCATTAAAAACTGTTAATTCACATTAAAGGCTTGTCTAATTAAAGTTGGACAGGACAGGCCCCCACAATAGAGAGATACCAAGAAATGAAGGTCCTGAACAGGGGACTATCCTCTATTAACTTTCAAATTCTCTAATATTTGTTTTACAGTAGGAGTAGACACAATTGCTTAGGCCCATGTGCAGGTGCACAGGTTGCATATATGATATATTTGCTTTTGAATTATGCCTGAAGTGTCCTCCAACATTTTCTCGTCGGAGCCTAGTTTTGAATCCTTAACTTTATCATATGCAGTACTGATTACTGAAAAGAACGAAAGTGGGATGAAATAATGAAAGAATATAATTCTGCCATAGCCTTTTAGGGTCTCTTTTTTTTTTTTTACAACGAGCAGCATACGTTAAGAATTAATTGTCTCCAAGTCAGTACAATGATGGTGAAACCAAACTTACACTAGTAGCAATTTTGTTTTTATTTTTGTTTATTTTGTATGTGTTAGCCATGTAGGATAAACAATTTATACTTTGATAGATCAGACTTTTATAAATGTGGTGATACTGAATATGCATTTTTTTTTTAAATTCTTAACTTTTCACTTGATAAAAAAAGTAGTAATTTAAAAATGTAAAGGGAATCTGTCACTAGGTTTCCCAATAAAAAAACTATGGCCACCACCATTAACCCCTTTCTGTCATCGGACGCACTATCCCATCCATGTGACCTGGGACTTAATTCCCAGGGACGGGATAGTACATCCAAGGCGATCAGCTGCCACCCGCACTATGTGCCAGGAGTGGTCACGGACCACTCCCGGCACATTAACCCCTGGCATACCGCAATCAAACAAGATCGCGGTGTACCGGTGGTACAGGGAGCAATGCGCAGGGAGGGGGCTCCCTGCTTGCTCCCCTGAGGCCTTTAGAACAGCGCGATGTGATCGCGCTGTTCTGAGGCCTTCCACCCTGCAGGACCCCGGATCCAAGATGGCCGCCGGGTCCTACAGGGAGGCGGATTCCTCAGTGCCTGCTGAGAGCAGGCACTGAGGAAGCCTGCAGCAGTGCCTGTGAGATCGCTGGTGTGACAGAGTGCTGTGCACACTGTGAGACCAGCGATCTGATAAAATATAGTGATGTCCCACCCCGGGACAAAGAAAAAAAGTTAAAAAAATGAAAATCACAAGTGTAAAAAAAAAAATCCAAAATAAAGGAAAAAAAAATATTCCCCAATAAATTCATTTCTTCCTGTAAATAAAAAAAACAAAACAATAAAAGTACACGTATTTGGTATCGCCACGTCCATAACTCCCCCTATAAAACTGTCCCACTAGTTAACCCCTTTAGCGAACCCCTTAAAAAAAAAAAAGCAAAAAATCATGCTTTATCATCATACCGCCAAACAAAAAGTGAAATAACGCGCGATCAAAAAGACCGATATAAATAAACATGGTACCGCTGAAAACGTCATCTTGTCCCACAAAAAACGAGCTGCCATAAGCATCATCAGCAAAAAAAAAAAGTTATAGCTCGCAGAATAAAGCGGTGCAAAAATAATTATTTTTTATATAAAATAGTTTTTATTGTATAAAAGCGCCAAAACATAAAAAAATTATATAATTGAGGTATCGTCGTAATCGTACTGAACCAAAGAATAAAACTGCTTTATCAATTTTACCACACTCGGAACGGTATAAACGCCCCCCCGAAAAGAAATTCATGAATTGCTGATTTTTGTTCATTCTAACCTCCCAAAAATCGAAATAAAAAGCGATCAAAAAATGTCACATGCTCAAAAATGGTACTAATAAAAACGTCAACTCGTACTGCAAAAAATAAGACCTCACATGACTCTGTGGGCCAACATATGCAAAAATTATAGCTCTCAAAATGTGGCGATGCAAAAACTATTTTTTGCAATAAAAAGTGTCTTTTAGCGTGACAGCTGCCAATCATAAAAGTCCGCTATAAATAGTAAATCAAACCCCCCTTTATCACCCCCTTAGTTAGGGAAAAATAATAAAATTAAAAAAATGTATTTATTTCCATTTTATCATTAGGGTTAGGTTGCGGCTAAAGTTAGGGTTAGGTTGAAGCTAAAGTTAGGATTAGGGTTAGGGTTGGGATTAGGGTTAGGGTGTGTTAGGGTTAGGTTTGTGTTAGGGTTATGGTTAGGGTTGGGACTAGGGTTAGGGGTGTGTTGGGGTTAGGGTTGGAGTTAGAGTTGGGGGTTTCCGCTGTTTAGGCACATTAGGGGCTTTCCAAATGTGACATGGCGTCTGATCTCAATTCCAGCCAATTCTGCGTTGAAAAAGTCAAACGGTGCTCCTTCACTTCTGAGCTCTGCCATGCGCCCAAACAGTAGTTTACCCTCAAATATGGGGTATCAGCATACTCAGTACAAATTGCACAATAACTATCGGGGTCCAATTTCTCCTGTTACCCTTGTGAAAATAAAATATTGGGGGCGAAAATATCATTTTTGTAAACAAAAAAGATTTTTTTGTTTTACGGCAGTACGTTATAAACTTCTGTGAAGCACTTCGGGGTTCAAAGTGCTCACCACACATCTAGATAAGTTCCTTAGGGGGTCTATTTTCCAAAATGGCATCACTTGTGGGGGGTTTCCACTGTTTAGGCACATCATGGGCTCGCCAAATGCGACATGATGCCCGCAGACCATTCCATCAAAGTCTGCAATCCAAAACGTCACTACTTCCCTTCCGAGCCCCAACGTGTTCCCATACAGTAGTTTTCTCCCACATATTGGGTATCAGTGTACTCAGGACAAATTGGACAACAACTTTTGGGGTCCAATTTCTCCTGTTACCCTTGGGAAAATAAAAAGTTGGGGACTAAAATATCATGTTTGTGGAAAAAATATGAATTTTTTAATTTCATGCTCAGGCGTTATAAACTTTAGTGAAACACCTGGGGTTCAAAGTTCTCACCACACATCTAAAAAAGTTCCTTGAGGGGTCTAGTTTCCAAAATGGTGTCATTTGTAGGGGTTTCCACTGTTTAGGCAGATCAGGAGCTCTCCAAACATGACATGGCGTCCAGCCAATTCTGTGTTGAAAAAGTCAAATGGCGCTCCTTCCCTTCCAAGCTCTGCCATGCACCCAAACAGTGGTTTACCCCCTATATGGGGAATCAGCGTACTCAGGACAAATTGTACAATAACTTTTGGAGTCTTGTTACCCTTGGGAAAATAAAAATTGGGGTGAAAAGATCATTTTTGTGGAAAAAATATGATTTTTTAATTTTACGGCTCTACGTTATAAACTTGTGTGAAGCACTTGGGGGTTCAAATTGCTCAACACAGATCTAGATAAGTTCCTTAGGGGGTCTAGTTTCCAAAATGGGTCACTTGTGGGGGATTTCCACTATTTAGGCACATCAGGGGCTCTCCAAATGCAACATGGCTTCCAATCTCAATTCCACGCAATTTTGGTTGGAAAAAGTCAAATGGTGCTCCTTCCATTTCGAGCTCTGACGTGCGCCCAAACAGTGGTTCCCCCCACATTGGGTATCAGCGTACTCAGGACAAATTGGACAACAACTTTTGCGGTCCAATTTCTCCTGTTACCCTTGGGAAAATAAAAAATTGGTGACTAAAAGATAATTTTTGTGGGAAAAAAATAGGATTTTTTATTTTCATGCCCGGGCATTATAAACTTGTGTGAAGCATTTGGGGTTCAAAGTGCTCACCAAAGATCTAGATAAGTTCCTTAGAGGGTCTAGCTTCCAAAATGGGGTCACTTGTGGGAGTTTCCACTGTTTAGGCTCATCTGGGGTACTACAAACGGAACATGACCCCCATCAATGTTTGCATTCCAAAACGTTACTGCTTCCTTTCCAAGCCCTGGCGTGCGCCCAAACAGTTTCCCCACCACATATGGGGTATCAGCGTACTCAGGACAAATTGGACAACAACTTTTGGGGTCAAATTTCCTTGGGAAAAATCAAAAATTTGGGACTAAAAAATCATTTTTGTGGAAAATTGTTTTGTTTTTTTTTCACACCCAGGCATTATAAACTGTTGTGAAACACTTTGGGGTTCAAAGTGCTCACAACAGATCTAGATAAGTTCCTTAGGGGTCTAGTTTCCAAAATGGTGTCACTTGTGGGGGTTTCCACTGATTAGGCGCATCTGGGGCTCTCCAAACGCGACATGGCGTCCAATCTCAACTCCAGCCAATTTTAGTTTGAAAAAGTCAAACGGCGCTCCTTCCCTTACGAGCTTTGCTGTGTGCCCAAACAGTGGTTTTCCCCCACATATGGGGTATTGGCGTACTCAGGAGACATTGCACAACAACTTTATCTGTCCATTTTCTCCTTTTACCCTTGTGAAAATAGAAAAGTTTGTAAAAGATCAATTTTTGTGACTAAAAAGTTAATATTTATTTTTTCCTTCCACGTTGCTTCAGCGCCTGTGAAGCACCTGAAGGGTTAATAAACTTCTTGAATGTGGTTTTGAGTACCTTGAGGGGTGCAGTTTTTAGAATGGTGTCACTTTTGGGTATTTTCTGCCATATAGACCCCTCAAAGTGACTTCAAATGTGAGGTGGTCCCTAAAAAAAAATGGCTTTGTAAATTTTGTTGTAAAAATGAGAAATCGCTTGTCAACTTTTAACCCTTATAATTTTCTAAAAAAAAAAAAAATTTTTGGTTCCAAAATTGTGCTGATGTAAAGTAGACATGAGGGAAATGTTATTTCTTAACTATTTTGTGTGACATATTTCTCTGTTTCAAGTAAATAAAAATTCAGTTTGAAAATTGCAACATTTTCAAAATTTTCGCCATATTTGCATTTTTTTCAAAAATAACCGCAAGTTACAGTACAAACCCAAAGTTTGGACACACCTTCTCATTCGAAGATTTTTCTGTATTTTCATGGCTATGAAAATTGTACATTCACACTGAAGGCATCAAAACTATGAATTAACACATGTGGAATTATATACTTAACAAAAAAGTGTGAAACAACTGAAAATATGTCTTATATTCTAGGTTCTTCAAAGTAGCCAACTTTTGCTTTGATGACTGCTTTGCACACTCTTGGCATTCTCTTGATGAGCTTCAAGAGGTAGTCACCGGAAATGGTCTTCCAACAGTCTTGAAGGAGTTCCCAAAGATGCTTAGCACTTGTTGCCCCTTTTGCCTTCACTCTGCGGTCCAGCTCACCCCAAACCATCTCGATTGGGTTCAGGTCTGGTGACTATGGAGGCTAGGTCATCTGACGTAGCATCCCATCACTCTCCTTCTTGGTCAAATAGACCTTACACAGCCTGGAGGTGTGTTTGGGGTCATTGTCCTGTTGAAAAAAAAATGATGGTCCAACTAAACGCAAACCGGATAGAATAGCATGCCGCTGCAAAATGCTGTGGTAGCCATGCTTGTTCAGTATGCCTTCAATTTTTAATAAATCCCCAACATTGTCACCAGCAAAGCACCCCCACACCATCACACCTCCTCCTCCATGCTTCACGGTGGGAACCAGGCATGTAGAATCCATCCGTTCACATTTTCTGCATCGCACAAAGACATGGTGGTTGGAACCAAAGATCTCAAATTTGGACTCATCAGACCAAAGCACAGATTTAAACTGGTCTAATTGTCCATTCATTGTGTTCCTTAGCTCAAACGAGTCTCTTCTGCTTGTTTTCTGTCCTTAGCAGTGGTTTCCTAGCAGCTATTTTACCATGAAGGCCTGCTGCACAAAGTCTCCTCTTAACAGTTATTGCAGAGATGTGTCTGCTGCTAGAACTCTGTGTGGCATTGACCCGGTCTTTAATCTGAGCTGCTGTAAACCTGCGATTGCTGAGGCTGGTGACTCGGATAAACTTATCCTCAGAAGCAGAGGTGACTCTTGGTCTTCCTTTCCTGGGGCGGTCCTCACGTGAGCCTGTTTCTTTGTAGCGCTTGATGGTTTTTGCAACTGCACTTGGGGACACTTTCAAAGTTTTCCCAATTTTTCGGACTGACTGACCTTCATTTCTTAATGTAATGATGGCCACTCGTTTTTCTTTACTTAGCTGCTTTTTTCTTGCCATAATACACATTCTAACAGTCTATTCAGTAGGACTATCAGCTGTGTATCCACCAGACTTCTGCACAACACAACTGATGGTTCCAACCCCATTTCTAAGGCAAGAAATCACACTTATTAAACCTGACAGGGCACACCCGTGAAGTAAAAACCATTTCCGGTGACTACCTCTTGAAGCTCATCAAGAGAATGCAAAGAGTGTGCAAAGCAGTAATCAAAGCATAAGGTGGCTACTTTGAAGAACCTAGAATATAAGGCATATTTTCAGTTGTTTCACACTTTTTTGTTAAGTATATAATTTCACATGTGTTAATTCACAGTTTTGATGCCTTCAGTGTGAATGTACAATTTTCATAGTCATGAAAATACAGAAAAATCTTTGAATGAGAAGGTGTGTCCAAACTTTTGCTCTGTACTGTATATCGAAGAAATTTTACCACTATCGTGAAGTACAATATGTCACGAGAAAACAATCTCAGAATCGCGAAGATCCGTTGAAGCGTTCCAGAGTTATAACCTCATAAAGAGACAGTGGTCAGAATTGTAAAAATTGGCCCGGTCATTAACGTGCAAACCTCCCTTGGGGGTTAAAGGGAATCTGTCACCCCATTTTTCGTATATAAGCTGCAGCCACCGACATCAGGGGCTTATCTACAGCATTCTGTAATGCTGTAGATAAGCCCCCGATGTAACCTGAAAGATAAGAAAAAAGAGTTATTTTATACTCACCCTGGGGGCGGTCCAATGCGGTCCTGTCCAATAGGCGTCACAGTCCGGGTCCGGCGCCTCCCATCTTCTAGCGATGACGTCCTCCTCCTTGCTTCAGTCGCGGCTCCTTTGCATGCGTACTTTATCTGCTCTGTTGAGGGCAGAGCAGAGTACTGAAGTGCGCAGGCATCGGGAAAGGTCAGAAAGGCCCAGCGCCTGTGCACTGCAGTACTTTGCTCTGTCCTCAACAGGGAAGATAAAGTACGCCTGTGCAGGAGCGCGACTGAAGCAAGGAGGAGAACGTGATCGCTAGAAGATGGGTGGCGCCGGACCCGGACCGCGACACACATCGGACCGGACCACATTAGACCGTCCCCCGCGGGTAAGTATATTATAGCTAGTTTTTCTTATCTTTCAGATTACATCGGGGGCTTATCTACAGCATTACAGAATGCTGTAGATAAGCCCCCGATGACGGTGGCTGCAGCTTATATACGAAAAATGGGGTGACAGATTCCCTTTAATGCCTCTTCTACAATATTCTAGCAAGATGTATGTAATTTTCACATGTCCTCTATATACTGTAGGACAAAAAGTACTTTTTATAATCTTACCATATGGCGCAGTCTGGTCCGATGTGAGTCTCTGGTTTTCCTTTGATGCCTCTTTTCTCGTCTCAATCGCTATCGTCTAGACCTACTTCATGTGAATAATGCATCCTACGTCCTCCCCACAGTGTGCGTAATTGTGCCCCTGAGCAGGTGTACTTCGCCCTGCCCTGCGAAGGTCATAGCAGAGTACTGTAACTCGCATTTCAGGTAGAGCCCAAAAGAGACCCATGACCCAAGAATAAAGTAGGCACATATGCATTATAGTACTCTGCCCTCAATAGGGATGAACAAAGTACGCCTATGCAGGAGTGTAACTGGGCGAAACTGTGTGGATGACGAGGGATGCATTGTTCACATGAAGCAGGGTAGTAAGGCAATGATTCCAAAGTGAGAGGAAGCACAAAAGCAAGACCAGCGACGGTTATTGGACCGGATCAAACAGGAAGATTATGAAAGGTATTTTTTGGACTATGTAGAATGCATGTGGGACTTATAAACATTTTGCTAAAATACTGTAAAATAGGCATTACTGGTGGTGGCCATAGTTTCTATTGGGGAAACCTGGTGACAGGTTCTCTTTAAGTTTTAAATTTTTTCAATATTTAAAACAGAATTTCAAATTAGTTTTTATATATTTCTTTTTGTCCACTTAGGAATTTGCACATGTGACTATTTGATAGCTTACACTATATGCTGCCATACATTAGTATTATAGTATAAATTAAACAGGTTGGACTTCATATGAGTACTAAGATAGAGGTGACAGGGGCCATGTTAACCCATCACACCCTCAATTGTATAGCATAGCCAAAATCCACCTTGAATGGAGTGAGCTCATCTCCTGAGCCCACTCCAGATACCTGCTACCAACATGTAACGCACATGTACGTTACATGTTGGGAAGGGAATAATTGAGGTTCTTTAGCAGCTGCAGTGTGTATTGTAGGCAAGTGTTTCAACTGCTGCAGAGCAATATACTGCATATCTCAGGTGTGAAGAGTGCATTATTGCTTTGTTGCAGACGGAACATAGAGTTAATTTATGAGACATATTACAAGGAATAATGTATCTTCTTAAATTACAAAATCTTAAGACTTGGTAAATTTATACTGCACAGTCTTAAATGATAGAAAATCAAAGTGACTCATGCTATATGATAAATTTGGCTCCTCTTTAGACACTTCTGCCTAACTTTGCCCCACCTATTGACTTAATTTGCAATTTTTGTGTTTGGGTGCATTTTGCTGACTTTGTCTGACTTTATGATATTCTGTATTTTTCAGACTATAAGGCACACTTTAGGAGTGCGTCTTATAGTCTGCATGTAGCTTACTGTTGGGCTTGTGATGGTGGTGGAGCTAGATCACAGGAGGCAGGGTCCCTTCCTCAGGAACCCGGTGGTGGCAGAAGCAGTGCGATGATGTGGGCCTGGTGTCGGCGGTGAGGCAGAGCGGAGTGCATTGCTTCAGGAAAGTGGCCACCGAGGCCCGCCGAGATCTCAATCTATGCAAGTGCCACCTCAGGTGGTCATTTCCCTGAAGTACATGGCTCTAGGAAGATGGCCACTGGGAAAGCAATTCAAGCACTCCACTCTGCCTCACGACCGGCACCGGGCCCACAGCATTGCACTGCTGGGGCACCTACTTCTCTCATTATGGCAGATGTGTAGCCCAGCTGTGTCTGGAGCCACATGTTACCCTGGAGGATGCGACCAAGGTAAACCCACAAAGACCCATTTGCACATAACACACCTACACTAGTTCCCAGATCCACCAGAGGGAGCTCTTCTGCAACATATAATGCAGTGTAGACACGAGAGACAGTCAGATAACGGTACTAGAGAGAGAGATCACGTCAGAACTTGTGAGTGGTGTTCAGTCAACTGAGGCTAGAGAAGAGTGCAGTTCAGTTCAGATCTCCTGAGAGTTGTGCTTATGCCGAAGGTTAGAGTAGGACGAAAGGCAAGCGGAAGATTTGAGAGAGCGTCAGAGGTTGAAACAGCATTGATCGCTTACCTCTGCTCTGCACTACCAGACACTGGGTCCGAGCTTGCTAGCTACTTTACGACTAGTAGGAGAAACCGGAGACCCTGTGGGACTTCAAGTCGCAGGGGCCCATCAGAGCTGATACGTAACTGGGGTCAGGAAGACGGAGTCAAGCAGGACGCTGCATACAGAGACACTGT
The DNA here is from genome assembly GCA_033576555.1 of Oophaga sylvatica. Taxonomy (NCBI): domain Eukaryota; kingdom Metazoa; phylum Chordata; class Amphibia; order Anura; family Dendrobatidae; genus Oophaga; species Oophaga sylvatica. Next base: position 282,646,871 of record JARQOD010000006.1, on the reverse strand, counting down.
TCTATCCCAGAGAAGGCCTAACCACAAAGTCAGCCGGCGTAGCTGAGAAGGCAGAGTTAGACTTTGTTCTATGCAAAATAGCGATAAACCAGAAACACCACATACCAGTATAGTATAATGAAAAACTCAAATAGAGAGAACTGGAAGTGGACATGGAATGTATAGACACATCTATAAACTATAGAAACTATGCAAGTCAGAAACTCACACACATAAAGGAGTACGGAGACCCTACACCTACTCAGTGGGATTACTGGATGTGCATCCTCCACCCTGACAGCTTCCTGGGATGTGCCTGCAACTACCATCAGTAAAGGTACAGAAAGAGACTTTCTTGTGTGTGTCTGCCTTATTGATCCTGCACCCCTACACCGCCATATACCCTGAGGGATCAGTCTTGCCTGTGGAAGACTTAACACCTTGCTGCCCAGTAACAACCCCTCAGAGGATTTACCCTGCAGCGCTGGTCATCCTGACCAGGAACCACAGGTGGCGTCACAAACATTTCTACAAACCTATAATCCCCTGTAAATATCCCCCTTTTCAGTGAGTGCCCAGGGCCACGGACCGAGCTGTGCTACCCGTGACATCCCCCATTGAAGTGAACGGGCTCGGTGCCGAGTACCCCACAGGCCCTGGCCGTGCGACTCATCTTAAAAGGGGGATATTTACAGGGATTATAGGTTTGTAGAAATGTTCGTGACGCCACCTGTGGTTCCTGGTCAGGATGATCAGCGCTGCAGGGTAAATCCTCTGAGGGGTTGTTACTGGGCAGCAAGGTGTCTGCGCCCCCCTAGTTAAGCGTGGCCTACCTTCTCCTGTAGGCTGCAACTTACTCCGGCTTCAGTAGTCAGCAGGACCTGCGTCGCCTGCACTCTGACGTCAGAGCGTTCACCGAAGCTCTCCACAGGACCTGCCGCCGCGTCAGCATTGGGGGCGTGTACGGGACTCCGCGCGCTTTCTGCAGGTACGCCCCTTCTCTTTGCGCTGTAGCGCTGTACTTTGGCTGGCAATGGCGGACAATTGGCGCCAAAAATCACAACAACAGCAACACAGTCTCTTTGCACAAAAACAGTCCACTTCAGGCACACAGGACTCACATATAACGAGCTTCGTATCCTGTTCGTGACGCCAAAGATGGAGGAAAGACGACCACAACCGTATCAAGAGACCATCTAAAACTGTGTCCAGACATGTTAAAGTTTCACGAAGAAGAACCTGTTATGGAGACTTTCCTGCAGATTGACCTTGTATCGGAGACGCTGTGATTATTCCAGTACTTCAATTTTATCAACCACAAGAAGTGCTTCAATGTCCAGTTGAGCCAGTTGCCGCAGCAGAAGAAAGAGTTTGGGAGGAACCTGCTCCTGTAGCATCTCCAGAAGTAGAGTCTCAAGAAGTGGAACCTCAAAACGTGGAACTATCAGAAGAATTCTCTATCGACACAGAATCGCCTCACCCAGCCACAAGTATACTTGCCAGATCTCTAGAGAGGTTAAGGCAGTATTACAGTTTACCGGCACGTAGGACAGATAGGCCAGATGCTACTATACTTGACGCAACACCACGTAGGTCAGTACGCACTACAAAAGGAAAGTTACCTGTTAGGTACCAAGAGTAGGCCTAGCAAATTGAACCAGTAACCAAGTGTATAAATGTATATAAGATCTGTGTAAATATCTGTATATATGTTCCTTGTATTTATTGAAACGTTCAAAGTGACCTTACCTCCCGCAAGGGATGAGTTGTTATTGTTATAGTTATTATTATTATTGTTATTGTTAATGTATAAAAATGTACTTCTTTTTCAGCCCGGGAGTGCTGACTATAACTAGGGGGGGATGTGTAGCCCAGCTGTGTCTGGAGCCACATGTTACCCTGGAGGATGCAACCAAGGTAAACCCACAAAGACCCATTTGCACACAACACACCTACACTAGTTCCCAGATCCACCAGAGGGAGCTCTTCTGCAACATATATGTCACGCTGTCACTGTATACAGGAGGTCCGGGGTCTATGCTGACCCTAAGCTGGGGCCCTGACTAATCCCTCTACCTGGAGGTACTGTTGATGGTACAGAGGTCCAGGCCGCCAGCGTAACCCTATCTCCTGTGAATCCCTGACCCTCTGTAATCTAGTCCTGAGAAGGACCCTGATCACCACCACAGGGAACGGGAAGGTAAATGCCTACACACAGTATAAGATGAACGAGACAGTACAAGGGGTAAAATAAAAGACCACCTTGCATACAAAACTCACACTACAAATACAGAGGGAACACCAACGGGTAAGGAGATAAATAATAAAGCGAGGAGGAGAGAAAACCACACCAGGTACTCTTCACTTCAGACTTCACAATACCACGATCCGCTCTGCTGGTCTGCATGAATGCTTTCACCGACACTTCCCTAGCTGACTGGCAGGTATTTGAAGGAATCTCATTAGTGCAGCTTTAACTGCAGCTGGGCGAGGCTGGGCCTCGTCTAGCACAGGGAGAGGGAGAATTAACTCCCTCACTGCCGACAAACACCAAGCACCAAAAACTCAGCTGTGAGAAGTCAGGTTGTGTAATTGCGACGATCTTCGTGGCGACACACCCGTGACAATATAAGGCAGTGTAGACACGTGAGACAGTCAGATCACGTCGGTACTAGATAGAGAGATCACGTCAGAACTTGTGAGTGGTGTTCAGTTCAGTCAACTGAGGCTAGAGAAGAGTGCAGTTCAGTTCAGATCTCCTAAGAGTTGTGCTTATGCCGAAGGTTAGAGTAGGACGAAAGGCAAGTGGAAGATTTGAGAGAGCATCAGAGGTTAAAACAGCATTGATCGCTTACCTCTGCTCTGCAGTACCGGACACCAGGTCCGAGCTTGCTAGCTACTTACGACTAGTAGGAGAAACCGGAGACCCTGTGGGGGGACTTCAAGTCACAGGGGCCCATCAGAGCTGATACGTAACTGGGGTCAGGAAGACGGAGTCAAGCAGGACGCTGCATACAGAGACACTGTTCTATCCCAGAGAAGGCCTAACCACAAAGTCAGCCGGGCGTAGCTGAGAAGGCAGAGTTAGACTTTGTTCTATGCAAGTCAGAAACTCATACACATAAAGGAGTACGGAGGCCCTACACCTACTCAGTGGGATTACTGGATGTGCATCCTCCACCCTGACAGCTTCCTGGGACGTGCCTGCAACTACCATCAGTAAAGGTACAGAAAGAGACTTTCTTGTGTGTGTCTGCCTTATTGATCCTGCACCCCTACACTGCCATATACCCTGAGGGATCAGTCTTGCCTGTGGAAGACTTAACACCTTGCTGCTCAGTAACAACCCCTCAGAGGATTCATCCTGACCAGGAACCACAGGTGGCGTCACAAACATTTCTACAAACCTATAATCCTCTGTAAATATCCCCCTTTTCAGTGAGTGCCCAGGGCCACGGACCGAGCTGTGCTACCCGTGACATCCCCCATTGAAGTGAACGGGCTCGGTGCCGAGTACCCCACAGGCCCTGGCCGTGCGACTCACATGCTCTGCTCCACTTTGGTGCTGCCAGCTTCCTGAGGAAGAGACCATGCCTTGTGTCACCCCACTCCACTGCCATCCGCAGGTAAGATACCTTAAATTCGGACTATAAGAATAAAATATTTTTTTTCCTATTTTCCTTCCCAAAATTTAGGGTGCATCTTATGGCCCGATGCATCTTATAGTTCAAAAAATACGGTACCTCCTTCCACTAAATTCCGCCTCATAGTTCATCCGCTTTAAAAAAAGTGTCAAGTACGTCAGAAAGAACTTTTTTATTCTTTTCAAAATACTGTAAATGTTGGATACATTTGTCTAAAAAGAGTTTCACCTAAATTTTGGTGCCAATTATGCCGTAAAAATAGTAAATCGCCAACAGTAAATCTTTTCCCACTATATGTAAAACTGGCCTAGATGCACTCGACTTGTAGTCTTGTGCTTTTATATGGTCATGGAACGCTTTATCTTTGAGCATATGTAGAAATATTGATGTACTATCTACATATGTTTGATAATGTTCTACCTTATGCTGAGTAGTGGTTTCTTGAAAGTTATTGTGTCGACCCGCCACCACAATTGTGGATTACCAGGGCAATGGGGTACTCAGAGCCGAGCCCATGGAAGTCTATGGGGTTTTGTCACAGGTAGCGGTGGCTCGGTCTGTGGCCCTGGCGGTCTGGCGTATGTTGGGGGGGACTATTTACAGGGATAGATTTATATACAGTTCGTGACGCCACCTGTAGTCTCTGGTAATTTGTACCAGCGCTGCTGTAGATCTCTGAGGGGATGGTGAGGCAGCTAGATGTCGGGTCCCCTACAGGTGGGACTCTTCCCTCAGGTCGGTAGTTAAAGCAGGGTTGTGCAGGCATGCAAATAAATAACTCAGTCTCACACGGTCAGCGTCTTTCCATACCTTTTACTTGTAAGATGGTAAGGCAGGTCCCAGGGAGGCTGATCCAAGGAGAATGTATTTCGAGATAGCAGCTGGACAAGTTATGGGCCTCCTTTACTTTCACAACGATGAGTACAACCAGCATGAAGCGTAGTTCCCTCTATAACTCCAGCTATTCCAAAGCTGTACTGCCCAGTCAGTTTTGTGGTCGGAGCCTTCCTGTGAGAGAGCTGAATTCCTATTCTTGCTGATCAGGCTCAAGGTCCTCACTCCCCCTGACCCCAGTTACGTACCGACTATTTAGGGCTGCTTGCCGCGACCTAAGGTCCGGTAAGTCTCTGGTTTTCTTACCACTAAGCGTGAAGCTTTAGTGATCCTTCGGTCCCCAGTGACCGGTAACAATGTGCAGGACTTCTTCAATCCAAAAGCACTTTTTAAATATTCCTTCCACTGTGCCTTTCGCCTTGTCCGCGCTTGTAGCATAAACACTCACACTTGCAAAAAGTCATATAATCACTCCCTTCTTCTCTTCCTTTAGAGTTAGTTACCAGACTCTCAGTAATCTTCTAGGCAGGAGCACGTCTCTGAACCTTCACTGTCCTTGAGACAGGAGACTGAAGTATTTCTGTACTAAACTCTTCTTTCTTTATCAATGTCTTCAAGTGAGGTACAGCTCTGACCAGGCTGAGGTGATCTATATCTCGCCCTTACTGGCCTCCACTTGCTGAACTGCTGATAGAACCAGGCTGGACTGCTTCCTCCCTCCAAGTCCCAGCTAGACTCCACACGTCTGCTCTGTCCGAAGACAGGAAACTGACTACTCTAATCACTCAACGAATGCACACTGAACACTCCCTGAGAGTCACTACACTACCCTAAGGGTGTGTCTAGTGTATGTTGAGTGAATGGGTATAGAGCATTGAACTGCTATCTCTCCACACATTCTCCAGGGTACTGCGTGTGCCTTCACACCAGGGCTACACATTCCCCCATGGTAAAAGACAGCACTCCCGGGCTGTAAAATAGAAAGAGACAATTTTGTTTATGCATGAAAACATCAACATTAAACATTAATTCATCCCATCCGGGAGGTAAGGATGTCTTGAACGTTGCAAACAACACATTGAATATAGAAAAATACAAAAGTATTAAGGCACCAAAACATTCAATAAATACACAGTATTCTTGTGAAGGACCCGCACCAAACCTTCAACGTGGGTCCTGGGTGGGCTGCAGGACATCCGAATGCAGACCTCACTCAGTGCCACACCACACGGGTTTTTGTATTCAGAGGTAGTTGTGCTGGTTTTATGTAAAACCAATATTAGGCACCGAAGCGCAACTATATACAGATAAGTTCTGGGCTGGCACAGTCCTCAGCCTCTGAGTCCATAATAAGAAAAAGACACAGATATAAATACATTTCTATTATGCATTAAATTTTCAACTCTTTTTTTTTTTTTTTTACTTTGGTACCCAGCCGGGCATTCTACTAAATATAGAAAAACATAGAAATTATCTCTGACGATAAAGTGCAAAATTGGCAAACATTCTCAAACTTTTTACAACAGTACATATGGTAGACCCCTGTTTGGATCCTACCGGTTCTTTTACTATTTATTTATTTCAACTACATTTTCCACCCCGGGGGCTGGAACAATGCAATGGTCCCTAGATCCCAGGACTAACAAGTCGTGACCTGCTATTGGGGTTTGAGTCGCCACAGTTCTCGTGCGAACCTCTAGGGCGCAACGGGTACATTCTCCTTGCGAGACACCGATTGCGTTTCAATCTGAGTCACAGTTAACGATATTGATCGTGTCATGGATTGCGATGGAAACTGGGTCGCATGTTGCGATGTAGAAGGATAACGGTATACAGGTGTCGCTTCCACTTGCGAAGTACCTGCAGGGGGCGATGCTGGGGCACGGCCGGAGACTGCTTGTGCTGGAGACAGGGACGCTGCGGTAGTGGTGACGTTACCTGCGTCAGGGACGGGGTCACGGACGATGGTGACGTTAAGGGCATACCATCCCTTCATACCCCAGTGCCGTGTATACGTGACAATGTCTCCATTTACTAGGTCCCTCCCGGGATGGCCTTGCGGTAGGTGGGATTCCACGTCGCGTCTGCTGACAAAGACCCCTGGGTAGAGGCCCGGTTCTCTTATGAAGCCCCAGCCCTTCCGGAGCTGGAACTCAGTCACACACCCCTGCCGCCGCGGTTCCCTCAGGGTACCTTTCTCTCTACGGACACTCTCCTTGTCCGCGATCAGCTCTGCATGCTGCCGCTGTCGGTTCCGCTGAGCTTCCCGCTCTTCCTCCTGCTGGCGTTTCTGTTTCTCCTCACGACGCTGCCACTCATGTTCCCACTGGGCGGTGTAGGCGACGTCGTCCAGGCGCGCCATCTCGTCCCAGTCGACGTCTGGTAACGACGGACAGGACCCCTCCGGTGTCCCTGCCGGGGACCGATCATCTGCTGCGGCCTCTTGGCCGGGCGGGCGTTCCGGGACTGGCGGTACCTCCTCAACCTCCTTCGCCTCCACCGCTTCACCGGTGGGATCAGGATCGGTACTTTCGGGGGCAGCCTCCGGTTGCTCCTTTGCCTTGGGCAGCAGAATTTTCGGTAACTCGAATCGTGGGGGGTCGTTGAGGGAGAGAACACCACGTCCCACAGCCTCCGCTGCTCCTGGGTGCGCCGGCGTCTCTCGATCTCTTCAAATCCAGACTGGTGCTGGACCATCTTTTTCAGGCGTGTATTTTCCTCCTGAATTTCTAGCAACGCTTGCTGCAGGTGCAGGACCATGGATGGTTCCGGTACTTGTGGCAGCTTGGCTGGGGAGCGGGGCCTGCCTCCCTCCGCTTCCCTGCTCGGCTGCACACGTCCTGCTTCCATGATGTTCCAGAGCGTTCTTTCTTCTTTCAGAGAGGTCCGGTCTCTTCCGTGGAGGCGGGGTTTGCGTCTCCTCCTCCTCGCAGGGAAGGTGAAGAGGAGGCGGACCTCCCTTGCTGTAGGCAGGATCGCATATTGTAATAGCACTTTGAGAGGGCAGGCATTCTCTTCGCGCCACATGGGGGTGCACGCCCACGAAAGTACGCCCACCTTCTTCTCCAGCGCCTGAGGGCGCGAATTTGGCGACAAATATGGCGGTATTTGGCGCCAAAAGCACAGACAGTCCTTTTTCACAAAAACGATTCCACAGGCACACAGGGCTCGCAATTTTGCGAGTTTCGTATCCTGTTCGTGACGCCAAAGTTTTGTGTCGACCCGCCACCACAATTGTGGATTACCAGGGCAATGGGGTACTCAGAGCCGAGCCCATGGAAGTCTATGGGGTTTTGTCACAGGTAGCGGTGGCTCGGTCTGTGGCCCTGGCGGTCTGGCGTATGTTGGGGGGGACTATTTACAGGGGATAGATTTATATACAGTTCGTGACGCCACCTGTAGTCTCTGGTAATTTGTACCAGCGCTGCTGTAGATCTCTGAGGGGATGGTGAGGCAGCTAGATGTCGGGTCCCCTACAGTGGGACTCTTCCCTCAGGTCGGTAGTTAAAGCAGGGTTGTGCAGGCATGCAAATAAATAACTCAGTCTCACACGGTCAGCGTCTTTCCATACCTTTTACTTGTAAGATGGTAAGGCAGGTCCCAGGGAGGCTGATCCAAGGAGAATGTATTTCGAGATAGCAGCTGGACAAGTTAGGGCCTCCTTTACTTTCACAACGATGAGTACAACCAGCATGAAGCGTAGTTCCCTCTATAACTCCAGCTATTCCAAAGCTGTACTGCCCAGTCAGTTTTGTGGTCGGAGCCTTCCTGTGAGAGAGCTGAATTCCTATTCTTGCTGATCAGGCTCAAGATCCTCACTCCCCCTGACCCCAGTTACGTACCGACTATTTAGGGGCTGCTTGCCGCGACCTAAGGTCCGGTAAGTCTCTGGTTTTCTTACCACTAAGCGTGAAGCTTTAGTGATCCTTCGGTCCCCAGTGACCGGTAACAATGTGCAGGACTTCTTCAATCCAAAAGCACTTTTTAAATATTCCTTCCACTGTGCCTTTCGCCTTGTCCGCGCTTGTAGCATAAACACTCACACTTGCAAAAAGTCATATAATCACTCCCTTCTTCTCTTCCTTTAGAGTTAGTTACCAGACTCTCAGTAATCTTCTAGGCAGGAGCACGTCTCTGAACCTTCACTGTCCTTGAGACAGGAGACTGAAGTATTTCTGTACTAAACTCTTCTTTCTTTATCAATGTCTTCAAGTGAGGTACAGCTCTGACCAGGCTGAGGTGATCTATATCTCGCCCTTACTGGCCTCCACTTGCTGAACTGCTGATAGAACCAGGCTGGACTGCTTCCTCCCTCCAAGTCCCAGCTAGACTCCACACGTCTGCTCTGTCCGAAGACAGGAAACTGACTACTCTAATCACTCAACGAATGCACACTGAACACTCCCTGAGAGTCACTACACTACCCTAAGGGTGTGTCTAGTGTATGTTGAGTGAATGGGTATAGAGCATTGAACTGCTATCTCTCCACACATTCTCCAGGGTACTGCGTGTGCCTTCACACCAGGGCTACACATTATGTCATCCTTTATTAAATGGGTTTTATACTTTTGTTGACTGTTTATCTATAAATGTTGAATTCTGACCTATGTTCTGCAGACATCTATGTAAATGCCTGTGATATGCTGATTGCAATGGAAAGACTAAAGAGCTTCACAAGATCCAAACCTTGTGCTTCAAGTTATAATTTGCTTTGACTTTCTCTAGGTCATTACATTCTTAAAGGGCATATACAGTCATGTGAGTAATTTATCATTGCTTAAGGATTGTCTTTGTCTTCCCCCATATAATGCTTTTTCAGCATTCATATTGATCTCCACGAAAAAATTTGAATCTTTTAAGTTTCAACCATTTAACACATATATACACTGTAAATATTTTCACACTGTTCTGTAGCTCTTTGCCGAGTACTGGAAAAAACCATATGTATCTAGATTTTACAGCCGAGTACATGCCATGCTTGTCAAAATCTATCTTTATTTACTTCAACATAACATACATTTGCTTTATAGGATCAAGTCTACTTAACCTAGGATAGTATCATGTCACTTATAATGCTAAGTAAGTCATTAGGAATTAAAACTTGACGACCACATTAGTTCCAAAAAAAAATTCTAAAGCTCACCCTACGGATAAAGGTTATATATATATATATATATATATATATATATATAAAAAATTAGATTGTATAATTTTGACCATTGCCGATTGACTTGCACTAAAGTACAATAAAAGCTGCACAGTAATATATATATATATATATATATATATATATATATATATATATATATATACACACACGTGGTCAAAATTGTTGGTACCCCTTATTTAATGACAGAAAAACCCACAATGGTGACAGAAATAACTTGAACCTGACAAAAGTAATTATAAATCGATGAAAATTAACAAATGAAAGTCAGACATTGCTTTTCAACCATGCTTCCACAGAATTTAAAAAAAAATAAAACTCATGAAATAGGCCTGGACAGAAATGATGATGCCCCTGAAAATAGTGTGACAAAAGGGTCATGTTAAATCAATTTTTGTCCACCAATTAAAATCACAGGTGTCTACAATCCTGGCATCAGTGACTGGGCCTGTATAGAGGGCTACAGATACTCATTGTGCTGTTTGGTGACATGGTGTTTATCACATTCAACATGGACCAGAGGAAGCGAAGGAAAGAGTTGTCTGAGGAGATTAGAATGAAAATTATAGACAAACTTGTTAAAGGTAAAAGTTATAAGATCATCTCCAAGCAGCTTGTTGTTCCTGTGACTACAGTTGCACATATTATTCATAAATTTAAGCTCCATGGGACTGTAGCCAACCTCCCTGGACATGGCCGCAGGAGCAAAGTTGATGACAAATCAAAGAGACAGATAATACAAATGGTAACAAAAGAGCCCAGAAAAACTTCTAAACAGATTAAAGGTGAACTTCTAGCTCAAGGAACATCAGTGTCAGATCGCACCATCTGTAGTTGTATGAGCCAAAGCAAAATTGGGCTTCATGGGAGACGACCAAGGAAGAAACCATTGTTGAAAAAAAATCATAAAAATGCCAGACTGGAACTTGCCAAACTACATGTTGACAAGCCACAATGCTTCTGGGAGAATATCCTACGGACAGATGAGACAAAAATGGAACTTTTTGGCAAGGCACAATGGTCACAGATGGAAAAATGAAGAATATCAAGAAAAGAACACTGTCCCTAGTGTGAAACATGGAGGAGGCTCTGTTATGTTCTGGGGCTGCTTTGCTGCATCTGGCACAGGGTGTCTAGAATCTGTGCAGGGTGAAATGAAATCTCAGGACTATCAAGGGATTCTAGAGAGAAATGTGCTGTCCAGTGTCAGAAAGCTTGGTCTCAGTCTCAGGTCATGGGTCTTGCAACAGCATAATGACCCAAAACACACAGCTAAAAACACCCAAGAATGGATAAGAGGAAAACATTGGACTATTCTGAAGTGACCTTCTATGGGCCCTGACCTAAATCCTATTGAGCAACTTTGCAAAGAGCTGAAACATGCCGTCTGGAAAAGGCAACCTTCAAACACGAAACAATTGGAGCAGTTTTCTCTTGAGGAGTGGGCCAAAATACATGTAGAGACATCTCATAGACAGTTACAGGAATCGCTTGATTGCAGTGATTGCCTCAAAAGGTTGTGCAACAAAATATTAAGTTAAGGGTACCATCATTTCTGTCCAGGCCTATTTCAAGAGTTTTATTTTTTATAAAAAAAAACTCTGTGAGAGCATGATTGAAAAGCAATGTCTGACTTTCATTTTTTCATTTTAATAGATTTTTGATTTATTATTACTTTTGCCAAATACAAGTTATTTCTGTGACCATTGTGGGTTTTTCTGTCATTAAACAAGGAGTACCAATTTTGAGCATGTGTGTGTGTGTATATATATATATATATATACATATATATATATATGTATATATATATATATATATATATATACATATATATACAGTACAGACCAAAAGTTTGGACACTCCTCATTTCAAGATTTTTCTGTATTTTCATGACTATGAAAATTGTACATTCACACTGAAGGCATCAAAATTATGAATTAATACATGTTGAATTATATACATAACAAAAAAGTGTGTGACAACTTAAAATATGTCTTATATTCTAGGTTCTTCAAAGTAGCCACCTTTTGCTTTGATGACTGCTTTGCACACTCACCCAGCCAAATCAGATCTCTTCTACTATGCACTGACGAGGACCAATAGTCCGAAACACCATGTCTGCAAATGGAGATACTGATTTGGCTTTTATCCTAAGTCATATTACAAGACTTGTTAAAGGGTTGATTTTGACTTGTAGGATCGCTACTTCCAATAGGTGGCGCTATAGAGTACAAGTCCTCTTTTTTTGAAGAGGCAATTTGCATATTAAATTTCCCAGAGGAGCATTGCATGGCGAATAAGCCTCCTTACCTCGACACGCCAGAGCTGGTATGTCACTCTCCACAAGGAGAAACCTTACCCCTTAGACCCTAGTCCAGAGCCCCTCACCCAGCCAAATCAGATCTCTCCTACTTTGCACTGATGAGGACCAATAGTCCGAAACACCGTGTCTGCAAATGGAGATACTGATTTGGCCTTTATCCTAAGTCATATTACAAGAATCATAGAATCACAGAATAGTAGAGTTGGAAGGGACCTCCTGGGCCATCTGGTCCAACCCCCTGCTCAAAGCAGGATTCTCTAAATCATCCCAGACAGATGTCTGTCCAGCCTCTGTTTGAAGACTTCCATTGAAGGAGAACTCACCACCTCTCGTGGCAGCCTGTTCCACTCATTGATCACCCTAACTGTCAAAAAGTTTTTTCTAATATCTAATCTGTGTCTCCTCCCATTCAGTTTCATCCCATTGATTCTAGTCTTTCCTTGTGCAAATGAGAATAAAGATGGTCCTTCTACAATGTGACAGCCCTTGAGATATTTGTAGACAGCTATTAAGTCTCCTCTCAGTCTTCTTTTTTGCAAGCTAAACATTCCAAATCCTGAAACAGTTCCTCATAGGACATGGTTGCATGCCAGTCACCATTCTGGTCGCTCTTCTCTGAACTTGCTCCAGTTTGTTGATGTCTTTTTTAAAATGTGGTGCCCAAAACTGGACACAGTATTCCAGATGAGGTATGACCAAAGAGGAGTAGAGGGCAATAATGACCTCAAGAAATCTAGACTGTATGCTTCTGTTGATACATCCTAGAATTGTATTTGCCTTTTTTGCTGCTGCATCACACTGTTGACTCATGTTCAGTCTGTGATCAATTAGTATACCCAAGTCTTTTTCACATGTGCTGTTATTTAGCACTATTCCTCCCATTTTGTATATGTTTTTTTCATTTTTATTGCCCAGATGTAGTACTTTGCATTTTTCCCTGTTAAAAACCATTCTGTTAGTTGCTGCCCACTGCTCCAGTTTATTTATATCTTTTTGAATCCTCTCTCTCTCTTCTCTAGTATTAGCTACCACTCCTAGCTTTGTGTTATCAGCAAATTTGATCAGTTTACCCTCAATTACTTCATCTTAAATCATTGATAAAGATGTTGAACAATACAGGGCCCAAAACAGAACCTTGTGGTACCCCACTTGAGACATTCTTCCAAGTGGATGTGCAGCCATTTACGACCACTCTTTGGGTCCTATCACTAAGCCAGTTATGAATCCACCTAACAGTTGCCTTGTCCATTCCATACTTAGTCATTTTTTCAATAAGGATTGTGTGAGATACTTTGTCAAATGCTTTGCTGAAGTCAAGATATACTATATCTACAGCATTTCCCTGATCCACCCAGTCAGTGATTCTGTCATAGAATGAAATTAAGTTAGTCTGACATGACTTATTAGTTACAAACCCATGCTGACTTTGTTTAATCACTTCATTCTTATCCAGGTACTTACATACATGTTCTTTAATAATTTTTTCAAAGATCTTTCCTGGTATAGAAGTCAGACTCACCGGCCTGTAGTTCCCTGGGTCCACCTTCTTCCCCTTTTTGAAGATAGTAACAACATTTGCTCTTCTCCAGTCTTCTGGGACTTCTCCTGTTCTCCAAGAATTTTCAAAGATTATGGACAGTGGTTCGAGAATTTCTTCTGCTATCTCCTTCAGTACTCTGGGGTGTAATTCATGTGGACCTGGAGACTTGAATTCATTTAGGTTAGCTAAGTGTTTCCTCACTGTCTTTCTGTTTATAGATATCCTGGATTCTTCTATTCCTTTAATAGGATAGTGAAGATCAGTTGATGTTACATTTCCTTTCTGAGAGAAAACAGATGCAAAATAGGAATTTAAAAGTTCAGCCTTCTCAACATCCTGTCTTACCATTTCATAATTTTCATCCTGTAAAAATCCTATAGCATCTTTGACTTTTCTTTTACTTTTGACGTATCCAAAAAATCCTTTTTTGTTGCTTTTGACGTCTCTTGCAAGCCTTAATTCATTGTCAGCTTTAGATAATCTGATTTGTGCCCTGCAGGTTCTGCAGACGGCATTATATTCTTCTTTAGATATGCCTCCCTCTTTCCATTTGATAAACATTTTTTCTTCCTTTTTAGCATGTGGTTAAGTTCTATGTTCATCCATCCTGGTTTCCTTAAATGCTTCCCATTCTTCCCTCTTTTCGGAATTGTTAATGATTGTGCTTTGAGAATCTGATTTTTCAAGATTTCCCAACCTTCCTGGACATTTTTGTCCTTAAGGATATCCAGCCATTGGATCCCTCCAATTCTCTTTCTGAGTCCCTTAAAATCTGCCTTTCTGAAATCTATCCTTGACGTCTGAGTCTTCACAGGTCTTCCTCCTCTTGTTATCCAAAATTCTAAAATAGCATGGTCACTACCTCCTAGGGTCCCAGCCACTCTTAACTCCTCAACCATTTCCTCCCTGTTTATAAGGATTAGATCCAAGGTAGCAGATCCCCTTGTTTTCTCCCCTACCTTTTGGACGATAAAGTTGTCAGCAAGAGAGGATAAGAATTTCCTCGACCTGTTAGTTTTGCCTGAGAGAGATTCCCAACAAATATCTGGATAGTTGAAATCTCCCATGACCACTATGTCATATTTTTTGGAGAACTTGGCCATTTGATGCATAAAGAGTTCATCCATATCTTCAGCTTGCATAGGTGGCCTGTAGTAAATGCCTACAATGGTGTCCTTTAAATTGTTCTGTCCTTGAATTCTTACCCAAACAGTTTCCACAGAACTCCCGGTCTCTGAAGCGTCAATCTCTGTGCAGATATACTCTTTTCTAACATACAATGCGACACCTCCTCCTCGTTTATCAAGTCTGTTTCTTACAAATAAGTTGTATCCTTCTAGACTTGTATTCCAGACTCGTTAAAGGGTTGATTGTGACTTGTAGGATCGCTACTTCCAATAGCAGGCGCTATAGAGTACAAGTACTCTTTTTTTGAAGAGGCAATTTGCATATTAAATTTCCCAGAGGAGCATTACACGGCGAATAAGCCTCCTTACCTCGACACGTCAGAGCTGGTATGTCACTCTCCACAAGGAGAAACCTTACCCCTTTGACACTAGTCCAGAGCCCCTCACCCAGCCAAATCAGATCTCTCCTACTTTGCACTGACGAGGGCCAATAGTCCAAAACACTGTGTCTGCAAATGGAGATACTGATTTGGCTTTTATCCTAAGTCATATTACAAGACTCGTTAAAGGGTTGATTGTGACTTGTAGGATCGCTACTTCCAATAGTTGGCGCTATAGAGTGCAAGTCCTCTTATTTTGAAGAGGCAATTTGCATATTAAATTTCCCAGAGGAGCATTGCATGGCGAATAAGCCTCCTTACCTCGACATACCAGAGCTGGTATGTCACTCTCCACAAGGAGAAACCTTACCCCTAAGACACTAGTCCAGAGCCCCTCACCCAGCCAAATCAGATTCTTCCTACTTTGCACTGACGAGGACCAATAGTCCGATACACGGTGTCTGCAAATGGAGATACTGATTTGGTTTTTCATATGAAAAAATAACCGTGTGCACAACCAAGAAGGTGCCAGAGTAGGTTCCCACACCGTATCTAATAGAAAATGAACTCGGCACTCAACTTTAGTATAGTGAGAATAAAGATTTTTATTCACAGTAGTAACACGAAATGTTTCGGTCCTATATCATGGACCTTCATCAGTCACAGATACTACTGGGAAGGGGGTTGATCCACATAGGGAAGAAAAAAAGGGCTGGATATAGCCTGTGTTGGTGGGGTGAGATGAGGAAGAGGACAATGCCTCTATTGCACTAGTAACCTGTTGTGAAGGAGTCCGGGAGTGAGGATAGGTCTCTGCATTGGACGCGGTGTCCACCGCTAGTCTGAGTGGACACCGCGTCCAATGCAGAGACCTATCCTCACTACCGGACTCCTTCACAACAGGTTACTAGTGCAATAGAGGCATTGTCCTCTTCCTCATCTCACCCCACCAACACAGGCTATATCCAGCCCTTTTTTTCTTCCCTATGTGGATCAACCCCCTTCCCAGTAGTATCTGTGACTGATGAAGGTCCATGATATAGGACCGAAACGTTTCGTGTTACTACTGTGAATAAAAATCTTTATTCTCACTATACTGATTTGGTTTTTATCCTAAGTCATATTACAAGACTCGTTAAAGGGTTGATTGTGACTTGTAGGATCGCTACTTCCAATAGGTGGCGTTATAGAGTACAAGTCCTCTTTTTTTGAAGAAGCAATTTGCATATTGCACACTCTTGACATTCTCTTCATGAGCTTCAAGAGGTAGTCACCGGGAATGGTTCTCACTTCACAGGTGTGCCCTATCAGGTTTAATAAGTGGGATTTCTGTGCCTTATAAATGGGGTTGGTACCATCAGTTGTGTTGTGCAGAAGGCTGGTGGATACACAGCTGATAGTCCTACTAAATAGACTTTTAGAATTTGTATAATGGCAAGAAAAAAGCAGCTAAGTAAAGAAAAACGAGTGGCCATCATTACTTTAAGAAATGAAGGTCAGTCAGTCCAAAAAATTGGGAAAACTTTGAAAGTGTCCCCAAGTGCAGTTGCAAAAACCATCAAGCGCTATAAAGAAACTGGCTCACATGAGGACCGCCCCAGGAAAGGAAGACCAAGGGTCACCTCTTCTTCTGAGGATAAGTTTATCCGAGTCACCAGCGTCAGAAATCGCAGGTTTACAGCAGCTCAGATTAAAGACCAGGTCAATGCCACACAGAGTTCTAGCAGCAGACACATCTCTACAACTGTTAAGAGGAGACTTTGTGCAGCAGGCCTTCATGGTAAAATAGCTGCTAGGAAACCACTGCTAAGGACAGGCAACAAGCAAGAAGAGACTTGTTTGGGCTAAAGAACACAAGGAATGGACATTAGACCTGTGGAATTCTGTGCTTTGGTCTGATGAGTCCAAATTTGAGATCTTTGGTTCCAACCACCGTGTCTTTGTGCAACGCAGAAAAGGTGAACGGATGGACTCTACATGCCTGGTTCCCACCGTGAAGCATGGAGGAGGAGTGTGATGGTGTGGGGGTGCTTTGCTGGTGACACTGTTGGGGATTTATTCAAAATTGAAGGCATACTGAACAAGCATGGCTACCACAGCAACTTGCAGCGACATGCTATTCCATCCGGTTTGCGTTTAGTTGGACCATCATTCATTTTTCAATAGGACAATGACCCCAAACACACCTTCAGACTGTGTAAGGGCTATTTGAACAAGAAGGAAAGTGATGGGGTGCTACGCCAGATGACCTGGCCTCCACAGTCACCAGACCTGAACCCAATCGAGATGGTTTGGGGTGAGCTGGATCGGAGAGTGAAGGCAAGTGGGCAAACAAGTGCTAAGCATCTCTGGGAATTCCTTGAAGATTGTTGGAAGACCATTTCCGGTGACTACCCCTTGAAGGTCATCAAGAGAATGCCAAGAGTGTGCAAAGCAGTCATCAAAGCAAAAGGTGGCTACTTTGAAGAACTTAGACGATAAGACATAATTTCAGTTGTTATACACTTTTTTGTTTAGTATATAATTCCACATGTGTTAATTCATAGTTTTGATGCCTTCAGTGTGAATGTACAATTTTCATAGTCAAGAAAATACAGAAAAATCTTTAAATGAGAAGGTGTGTCCAAATTTTGGTCTGTACTGTATATATATATGTACACAGTATATATGGATAATTAAGTTCTCTTGCCTTGTCCGTGTATGGTTTGTTCCAGTAGCCCATTTATCATCAGATTGTCCTGGTTCCTTGCCATCTGATGTGGACCTTGTTAATCTGAGCAACGTCCGATCCGGCATGACTCTCTTTGTTCGTGACACTCTCATGTTTATAGAGGTAGGCACTATATTGTTAGTATGGTATATTATGTCCAAGCACTAAGTTCTAAATCCATAGAAGCAGGAATCTACCACACAAGACAAGAACCAAGGTGCAAACTATGCAAAGAAACCTCTGAAACAGTCCAACACATAGTGGCAGGATACAAAATGCAAGCAGGAATAGCATATACCGAACGCCACAACCAAGTAGTGGGAATTGTATACAGGAGCATCTGCACAGACCCCAGAGAAAGTGGTGGAGAATGAAAGGGCTAAAATCCTGTGGGACTTCCAGATCCAGACGGATAAGCAGGTGTTGGCTAACCAACCAGACATTGTGATAGTAGACAAGGATCAGAAGACAGCAATGATAATAGGTGTAACAGTGCCAAGTGACAGCAACATCAGAAAGAAGGCATATGAAAAGATGGAGAAGTACCAGGGTCTCAACAGAGAACTGGAGTAGATGTGGAAGGTGAACGCAACAGAGATTACAGTGGTGATAGGAGCATTTGGAGCTGTGACCCCTAAGTTGGAAAAATGGCTACAACTAGAGATGAACGACTTTGCCTCCGGAGGGTCGAGTCGGGTTTCGGACCACCCGACTTTATCAAAAGTCGAGTCGAATGAAATCTGCCGACTATCGGCAAAAGTCGGAGTTCCGACCGAAACCCGACCCGACCCCAATGCAAGTCAATGGGGAATAAAGGTTGGCAGTGAGTGGAGGACAGTAAACACACCTACAGTGCCCATTTCAATGCCAACAACATCAATTCTTATTACTTAAGCTTGTCAACCTTAATTTACTTTATAATAATAGTAACGCATTGAAACTGTAGGATATTTGGCTAAAGTTGTGGGGGGCAGGGCTGGCTCAAGGTTTTCGTGGGCCCCGGGCGAAAGAGTCTCAGTGGGCCCCTTTAACACATACCACAATTCATGATGCTCCGATATGGCAGAGAAATATAGGTATAGTACAATGCCAAATACTTCACTTCTCACATTACATGAGTAATATCTATTGTAAATTCTACAATAGCTCAAAAACCGGACAGTATAGTCCTCCATACAGTATTATGGGCACCACATAGTGCGCCATACAGAATAATGAGCCCCACATATTGCTCTATACAGTATAATGAGTCGCATATAAAGCTCCATACAGTATATGATGGGCCCCATATATTGCTCCATACAGAATGGGACTCCATATAATGCTCCATACAGAATAGGCCCCATATGTGCTCCATATGATGCTCCCTATATAAAGGGCCCTATATGATGCCCCATAAATAATGAACCCCATATGATGCTCTAGTATATGATGGGCCCCAAATATGATGCTCCAGTGTATGATGAGCCCCATATAATGCTCCAAATATAATGTTTCCCATATTTAATGCTCCATATATAATGGGCTCCATGTGATGCTCCATATATAATGTGCCCCATATGATGCGCTATATATAACGGGCCCCATATGATGCTCCAGTATATGATTGGCCCCATGGATGATGTTCCAGTGTTTGATGGGCCTATATAATGCTCCATATATAATGGGCCCCAATATGATGCTCCAGTATATAATGGGCCCCATATATGATGTTCCAGTTTATAATGGGCCCCATATATGTTGCTCCAGTGTACAATGGGCCCCGTATATGATGCTCCAGTGTACGATGGGCCCCATTTATAATGCACCAGTGTATGATGGGCCCTATCTATGATGCTCAAGTGTATGATGGGCCCTGTATATAATTCTCCAGTGTATAATGCTCCCCATATATTGCTCCAAACATTAAAAAAATGAAATACCTCTCCTCGCTTGGCACAACTCTACTCTGGACTCCTCAGCGTCACCATCTTCCAGCTCTCTGAACTTGGACTGTTCAGGCAGAGGGCGCACATACGTGATGTCATTGCGCTCTCTGACCAGAATGTCACTGTCAGGAAAGCGGGAAGACGTCACAGCAGTGGAGCACGGAGAGGTAAGTATTTCAAGTGCTGGGGCCTTGAGCAAGCAGGGGGGCCCACTCGTGGGCGCTGGCACTGGCACAGGGCCCCTCATAGTACGCAGGTGTCGCTGACGGCGAGTGGGACTCCCCACCTGCTCAGGGCCCTGGCACTTGCCCCGGTGCTCCAGGTGCTGATGCCGGCCCTGGGGGGAGTACAGCCGAGTTAGGGAGGTGGAAAAACAGGCATATATTGAGGTGTAGGCTGGACGTTCAGCAGCTGCAAATGGAGGAATTGGAGAAGTCGAAGGAAGAGGAGGACAAAGCAAGCCATTTTGCTGGTAACCTATGTGTCATCAGGGGAAGGAGGTACATAATCCTTTCAAACCCAGGCATGGTTCATTTTAATGAAGGTGAGCTCACCTACATTTTGGGTCGACAGCCGGGTCCTTCTTTCTGTCAGGATTGATCTAGGAGCACTGAAGACTCTTTCTGATAGCACACTACTAGCAGGGCAAGCAAGCTCCTGTAAGGTATATTGTGCCAATTCAGGCCAGGTGTCCAGTTTACAGGCCCAGTAGTCAAAGGCGAATGAACTGTGAGGGAGAACATCGATAGGGGAGGAGAGGTAATTTTGAACCATAGTTGACAACTGCTGTCTCCTGTCTGTTGCAATCGATTCAGTATTACCAGTCGTGTGAGCGGTACTCGAGAAATCAGTCCACAACATGGTCATGAAGCCCCTGTCTCCAACGCCACTTTGGCTGTGTGCACCATCAACACCTCTTCCATGTTGCCCAGTACGGCTCGTGGTAGAACCTGCACCGCTGCTGTGTGCTGGGAATGCCTCTAACAAATGGTTTACCAGAGTTGCTTGTTTGTTCGCCAATATTAGCTCTAGGTTCTCCTGTGGCATGATGTTCTGTAATTTACCTTTATAGCGTGGATCGAGGATGCTGGCCAACCAGTAGTCATCATCCTTCATCATTTTGGCAATTCGGGGTCACTTTTTAGGATCCGCAAGAGATAATCACACATGTGGGCCAATGTTCCAGGTGTCAATGATGCACTGCCAGTGGTGGGTGGCAATGTAGGCGTTTAAAGCCAGTGTACGCGGATGAGAGGATGAGTACTTTCTTGTCCTACTTGTAGTCTCTGCTAGGGTGAGCTGGACTTGAGAGCTGCAAATGGTGGAACTAGCGGTGGACATGGCGGACTGAGAGGGGGTTGGTGATGGTGATAGTGGTTATGATGGCCTAGATGCAGTCTTTCATTGGAAAAACATTGTGATTCCCTGACTGCTTTGGCCTTGTGACGACACCTCAACATTTCTTGCTGGTGGTGTGCTAACCCGTTGGCTTACAGTGGGGGAAGCGATGTAGCGTTGCTGGCTACCTTAAGTCGGTGCAGGTGCATGTGTGCTACCTGAGGTTTTGTAGTCCGTCCACGCTTGCAAGTGCATGGTGTTTAAATGTCTAAGCATGCAACTGGTATTCAAACTTGGATCCTCCTCCTCTTCTGAGCTATTGTCAGCGGCACCCTCTTCCCCAATGGATGCCAATCCGGGTCAACAACTGGGTCATCTATCACCTCCTCTTCAATTTCATCTGCACATTCCTCTGTGTCATCGTGTACGGTGGTATAGTATGCGGGAAGGGGCACCTGAGCTTCATCAGGGTCAGAATCTGGCTCAGTAGACTGTGAGGGTACTGCAGTGCTCTAGGTGAATGTACCAGCAGAATCATATAGCACTGGCTGTGCATCAGTGCACTCCATGTCATATTCATCTTGGACTGGGAAATTCAGGATTTCACTTGATAAGTTAGGCATGGTATGTGAAAAGAGCTCCAGGAAGTAATCTGAAGTGTGGCCTGCCGCATCCTTCATTTTTGGTGGGGGTGAAGGACACAAGGAAAGGTGTTGTTCCTGATCAGGAGCCTGCACTGACGATTCAGTGCTTGCAGTTTTTGAAACTTCAGAAGAGGAGGCGATAGAGCTGGAGGCTGTTTCGGCAATTTAAGCCAAAACCTGTTCCTGATGATTCTGTAAGCAGTCAAAGAGGGAGCAGGAAGAGAGGTAAGAGGAAAGTTCAAGATGGACGTGTTGTCCCGGTAGTTTTGATGCATAGGGGAGAAGTGATAGCTAGATACAGAAGATGGGTCAAGAGAGGGCTTTTTAAGGATGGGTGTGATTGAGGCATGTTTGAAGCATTAGGGGAAAACACAAATTCTTAGTGATAGGTTGAAGAGATGGGTTAGGGTTGAGATGAAGACTGTGGTGAAGTTTGGGATGAAGTGGGATGGAATCGGGTCAAGTGCACAGGTGGTGAGATGTGATCTTGAGAGTAGAGTGGAGAGTTGATCTTCTGTAATGGTGGAGAAGTTGGTTTTGGAAGAGGAGGGCTGAGCAGTTAGGAGGAGGGGCTCTGGGGTTTTAGACCAAAACTTTCTCTAATGTTATCAATCTTCTGCTTGAACAATAAGGCAAAGTCTTCAGCTGAGATGATTGGATAGGGATTAGGTGCTAAGGGATGAAGGAGAGAATTGAAAGTGCTGAATAGCTGTTTAGGGTTGTGAGACAGGGAAGATATGAGAGATGAGAATTAGGTTTGTTTTGCTGCAGCGAGTGTGGCCTTGAAAGTAGTAAAGGACTCTTTGAATGCAATGAAGTGCTCTTTGGAATGGATCTTTTCCATCTCCGCTCAGCAACCCTAGAAGCCTGCCTCAGTTCTTTGGTCAGGCTGGTGTGCCAGGGTGTCTATTGATTTTGCAAGCTTTGGTATGTGTGAGAGGGGCAACCGATTCCAGAGCTGCAGATATTGTGTTATATAAAGCGGCAGCAGCGTCCGCATTGTGTAAGAAATTTATGTCTGTAAGAGGGAGAAGTGTTGTGAACGTGTTGGAGATGACTTCGGAGCTGAGGTTCCCTCTGATGGTTGCTGAGGGTATTGAACCTATGTTGAACAGCAAAACTCCACCACCTGCAATGGATGAATGGTTATCAGGGGGGACGGACTGGCCTGATATAAGTGAGCTGACCTCCCATGATCCTCACCGGTGATCAATTGTTACTTCCTGGTCTAGGTTGAAATTCAGCTTGCTTTTCTGCTGTCTCCTGCTATCATTCAGATAAGTTACTTTCTTTTTTTTTTCTGTGGTTTGTTTTTCCTTGTTTTTTTACTGCCTTGCTTTTGAGTTCAGCCGGGTCCCCTTTGGGGGCTTGTGCTGGTCTCTGTTATTTTTTTTGTATTTGTTCATTTGCTCTGTTCCTGTGATTTTTTACTGCTGGGTAGCTGCATGTTTACACCAGAGATCTGATATAGGTGGTCGAGACCATGTGGTCTCAGCATTTTTGGAATCAGAAGTGTTGGGGTTTTTCCCAGGGCTTTGCTGGGTTGCAGACAGTATTCTCTCCTGTACTGTCCTATCTAGACAGTTTTGGCCCCAGTGTTTGCTCAATCTATTTTCTGTCTGCGTTCGTGTTTTCATCTTGTCTAACTGCCATTATATTTTTGGGGTCTTCCTATTCCTTTGGGGCTCTACTCCGGGCAGTTAGCTTTCCTCTTTCCATTTTCAGGGGTAGCTAATCTCTCCGGCTGTGACGAGGCGTCTAGGGCACCGTAGGAATGTTCCACGGCTGCTTCTGGTTGTGCGGTTAGTTTAGGGGTCTGCAACCTATTAGATCCCAACCTCTCTGGTGTTTGGCTGCCTTTGCCGTTTTTGCTCCTGCCCTCCTCAGCTACCAAATCATAACAGAGAAGGGATTCAGAGAGTGAGTGTAGATTGAGGTGTTTGAGATTTCTGCGAGGTTGTGCAAGTTTGTGGAGTGGGGATTGTGGACAAGGAGAGGAGAGGGAATAGAATGTAAGTAGGCTGAGGGGGCGTGTCCAGCAGTGCATGGAGCAGGATGTGTAGTGAGTAGTGTTGAGCGATACGATACTGCAAATATCGGGTATCGGCCGATATTAGCTGTATCGGACTTTCGATTCCGAGTTCCGATATTGTCGTCTTATCAGATACCGGAATCGGAATTGTCACTGTCACTGTCAGTGTCCATCGGTCGGGTCTGTCAGGCGTCAGCGGCACTTACCTGGCAGAAGATCTCCGGCGGTCACGGCCTGGACTGCTTGATGGCCGCCATCATCTTTCCCCGGCGGTCACATGCAGTTTCTCGTGATAACTGCAGTGACTGCTGGGTAATCCCAGCCGTAAAGCAGTCAGTCCGATGACGTCACCGCCGGGGAAGCAGGTAATCAGCTGTGCTGCGTCGCGATGACAGGCTCTGCCTGTCATTGCGATGTAGCAGAGCTGGATCGTCGTGGGACACTCGTTACTATGGACTGCGTCGGACAGGTGGTATACTGTTGGTTTGTTTTTTTCCTTTTTTTACAGGAGATCGATGGCGTCGCAGGAATGAGAGTATAATAAAAGAAATGAAAACTGTGTTGTCTCTTTTATTTCATTAAAAGACTTTTTTCTTGCTTTGTCTTTTTTTTATACATTTAAAAACTTTGGGATTAATAATGGATCGGTGTCTTATTGACGCCTATCCATTATTAACCGGGCTTATTGTCACCGTGCAATCAATGGTGACATTAACCCCTTATTACCCCACTTGCCACCGCTACAGGGCAGTGGGAAGAGCAGGGTAAAGTGCCACAATTGGCACATCTTTTGATGCGCCAAATGTGGGGCTGCTGTAGCCTGGTATTATCAGGCTGTTGAGGGCCAAAATCCATGGGCCTTGACAGTCTTTTAATACCAGGCCGCAGCAGTCTGCATTTTACTTGGCTGGTTAACAAAAATAGGGGGACCCCTACGCCGTTTTTTTTTCGAGGGGATCCCCTATTTTTGTTAACCAGCCAAGCTAAGCAGACTGCTGTGGCCTGGTATTATCAGGCTGGCAAGGTCCATGGATATTGGATCCTTACCAGCCTGAAAACCAGGCCTCAGCAGTCTGCTTCATCTGGCTAGTTAACAAAAATAGGGGGGACCCCACGCCAATTTTTTTTCGAGGGGATCCCCTATTTTGTTAACCAGCCAAGATATGCAGACTGCTGTGGCCTGGTATTATCAGGCTGGCAAGGTCAATGGATCTTGGCTCCTTACCAGCCTGAAAAACCAGGCCTCAGCAGTCTGCTTCATCTGGCTGGTTAACAAAAATAGGGGGGACCCCACGCCAATTTTTTTTCGAGGGGATCCCCTATTTTTGTTAACCAGCCAAGATATGCAGACTGCTGTGGCCTGGTATTATCAGGCTGGCAAGGTCCATGGATCTTGGCTCCTTAACAGCCTGAAAAACCAGGCCTCAGCAGTCTGCTTCATCTGGCTGGTTAACAAAAATACGGGGGACCCCACGCCACATTTTTTCGAGGGGATCCCCTATTTTTGTTAACCAGCCAAGATATGCAGACTGCTGTGGCCTGGTATTATCAGGCTGGCAAGGTCCATGGATCTTGGCTCCTTACCAGCCTGAAAAACCAGGCCTCAGCAGTCTGCTTCATCTGGCTGGTTAACAAAAATAGGGGGGACCCCACCCAAATTTTTTCGACGGGATCCCCTATTTTTGTTAACCAGCAAAGATAAGCAGACTGCTGTGGCCTGGTATTATCAGGCTGGCAAGCAGGGTCGGACTGAGCCACCGGAGAAACCTCCGGTGGGCCCCAGCTCCTGCTGGTGGGCCCTGATTTGAAAGGATAGGTCGCGGGGCAGAGGGGGCGGTGGCCCCGGGCGCTGCGCTCTGAGGGGGCCCACCCGGAGCTACGCTACAGTAACTGTATCGGCGTGCACAGCACGCCGATACAGTTGCATTCTGCGGCAGAGCAGGGAGAATCGATCTTCCTGCTCTGCCGCCCAGAAGCTATGGGGCCTGAACAGGCATTGGGGGGGCCCGGTGCCAGCAGTGGGCCCCCCACCCGTCATCGGAGTGTCAGCTGTATCGGCATCCAGCCGATACAGCTGACCGCATAGAGAGAGAAGGAGCGAGCGCTCCTTCTCTCCCATAATCCCCCTCTCAGCGTCTGACAGCGGGCGTGATGACATCACCTGCCGGCGCCCGCTGTCAGACGCTGAGAGGGAGAACAGTGAGCAGCACAGGAGCCGGGAGGTGAGTATTGTTTTTTTTTTTTAATGGGGGTGCATTATACTACAGAGGCTGTATATGGGGGGTGCATTATACTACAGAGGCTGTATATGGGGGCTGCATTATACTACAGAGGCTCCATATTGGGGTGCATTATACTACAGAGACTCCCTATGGGGATGCATTATACTACAGAGGCTGCCTATGGGGGTGCATTATAATATAGCAGGTGCCTATGGTGGTGCATTATATTATAGACTCTGCCTATGGGGGTTTATTATAATATAGAGGCTGCCTATGGGGGTGCATTAAACTATATTGAGGACTATCTGGTGTATTATGCTGTATGGATGCTATCTAGGGGCCATCATACAGTGTTGGACCCATTAAATAGTTTGGGGACATTAAGGGGTCAGTATATATCCAGTGAGGGCATTATTCTGTGTATAGGGGAGATGTACAGGGGGAGACTTGGGACATTATTAAATGTAAAGTGGACACTTATTGTTATAGGGGAACTCGGGTTACTGTGACTGTCAAAGGGGCACACAGGGCATTATTACAGTCTAGGGGACAAAATGTGGTCACTGTTTTCTAGGGCACTTGCACCCGGCATACTATATTCTAGAGGGGTGCTTTAAAATTTAGAGGTCACACAGAACCACACAGCAGGTGCAGTAATAGGGACACATACGGCAGCAGCAGCAGCTCAGTATTGGGGTATCACGTGCAGTAATAGGGACACATACAGCAGCAGCGGCTCAGTATTGGGGTATCAGGTGCAGTAATAGGGACACATACGGCAGCAGCGGCTCAGTATTGGGGTATCAGGTGCAGTAATAGGGACACATATGGCAGCAGCGGCTCAGTATTGGGGTATCAGGTGCAGAAATAGGGACACATATGGCAGCGGCTCAGTATTGGGGTATCAGCAGGATGAGGAGTTTGTGCAGGTTGAGAATAGTCCAATTGGTGACCAAGACAGTGCTAAAAATATGAGAAGTGAAATGTGTCTTTGTTGTAATCTCTGCAGTCGAGTCCTGGCTGGAGAAGTCGTCATGTCGGTCTGGGCCAGATGGAAAAGAAATGAAAAGTGAACAATTCCATTAGAAAGAACATCAGCGGTAAGTCATTATCTGTACCTGTGCTGTAATCTATTATATGTTCTGTAGGACTGGTATTATTTACCACAGACCATATGGCGGTAATATCAATATTGGTCTTTTTATATATAGATTATTTTTGTCAACAGCGCGGTCATTTGCTGAGGTTCTCTGATTAGGGGCCCACTCAGAAGTTTCGCCCCCACTAAACCAAAACCCTAGCTACGCCTCTGGCTCTCTCTCTAGTCTTTCTTTCTCTCTCTAGTCTTTTCTCGCTCTCTGTTCTTTCTTTCTCGCTCTCTGTTCTTTTTTCTCTCTGTTCTTTCTTTCTTTCTCTCTTTTCTTTCTTTCCTCTCTTTCTTTCTCTGTTTGTTCTTTCTCTCTCGCTGCTCTTTCTTTCTTTTCCTCAGTACCAGCCACTGTGCCCTCATTACCAGTCAGTGTGATCAGCAGTGCTAAATGGGTACGCTTGGGGCCAGGATATGGGTGTGATTAGCTGTTAAATGGGTGTGGTCGGGGCGTGGCCTAAAATTTGCAGTGACGCCCTACGCGCGCCGCAGCCTTTAACCCTCTTTCCTGTCTTCAAAATTTGAGAGGTATGCTGTATGACCTCACTACAACTT
>JARQOD010000006.1:282554825-282619201 GCA_033576555.1 Oophaga sylvatica | reverse complement strand
CTTCACTACCCCCACTTCATATGAAACCTCCCCGAGTTTGGGGACCAAGTCCACGGCAGTCTCTGGGTAGACTTTGGTGTCTTCATGGATGTACACCACACTCAGGTGCTTATCAGGGATGAAGTCCCTATCACTCAGGCTGTCACATACGGAAGTCACTGGACTCTCTGAGTCCAAGAGGGCCTGTGCTGGGCAGTCACTTACAACCACCGGGGACCCCTGTGGTCCAGTCTCTTCGGCTGAGGTGGACACACACACAGGTTCTGCGCAGAGAGAGAGGGATCTGCCATCATCACAACACATAGGCTCCCCCTCTATTGGACAGTTGGCTGCAATTTCACGCCAGCTCCAACACTGTCCATCACACTCTCCCACCCACATGTCCCCTCGGGCCTGAACCCGCTTATCAGCATACCCCATGTCCCCAACAGCTGGAACGCTCTTACCGCGAGAGTTCAGCGTCCGGGAACTCCGAAGTGACGACCTCTCAGACGGCTGTACCTCAGGAGGACGTGCTTGGGTGTAGCGGTCCACTATCACCTTTTCAACTCCATAATCAGGCCTGCTGACTGCAGACTCCCAACTGTATCTCCAGTCACGAACTCCCCTGGCACGGGCTGTCACCGTAACACCCAGCCGGGTAAGAATCGCCGCTTTCAACTTGGCATAGTCTTCGCTGTCCTGCTTGCTCAGGTCAGCCCAGACTTTTTGGGGTTCCCCAATCAGATAGGGTACGACCGCCATGGCCCATTCAGATAGTGGCAGATTCTCCTTCTCTGCCAGTCTCTCAAACCTAGTAAGATATACCTCCACATCATCACGAGGTGTCATTTTTCTCAAGGACCGGCTTACCGCCTTCTTTATAGCGGACAACGCCGGTGCCTTCACAACATTACTTCGGGACGCAGCACCGAAATCCTTTTTTGGTGCTGTCATCTGCTCAATAAATAACCGGTTATTCTCCTGCTGCTGCTGCAGGAATTGCTGCTGGGCCTGCTGCATGTGCTGCTGGTGCTGCAGGCGCTGCTGCTCCATGCTTCGCTGGGCCTGCACCAGGTACTCAACGAGTTCCTCCATACTGCCGGACTTATCTGTCTCAACCACGGCAGTTTTATGTTGCACATTAACTTGTGCCATTTGTTCAAACAGCGCCTCCATGCTGTCATCCATGCTGTCAGACTTCTCTGTCTTAACAACGGCAGTCTTCACTCAAGACATACACACTACACAGCTTTTTTTCCACAGAAAATTCAGCCTTGCTGTGCAACCACTTTTTTTTTTTTTTTTCCTTTGCAAAGTCTATTAGGGCTACTGTCTCTTTAAGACTGCTCCACAAACTTTTCTTTTGCTGCTGCACATTCCACAGTCATTTTCACAACAAGTTCAGCTTTGCTGTGCATACATTTTCTCTCTGCAGACCCTATCAGGGCCACTGTCTCTCCAAGACTGCTCCAAACAGACGTTTCTGCTGACACACACTTTTTTTTTTTTTTCTGTTGCTATTTCAATAGACTTCACCTTTAATGCTGTCTCTCACCACTGTGCTGCATGCACACTCCAGCACTAACTGTACCAGGCCCTGCGCTGCCCCAGCATTCTCCGCCAATTGTAAGCTTTTCAGGGGTATTTAGCTCTAGGATCGCTGTCTGGGTAGACAGAATGGCACGGAAACAGTTCATTCAGACAGCAGTTTGGTGAAAACTGGCCGCAACCAGTTTTATTAAAGTCCACAGCACACAGATAAAAACAAATCATAAACAGAAAACCTGAGCTTGTCTAGCCACTAAATTACACTTAGATAGATGGCCCTCTCTATCCGGGACCCAGACTCTACCAGTCTGTGCCCAAAACAACACATATCACATATGTTACCAGTATGGAGTTTCACAGACACTCCTCTTTATGTCCGAAGGCAACTCCAATGTCCAGACTTGAGAGAGGTCACCTCCTATTCAGTCGCTATTCGCACGGATTCTCCACTACTCCTGTGTCCGGGGTACTTCCTGCACCCAGACTGAGATAGCTCACACTCTTAGAGACTGCTTCCTTGTGCCAGGACACCTCCCTGTGTCCGGGCTAAAGACAGCTCCCACACTCTTAGAGACACCTTCTGTGCCTGGACCCCTTGTCCAGACTGAATGAGCTCTCTGACTGTGCTCACAAGCACCTACTTCTGGCTTCCTAATCAACACCTGAGTGGATTCAGGTCTGAGCTGCAAGCGTGTACTGAATGGCAGGTGTAGTGACCTTTCTTTACCACCAGGTTTACAAAGCCACACATTTCGCTCATACCAGTCAGCAAGGTACTTAGGTGAAATATACACCTCATTCACCACATATTCCTTCACTGTCTCACAATATATATATACAGTACAGACCAAAATTTGGACACACCTTTTCATTTAAAGATTTTTCTGTATTTTCTTGACTATGAAAATTGTACATTCACACTGAAGGCATCAAAACTATGAATTAACACATGTGGAATTATATACTAAACAAAAAAGTGTATAACAACTGAAATTATGTCTTATCGTCTAAGTTCTTCAAAGTAGCCACCTTTTGCTTTGATGACTGCTTTGCACACTCTTGGCATTCTCTTGATGACCTTCAAGGGGTAGTCACCGGAAATGGTCTTCCAACAATCTTCAAGGAATTCCCAGAGATGCTTAGCACTTGTTTGCCCACTTGCCTTCACTCTCCGATCCAGCTCACCCCAAACCATCTCGATTGGGTTCAGGTCTGGTGACTGTGGAGGCCAGGTCATCTGGCGTAGCACCCCATCACTTTCCTTCTTGTTCAAATAGCCCTTACACAGCCTGAAGGTGTGTTTGGGGTCATTGTCCTATTGAAAAATGAATGATGGTCCAACTAAACGCAAACCGGATGGAATAGCATGTCGCTGCAAGTTGCTGTGGTAGCCATGCTTGTTCAGTATGCCTTCAATTTTGAATAAATCCCCAACAGTGTCACCAGCAAAGCACCCCCACACCATCACACCTCCTCCTCCATGCTTCACGGTGGGAACCAGGCATGTAGAGTCCATCCGTTCACCTTTTCTGCGTTGCACAAAGACACGGTGGTTGGAACCAAAGATCTCAAATTTGGACTCATCAGACCAAAGCACAGAATTTCACAGGTCTAATGTCCATTCCTTGTGTTCTTTAGCCCAAACAAGTCTCTTCTGCTTGTTGCCTGTCCTTAGCAGTGGTTTCCTAGCAGCTATTTTACCATGAAGGCCTGCTGCACAAAGTCTCCTCTTAACAGTTGTAGAGATGTGTCTGCTGCTAGAACTCTGTGTGGCATTGACCTGGTCTTTAATCTGAGCTGCTGTAAACCTGCGATTTCTGACGCTGGTGACTCGGATAAACTTATCCTCAGAAGAAGAGGTGACCCTTGGTCTTCCTTTCCTGGGGCGGTCCTCATGTGAGCCAGTTTCTTTATAGCGCTTGATGGTTTTTGCAACTGCACTTGGGGACACTTTCAAAGTTTTCCCAATTTTTTGGACTGACTGACCTTCATTTCTTAAAGTAATGATGGCCACTCGTTTTTCTTTACTTAGCTGCTTTTTTCTTGCCATTATACAAATTCTAAAAGTCTATTTAGTAGGACTATCAGCTGTGTATCCACCAGCCTTCTGCACAACACAACTGATGGTACCAACCCCATTTATAAGGCAAGAAATCCCACTTATTAAACCTGATAGGGCACACCTGTGAAGTGAGAACCATTCCCGGTGACTACCTCTTGAAGCTCATCAAGAGAATGTCAAGAGTGTGCAATATGCAAATTGCTTCTTCAAAAAAAGAGGACTTGTACTCTATAACGCCACCTATTGGAAGTAGCGATCCTACAAGTCACAATCAACCCTTTAACGAGTCTTGTAATATGACTTAGGATAAAAACCAAATCAGTATAGTGAGAATAAAGATTTTTATTCACAGTAGTAACACGAAACGTTTCGGTCCTATATCATGGACCTTCATCAGTCACAGATACTACTGGGAAGGGGGTTGATCCACATAGGGAAGAAAAAAAGGGCTGGATATAGCCTGTGTTGGTGGGGTGAGATGAGGAAGAGGACAATGCCTCTATTGCACTAGTAACCTGTTGTGAAGGAGTCCGGTAGTGAGGATAGGTGTCACGCGGTCTTATGATATGTGTACGATGTCAGTAAACTATTCTTAAAAGAACAACACTCTATACAACATATAGATTAGTAACATCAGCATGTAAATATAGAATAGATTTACCTGACACGATATCCGTTGAACTCAGGGTTAATCTTGAGTACTTGATACACTGTCACAGGAAAGAAGAGGACCGGGGGTCTAACCTGACCCTAAACTGGGGTCCTAACTAATCCCTCACCTTGGAGGTACTGATAATGGTTCAAGGTCCAAGTCTCCAGCCTAACCCTGTCTCCTATCAGTCCCTGAACCCTGTAATCAGTCCTAAGAAGGATACTGATTACCACCAAAGGGATATGGGCTGATCTCTGCTAAATACACAGATTAGACATATAAGACAGACTGAAGAAAACACAGACTTGCATACACACTCAAACACAGAAGGAACATAAATGATCTGGGATATTAAACTCTAAGCAAGGTGAGCTTAAAACAACTAAGGAGCTCTTCAACTTAAGTCTATACAGATACAATCCTATCTGTGGTCTGCATGAAGAATTTCACTGGCAACTCCCAACACAGACAACCAGAGATTTAAAGGAAACCAATCAACAAATAATTAATTGCAGCCGGGAGAAACTGCACCCAGTCCCAGAACTGAGCACAGACAGAATTAACTCCCTAACTGCCAAACACAAAGAAACAGCAACTCAGCTGTGAGAAGTCAGAATGTGCAACCGCGACGATCTTCGTGGCGATGCACACATGACAGTACCCCCCCTTCTACGAGGGGCCTCCGGACCCTCAGAGCCAGGTTTGCCCGGGTGAGTTCTGTGGAAGGTCCGCACCAAACGATCTGCGTTAATGTCAGACGCAGGAACCCACGTCCTCTCCTCTGGACCATACCCCTTCCAATGCACCAAGTACTGAAGGGACCGGCGATTCAGACGTGAGTCAATGATCTTTGACACTTGAAACTCCAAGTTACCATTGACCACCACTGGAGGAGGAGGTAGAGGTGATGGTATGACTGGTGCCACGTACCTCTTAAGTAATGACTTGTGGAACACATTGTGGATTTTAAACGTAGGAGGGAGGTCCAGACGAAATGCCACAGGATTAATTATGGAACTGATCCTGTACGGCCCGATGAATCTGGGGCCCAGCTTCCAGGAGGGAACTTTAAGTTTTATATTCCTGGTAGACAACCATACCAGATCGTTCACATTAAGATCTGGACCAGAAACTCTCCTCCTATCAGCCATACGTTTATAACGGTTCCCCATAGCACTCAGATTATTCAATACACCTCTCCACACTGAAGCAAGTGACGACGAGAAA
This sequence comes from Oophaga sylvatica, assembly GCA_033576555.1. Lineage (NCBI taxonomy): Eukaryota > Metazoa > Chordata > Amphibia > Anura > Dendrobatidae > Oophaga > Oophaga sylvatica. The sequence continues at coordinate 282,613,730 of JARQOD010000006.1, read as the reverse complement.
CGCTCCTCCTCAGGAACCCCAGAAGGGCCCCCCCCATTGAATGTACAAAACTGGGGATGAAAACCATATGCCCCAAAAAACGGGGACTTACCAGTGGACTCGCTCCGCCTGTTGTTAAGAGCGAACTCTGCCAGAGGCAAGAAAGAAGACCAGTCCTCCTGGTTCTCTGAGACAAAACACCGAAGATAAGTCTCTAGGCTTTGATTCAGACGCTCTGTCTGACCATTGGTCTGCATGAAGAATTTCACTGGCAACTCCCAACACAGACAACCAGAGATTTAAAGGAAACCAATCAACAAATAATTAATTGCAGCCGGGAGAAACTGCACCCAGTCCCAGAACTGAGCACAGACAGAATTAACTCCCTAACTGCCAAACACAAAGAAACAGCAACTCAGCTGTGAGAAGTCAGAATGTGCAACCGCGACGATCTTCGTGGCGATGCACACATGACAGTAGGCCAGTGAAAATGTCACGCGGTCTTATGATATGTGTACGATGTCAGTAAACTATTCTTAAAAGAACAACACTCTATACAACATATAGATTAGTAACATCAGCATGTAAATATAGAATAGATTTACCTGACACGATATCCGTTGAACTCAGGGTTAATCTTGAGTACTTGATACACTGTCACAGGAAAGAAGAGGACCGGGGGTCTAACCTGACCCTAAACTGGGGTCCTAACTAATCCCTCACCTTGGAGGTACTGATAATGGTTCAGAGGTCAAAGTCTCCAGCCTAACCCTGTCTCCTATCAGTCCCTGAACCCTGTAATCAGTCCTAAGAAGGATACTGATTACCACCAAAGGGATATGGGCTGATCTCTGCTAAATACACAGATTAGACATATAAGACAGACTGGAGAAAACACAGACTTGCATACACACTCAAACACAGAAGGAACATAAATGATCTGGGATATTAAACTCTAAGCAAGGTGAGCTTAAAACAACTAAGGAGCTCTTCAACTTAAGTCTATACAGATACAATCCTATCTGTGGTCTGCATGAAGAATTTCACTGGCAACTCCCAACACAGACAACCAGAGATTTAAAGGAAACCAATCAACAAATAATTAATTGCAGCCGGGAGAAACTGCACCCAGTCCCAGAACTGAGCACAGACAGAATTAACTCCCTAACTGCCAAACACAAAGAAACAGCAACTCAGCTGTGAGAAGTCAGAATGTGCAACCGCGACAATCTTCGTGGCGATGCACACATGACAGTAGGTCTCTGCATTGGACGCGGTGTCCACTCAGACTAGCGGTGGACACCGCGTCCAATGCAGAGACCTATCCTCACTACCGGACTCCTTCACAACAGGTTACTAGTGCAATAGAGGCATTGTCCTCTTCCTCATCTCACCCCACCAACACAGGCTATATCCAGCCCTTTTTTTCTTCCCTATGTGGATCAACCCCCTTCCCAGTAGTATCTGTGACTGATGAAGGTCCATGATATAGGACCGAAACATTTCGTGTTACTACTGTGAATAAAAATCTTTATTCTCACTATACTAAAGTTGAGTGCCGAGTTCATTTTCTATTAGATACGGTGTGGGAACCTACTCTGGCACCTTCTTGGTTGTGCACACGGTATTTTTTTCATATGAAAAACCAAATCAGTATCTCCATTTGCAGACACCGTGTATCGGACTATTGGTCCTCGTCAGTGCAAAGTAGGAGAGATCTGATTTGGCTGGGTGAGGGGCTCTGGACTAGTGTCTTAGGGGTAAGGTTTCTCCTTGTGGAGAGTGACATACCAGCTCTGGTATGTCGAGGTAAGGAGGCTTATTCGCCATGCAATGCTCCTCTGGGAAATTTAATATGCAAATTGCCTCTTCAAAATAAGAGGACTTGCACTCTATAGCGCCAACTATTGGAAGTAGCGATCCTACAAGTCACAATCAACCCTTTATCGAGTCCTGTAATATGACTTAGGATAAAAGCCAAATCAGTATCTCCATTTGCAGACACAGTGTTTTGGACTATTGGCCCTCGTCAGTGCAAAGTAGGAGAGATCTGATTTGGCTGGGTGAGGGGCTCTGGACTAGTGTCAAAGGGGTAAGGTTTCTCCTTGTGGAGAGTGACATACCAGCTCTGACGTGTCGAGGTAAGGAGGCTTATTCGCCGTGTAATGCTCCTCTGGGAAATTTAATATGCAAATTGCCTCTTCAAAAAAAGAGTACTTGTACTCTATAGCGCCTGCTATTGGAAGTAGCGATCCTACAAGTCACAATCAACCCTTTAACGAGTCTGGAATACAAGTCTAGAAGGATACAACTTATTTGCAAGAAACAGACTTGATAAACGAGGAGGAGGTGTCGCATTGTATGTTAGAAAAGAGTATATCTGCACAGAGATTGACGCTTCAGAGACCGGGAGTTCTGTGGAAACTGTTTGGGTAAGAATTCAAGGACAGAACAATTTAAAGGACACCATTGTAGGCATTTACTACAGGCCACCTATGCAAGCTGAAGATATGGATGAACTCTTTATGCATCAAATGGCCAAGTTCTCCAAAAAATATGACATAGTGGTCATGGGAGATTTCAACTATCCAGACATTTGTTGGGAATCTCTCTCAGGCAAAACTAACAGGTCGAGGAAATTCTTATCCTCTCTTGCTGACAACTTTATCGTCCAAAAGGTAGGGGAGAAAACAAGGGGATCTGCTACCTTGGATCTAATCCTTATAAACAGGGAGGAAATGGTTGAGGAGTTAAGAGTGGCTGGGACCCTAGGAGGTAGTGACCATGCTATTTTAGAATTTTGGATAACAAGAGGAGGAAGACCTGTGAAGACTCAGACGTCAAGGTTAGATTTCAGAAAGGCAGATTTTAAGGGACTCAGAAAGAGAATTGGAGGGATCCAATGGCTGGATATCCTTAAGGACAAAAATGTCCAGGAAGGTTGGGAAATCTTGAAAAATCAGATTCTCAAAGCACAATCATTAACAATTCCGAAAAGAGGGAAGAATGGGAAGCATTTAAGGAAACCAGGATGGATGAACATAGAACTTAACCACATGCTAAAAAGGAAGAAAAAAATGTTTATCAAATGGAAAGAGGGAGGCATATCTAAAGAAGAATATAATGCCGTCTGCAGAACCTGCAGGGCACAAATCAGATTATCTAAAGCTGACAATGAATTAAGGCTTGCAAGAGACGTCAAAAGCAACAAAAAAGGATTTTTTGGATACGTCAAAAGTAAAAGAAAAGTCAAAGATGCTATAGGATTTTTACAGGATGAAAATTATGAAATGGTAAGACAGGATGTTGAGAAGGCTGAACTTTTAAATTCCTATTTTGCATCTGTTTTCTCTCAGAAAGGAAATGTAACATCAACTGATCTTCACTATCCTATTAAAGGAATAGAAGAATCCAGGATATCTATAAACAGAAAGACAGTGAGGAAACACTTAGCTAACCTAAATGAATTCAAGTCTCCAGGTCCACATGAATTACACCCCAGAGTACTGAAGGAGATAGCAGAAGAAATTCTCGAACCACTGTCCATAATCTTTGAAAATTCTTGGAGAACAGGAGAAGTCCCAGAAGACTGGAGAAGAGCAAATGTTGTTACTATCTTCAAAAAGGGGAAGAAGGTGGACCCAGGGAACTACAGGCCGGTGAGTCTGACTTCTATACCAGGAAAGATCTTTGAAAAAATTATTAAAGAACATGTATGTAAGTACCTGGATAAGAATGAAGTGATTAAACAAAGTCAGCATGGGTTTGTAACTAATAAGTCATGTCAGACTAACTTAATTTCCTTCTATGACAGAATCACTGACTGGGTGGATCAGGGAAATGCTGTAGATATAGTATATCTTGACTTCAGCAAAGCATTTGACAAAGTATCTCACACAATCCTTATTGAAAAAATGACTAAGTATGGAATGGACAAGGCAACTGTTAGGTGGATTCATAACTGGCTTAGTGATAGGACCCAAAGAGTGGTCGTAAATGGCTGCACATCCACTTGGAAGAATGTCTCAAGTGGGGTACCACAAGGTTCTGTTTTGGGCCCTGTATTGTTCAACATCTTTATCAATGATTTAAGATGAAGTAATTGAGGGTAAACTGATCAAATTTGCTGATAACACAAAGCTAGGAGTGGTAGCTAATACTAGAGAAGAGAGAGAGAGGATTCAAAAAGATATAAATAAACTGGAGCAGTGGGCAGCAACTAACAGAATGGTTTTTAACAGGGAAAAATGCAAAGTACTACATCTGGGCAATAAAAATGAAAAAAACATATACAAAATGGGAGGAATAGTGCTAAATAACAGCACATGTGAAAAAGACTTGGGTATACTAATTGATCACAGACTGAACATGAGTCAACAGTGTGATGCAGCAGCAAAAAAGGCAAATACAATTCTAGGATGTATCAACAGAAGCATACAGTCTAGATCACTTGAGGTCATTATTGCCCTCTACTCCTCTTTGGTCATACCTCATCTGGAATACTGTGTCCAGTTTTGGGCACCACATTTTAAAAAAGACATCAACAAACTGGAGCAAGTTCAGAGAAGAGCGACCAGAATGGTGACTGGCATGCAAACCATGTCCTATGAGGAACTGTTTCAGGATTTGGGAATGTTTAGCTTGCAAAAAAGAAGACTGAGAGGAGACTTAATAGCTGTCTACAAATATCTCAAGGGCTGTCACATTGTAGAAGGACCATCTTTATTCTCATTTGCACAAGGAAAGACTAGAATCAATGGGATGAAACTGAATGGGAGGAGACACAGATTAGATATTAGAAAAAACTTTTTGACAGTTAGGGTGATCAATGAGTGGAACAGGCTGCCACGAGAGGTGGTGAGTTCTCCTTCAATGGAAGTCTTCAAACAGAGGCTGGACAGACATTTGTCTGGGATGATTTAGAGAATCCTGCTTTGAGCAGGGGGTTGGACCAGATGGCCCAGGAGGTCCCTTCCAACTCTACTATTCTGTGATTCTATGATTCTTGTAATATGACTTAGGATAAAGGCCAAATCAGTATCTCCATTTGCAGACACGGTGTTTCGGACTATTGGTCCTCATCAGTGCAAAGTAGGAGAGATCTGATTTGGCTGGGTGAGGGGCTTTGGACTAGGGTCTAAGGGTAAGGTTTCTCCTTGTGGAGAGTGACATACCAGCTCTGGCGTGTCGAGGTAAGGAGGCTTATTCGCCATGCAATGCTCCTCTGGGAAATTTAATATGCAAATTGCCTCTTCAAAAAAAGAGGACTTGTACTCTATAGCGCCACCTATTGGAAGTAGCGATCCTACAAGTCAAAATCAACCCTTTAACAAGTCTTGTAATATGACTTAGGATAAAAGCCAAATCAGTATCTCCATTTGCAGACACGGTGTTTCAGACTATTGGTCCTCGTCAGTGCAAAGTAGGAGAGATCTGATTTGGCTGGGTGAGAGGCTCTAGACTAGGGTCTAAGGGGTCAGGTTTCTCCTTGTGGAGAGTGACATACCAGCTCTGGCTTGTCGAGGTAAGGACTCTTATTCGCCGTGCAATGCTCCTCTGGGAAATTTAATATGCAAATTGCCTCTTCAAAAAAAGAGGACTTGTGCTCTATAGCGCCACCTATTGGAAGTAGCGATCCTACAAGTCACAATCAACCCATTAGCGAGTCTTGTAATATGAGTTAGGATAAAAGCCAAATTAGTATCTCCATTTGCAGACATGGTGTTTCGGACTATTGGTCCTCGTCAGTGCATAGTAGAAGAGATCTGATTTGGCTGGGTGAGTGTGCAAAGCAGTCATCAAAGCAAAAGGTGGCTACTTTGAAGAACCTAGAATATAAGACATATTTTAAGTTGTTACACACTTTTTTGTTATGTATATAATTCAACATGTATTAATTCATAATTTTGATGCCTTCAGTGTGAATGTACAATTTTCATAGTCATGAAAATACAGAAAAATCTTGAAATGAGGAGTGTCCAAACTTTTGGTCTGTACTGTATATATATGTATATATATACATATATATATATATATGTATATATATACATATATATACACACACACACATGCTCAAAATTGGTACTCCTTGTTTAATGACAGAAAAACCCACAATGGTCACAGAAATAACTTGTATTTGGCAAAAGTAATAATAAATCAAAAATCTATTAAAATGAAAAAATGAAAGTCAGACATTGCTTTTCAATCATGCTCTCACAGAGTTTTTTTTATAAAAAATAAAACTCTTGAAATAGGCCTGGACAGAAATGATGGTACCCTTAACTTAATATTTTGTTGCACAACCTTTTGAGGCAATCACTGCAATCAAGTGATTCCTGTAACTGTCTATGAGATGTCTCTACATGTATTTTGGCCCACTCCTCAAGAGAAAACTGCTCCAATTGTTTCGTGTTTGAAGGTTGACTTTTCCAGACGGCATGTTTCAGCTCTTTGCAAAGTTGCTCAATAGGATTTAGGTCAGGGCCCATAGAAGGTCACTTCAGAATAGTCCAATGTTTTCCTCTTATCCATTCTTGGGTGTTTTTAGCTGTGTGTTTTGGGTCATTATGCTGTTGCAAGACCCATGACCTGAGACTGAGACCAAGCTTTCTGACACTGGACAGCACATTTCTCTCTAGAATCCCTTGATAGTCCTGAGATTTCATTTCACCCTGCACAGATTCTAGACACCCTGTGCCAGATGCAGCAAAGCAGCCCCAGAACATAACAGAGCCTCCTCCATGTTTCACACTAGGGACAGTGTTCTTTTCTTGATATTCTTCATTTTTCCATCTGTGACCATTGTGCCTTGCCAAAAAGTTCCATTTTTGTCTCATCTGTCCGTAGGATATTCTCCCAGAAGCATTGTGGCTTGTCAACATGTAGTTTGGCAAGTTCCAGTCTGGCATTTTTATGATTTTTTTTCAACAATGGTTTCTTCCTTGGTCGTCTCCCATGAAGCCCAATTTTGCTTTGGCTCATACAACTACAGATGGTGCGATCTGACACTGATGTTCCTTGAGCTAGAAGTTCACCTTTAATCTGTTTAGAAGTTTTTCTGGGCTCTTTTGTTACCATTTGTATTATCTGTCTCTTTGATTTGTCATCAACTTTGCTCCTGCGGCCATGTCCAGGGAGGTTGGCTACAGTCCCATGGAGCTTAAATTTATGAATAATATGTGCAACTGTAGTCACAGGAACAACAAGCTGCTTGGAGATGATCTTATAACTTTTACCTTTAACAAGTTTGTCTATAATTTTCATTCTAATTCCTCAGACAATTCTTTCCTTCGCTTCCTCTGGTCCATGTTGAGTGTGATAAACACCATGTCACCAAACAGCACAATGAGTATCTGTAGCCCTCTATACAGGCCCAGTCACTGATGCCAGGATTGTAGACACCTGTGATTTTAATTGGTGGACAAAAATTGATTTAACATGACCCTTTTGTCACACTATTTTCAGGGGCATCATCATTTCTGTCCAGGCCTATTTCATGAGTTTTATTTTTTTAAAAATTCTGTGGAAGCATGGTTGAAAAGCAATGTCTGACTTTCATTTGTTAATTTTCATAGATTTATAATTACTTTTGTCAGATTCAAGTTATTTCTGTCACCATTGTGGTTTTTCTGTCATTAAATAAGGGGTACCAACAATTTTGACCACGTGTGTGTGTATATATATAATATATATATACATATATATATATATATATACTGTGCAGCTTTTATTGTACTTTAGTGCAAGTCAATCGGCAATGGTCAAAATTATACAATCTAATTTTTATATATATATATATATATATATATATATATATAAAACCTTTATCCGTAGGGTGAGCTTTAGAATTTTTTTTTGGAACTAATGTGGTCGTCAAGTTTTAATTCCTAATGACTTACTTAGCATTATAAGTGACATGATACTATCCTAGGTTAAGTAGACTTGATCCTATAAAGCAAATGTATGTTATGTTGAAGTAAATAAAGATAGATTTTGACAAGCATGGCATGTACTCGGCTGTAAAATCTAGATACATATGGTTTTTTCCAGTACTCGGCAAAGAGCTACAGAACAGTGTGAAAATATTTACAGTGTATATATGTGTTAAATGGTTGAAACTTAAAAGATTCAAATTTTTTTCCGTGGAGATCAATATGAATGCTGAAAAAGCATTATATGGGGGAAGACAAAGACAATCCTTAAGCAATGATAAATTACTCACATGACTGTATATGCCCTTTAAGAATGTAATGACCTAGAGAAAGTCAAAGCAAATTATAACTTGAAGCACAAGGTTTGGATCTTGTGAAGCTCTTTAGTCTTTCCATTGCAATCAGCATATCACAGGCATTTACATAGATGTCTGCAGAACATAGGTCAGAATTCAACATTTATAGATAAACAGTCAACAAAAGTATAAAACCCATTTAATAAAGGATGACATAACTTTCCAGAAACCACTACTCAGCATAAGGTAGAACATTATCAAACATATGTAGATAGTACATCAATATTTCTACATATGCTCAAAGATAAAGCGTTCCATGACCATATAAAAGCACAAGACTACAAGTCGAGTGCATCTAGGCCAGTTTTACATATAGTGGGACAGATTTACTGTTGGCGATTTACTATTTTTACGGCATAATTGGCACCAAAATTTAGGTGAAACTCTTTTTAGACAAATGTATCCAACATTTACAGTATTTTGAAAAGAATAAAAAAGTTCTTTCTGACGTACTTGACACTTTTTAAAGCGGATGAACTATGAGGCGGAATTTAGTGGAAGGAGGTACCGTATTTTTTGAACTATAAGATGCATCGGGCCATAAGATGCACCCTAAATTTTGGGAAGGAAAATAGGAAAAAAATATTTTATTCTTATAGTCCGAATTTAAGGTATCTTACCTGCGGATGGCAGTGGAGTGGGGTGACACAAGACATGGTCTCTTCCTCAGGAAGCTGGCAGCACCAAAGTGGAGCAGAGCATGTGAGTCGCACGGCCAGGGCCTGTGGGGTACTCGGCACCGAGCCCGTTCACTTCAATGGGGGATGTCACGGGTAGCACAGCTCGGTCCGTGGCCCTGGGCACTCACTGAAAAGGGGGATATTTACAGAGGATTATAGGTTTGTAGAAATGTTCGTGACGCCACCTGTGGTTCCTGGTCAGGATGACCAGTGCTGCAGGGTAAATCCTCTGAGGGGTTGTTACTGAGCAGCAAGGTGTTAAGTCTTCCACAGGCAAGACTGATCCCTCAGGGTATATGGCAGTGTAGGGGTGCAGGATCAATAAGGCAGACACACACAAGAAAGTCTCTTTCTGTACCTTTACTGATGGTAGTTGCAGGCACGTCCCAGGAAGCTGTCAGGGTGGAGGATGCACATCCAGTAATCCCACTGAGTAGGTGTAGGGCCTCCGTACTCCTTTATGTGTGTGAGTTTCTGACTTGCATAGAACAAAGTCTAACTCTGCCTTCTCAGCTACGCCCGGCTGACTTTGTGGTTAGGCCTTCTCTGGGATAGAACAGTGTCTCTGTATGCAGCGTCCTGCTTGACTCCGTCTTCCTGACCCCAGTTACGTATCAGCTCTGATGGGCCCCTGTGACTTGAAGTCCCACAGGGTCTCCGGTTTCTCCTACTAGTCGTAAAGTAGCTAGCAAGCTCGGACCTGGTGTCCGGTACTGCAGAGCAGAGGTAAGCGATCAATGCTGTTTCAACCTCTGATGCTCTCTCAAATCTTCCACTTGCCTTTCGTCCTACTCTAACCTTCGGCATAAGCACAACTCTCAGGAGATCTGACCTGAACTGCACTCTTCTCTAGCCTCAGTTGACTGAACTGAACACCACTCACAAGTTCTGACGTGATCTCTCTATCTAGTACCGACGTGATCTGACTGTCTCATGTGTCTACACTGCCTTATATTGTCACGGGTGTGTCGCCATGAAGATCGTCGCAATTACACAACCTGACTTCTCACAGCTGAGTTTTTGGTGCTTGGTGTTTGTCGGCAGTGAGGGAGTTAATTCTCCCTCTCCCTGTGCTAGACGAGGCCCAGCCTCGCCCAGCTGCAGTTAATGCTGCACTAATGAGATTCCTTCAAATACCTGCCAGTCAGCTAGGGAAGTGTCGGTGAAAGCATTCATGCAGACCAGCAGAGCGGATCGTGGTATTGTGAAGTCTGAAGTGAAGAGTACCTGGTGTGGTTTTCTCTCCTCCTCGCTTTATTATTTATCTCCTTACCCGTTGGTGTTCCCTCTGTATTTGTAGTGTGAGTTTTGTATGCAAGGTGGTCTTTTATTTTACCCTTGTACTGTCTCGTTCATCTTATACTGTGTGTAGGCATTTACCTTCCCGTTCCCTGTGGTGGTGATCAGGGTCCTTCTCAGGACTAGATTACAGAGGGTCAGGGATTCACAGGAGATAGGGTTACGCTGGCGGCCTGGACCTCTGTACCATCAACAGTACCTCCAGGTAGAGGGATTAGTCAGGGCCCCAGCTTAGGGTCAGCATAGACCCCGGACCTCCTGTATACAGTGACAGCGTGACATATATGTTGCAGAAGAGCTCCCTCTGGTGGATCTGGGAACTAGTGTAGGTGTGTTGTGTGCAAATGGGTCTTTGTGGGTTTACCTTGGTTGCATCCTCCAGGGTAACATGTGGCTCCAGACACAGCTGGGCTACACATCCCCCCCTAGTTATAGTCAGCACTCCCGGGCTGAAAAAGAAGTACATTTTTATACATTAACAATAACAATAATAATAATAATAACTATAACAATAACAACTCATCCCTTGCGGGAGGTAAGGTCACTTTGAACGTTTCAATAAATACAAGGAACATATATACAGATATTTACACAGATCTTATATACATTTATACACTTGGTTACTGGTTCAATTTGCTAGGCCTACTCTTGGTACCTAACAGGTAACTTTCCTTTTGTAGTGCGTACTGACCTACGTGGTGTTGCGTCAAGTATAGTAGCATCTGGCCTATCTGTCCTACGTGCCGGTAAACTGTAATACTGCCTTAACCTCTCTAGAGATCTGGCAAGTATACTTGTGGCTGGGTGAGGCGATTCTGTGTCGATAGAGAATTCTTCTGATAGTTCCACGTTTTGAGGTTCCACTTCTTGAGACTCTACTTCTGGAGATGCTACAGGAGCAGGTTCCTCCCAAACTCTTTCTTCTGCTGCGGCAACTGGCTCAACTGGACATTGAAGCACTTCTTGTGGTTGATAAAATTGAAGTACTGGAATAATCACAGCGTCTCCGATACAAGGTCAATCTGCAGGAAAGTCTCCATAACAGGTTCTTCTTCGTGAAACTTTAACATGTCTGGACACAGTTTTAGATGGTCTCTTGATACGGTTGTGGTCGTCTTTCCTCCATCTTTGGCGTCACGAACAGGATACGAAGCTCGTTATATGTGAGTCCTGTGTGCCTGAAGTGGACTGTTTTTGTGCAAAGAGACTGTGTTGCTGTTGTTGTGATTTTTGGCGCCAATTGTCCGCCATTGCCAGCCAAAGTACAGCGCTACAGCGCAAAGAGAAGGGGCGTACCTGCAGAAAGCGCGCGGAGTCCCGTACACGCCCCCAACGCTGACGCGGCGGCAGGTCCTGTGGAGAGCTTCGGTGAACACTCTGACGTCAGAGTGCAGGCGACGCAGGTCCTGCTGACTACTGAAGCCGGAGTAAGTTGCAGCCTACAGGAGAAGGTAGGCCACGCTTAACTAGGGGGGCGCAGACACCTTGCTGCCCAGTAACAACCCCTCAGAGGATTTACCCTGCAGCGCTGATCATCCTGACCAGGAACCACAGGTGGCGTCACGAACATTTCTACAAACCTATAATCCCCTGTAAATATCCCCCTTTTAAGATGAGTCGCACGGCCAGGGCCTGTGGGGTACTCGGCACCGAGCCCGTTCACTTCAATGGGGGATGTCACGGGTAGCACAGCTCGGTCCGTGGCCCTGGGCAATCACTGAAAAGGGGGATATTTACAGGGGATTATAGGTTTGTAGAAATGTTTGTGATGCCACCTGTGGTTCCTGGTCAGGATGACCAGCGCTGCAGGGTAAATCCTCTGAGGGGTTGTTACTGGGCAGCAAGGTGTTAAGTCTTCCACAGGCAAGACTGATCCCTCAGGGTATATGGCGGTGTAGGGGTGCAGGATCAATAAGGCAGACACACACAAGAAAGTCTCTTTCTGTACCTTTACTGATGGTAGTTGCAGGCACGTCCCAGGAAGCTGTCAGGGTGGAGGATGCACATCCAGTAATCCCACTGAGTAGGTGTAGGGTCTCCGTACTCCTTTATGTGTGTGAGTTTCTGACTTGCATAGTTTCTATAGTTTATAGATGTGTCTATACATTCCATGTCCACTTCCAGTTCTCTCTATTTGAGTTTTTCATTATACTATACTGGTATGTGGTGTTTCTGGTTTATCGCTATTTTGCATAGAACAAAGTCTAACTCTGCCTTCTCAGCTACGCCCGGCTGACTTTGTGGTTAGGCCTTCTCTGGGATAGAACAGTGTCTCTGTATGCAGCGTCCTGCTTGACTCCGTCTTCCTGACCCCAGTTACGTATCAGCTCTGATGGGCCCCTGCGACTTGAAGTCCCACAGGGTCTCCGGTTTCTCCTACTAGTCGTAAAGTAGCTAGCAAGCTCGGACCCAGTGTCTGGTAGTGCAGAGCAGAGGTAAGCGATCAATGCTGTTTCAACCTCTGACGCTCTCTCAAATCTTCCGCTTGCCTTTCGTCCTACTCTAACCTTCGGCATAAGCACAACTCTCAGGAGATCTGAACTGAACTGCACTCTTCTCTAGCCTCAGTTGACTGAACACCACTCACAAGTTCTGACGTGATCTCTCTCTCTAGTACCGTTATCTGACTGTCTCTCGTGTCTACACTGCATTATATGTTGCAGAAGAGCTCCCTCTGGTGGATCTGGGAACTAGTGTAGGTGTGTTATGTGCAAATGGGTCTTTGTGGGTTTACCTTGGTCGCATCCTCCAGGGTAACATGTGGCTCCAGACACAGCTGGGCTACACATCTGCCATAATGAGAGAAGTAGGTGCCCCAGCAGTGCAATGCTGTGGGCCCGGTGCCGGTCGTGAGGCAGAGTGGAGTGCTTGAATTGCTTTCCCAGTGGCCATCTTCCTAGAGCCATGTACTTCAGGGAAATGACCACCTGAGGTGGCACTTGCATAGATTGAGATCTCGGCGGGCCTCCGGTGGCCACTTTCCTGAAGCAATGCACTCCGCTCTGCCTCACCGCCGACACCAGGCCCACATCATCGCACTGCTTCTGCCACCACCGGGTTCCTGAGGAAGGGACCCTGCCTCCTGTGATCTAGCTCCACCACCATCACAAGCCCAACAGTAAGCTACATGCAGACTATAAGACGCACTCCTAAAGTGTGCCTTATAGTCTGAAAAATACAGAATATCATAAAGTCAGACAAAGTCAGCAAAATGCACCCAAACACAAAAATTGCAAATTAAGTCAATAGGTGGGGCAAAGTTAGGCAGAAGTGTCTAAAGAGGAGCCAAATTTATCATATAGCATGAGTCACTTTGATTTTCTATCATTTAAGACTGTGCAGTATAAATTTACCAAGTCTTAAGATTTTGTAATTTAAGAAGATACATTATTCCTTGTAATATGTCTCATAAATTAACTCTATGTTCCGTCTGCAACAAAGCAATAATGCACTCTTCACACCTGAGATATGCAGTATATTGCTCTGCAGCAGTTGAAACACTTGCCTACAATACACACTGCAGCTGCTAAAGAACCTCAATTATTCCCTTCCCAACATGTAACGTACATGTGCGTTACATGTTGGTAGCAGGTATCTGGAGTGGGCTCAGGAGATGAGCTCACTCCATTCAAGGTGGATTTTGGCTATGCTATACAATTGTGGGTGTGATGGGTTAACATGGCCCCTGTCACCTCTATCTTAGTACTCATATGAAGTCCAACCTGTTTAATTTATACTATAATACTAATGTATGGCAGCATATAGTGTAAGCTATCAAATAGTCACATGTGCAAATTCCTAAGTGGACAAAAAGAAATATATAAAAACTAATTTGAAATTCTGTTTTAAATATTGAAAAAATTTAAAACTTAAAGAGAACCTGTCACCAGGTTTCCCAATAGAAACTATGGCCACCACCAGTAATGCCTATTTTACAGTATTTTAGCAAAATGTTTATAAGTCCCACATGCATTCTACATAGTCCAAAAAATACCTTTCATAATCTTCCTGTTTGATCCGGTCCAATAACCGTCGCTGGTCTTGCTTTTGTGCTTCCTCTCACTTTGGAATCATTGCCTTACTACCCTGCTTCATGTGAACAATGCATCCCTCGTCATCCACACAGTTTCGCCCAGTTACACTCCTGCATAGGCGTACTTTGTTCATCCCTATTGAGGGCAGAGTACTATAATGCATATGTGCCTACTTTATTCTTGGGTCATGGGCTCTCTTTGGCTCTACCTGAAATGCGAGTTACAGTACTCTGCTATGACCTTCGCAGGGCAGGGCGAAGTACACCTGCTCAGGGGCACAATTACGCACACTGTGGGGAGGACGTAGGATGCATTATTCACATGAAGTAGGTCTAGACGATAGCGATTGAGACGAGAAAAGAGGCATCAAAGGAAAACCAGAGACTCACATCGGACCAGACTGCGCCATATGGTAAGATTATAAAAAGTACTTTTTGTCCTACAGTATATAGAGGACATGTGAAAATTACATACATCTTGCTAGAATATTGTAGAAGAGGCATTAAAGGGAATCTGTCACCCCATTTTTCGTATATAAGCTGCAGCCACCGTCATCGGGGGCTTATCTACAGCATTCTGTAATGCTGTAGATAAGCCCCCGATGTAATCTGAAAGATAAGAAAAACTAGCTATAATATACTTACCCGCGGGGGACGGTCTAATGTGGTCCGGTCCGATGTGTGTCGCGGTCCGGGTCCGGCGCCACCCATCTTCTAGCGATCACGTTCTCCTCCTTGCTTCAGTCGCGCTCCTG
Source organism: Oophaga sylvatica (assembly GCA_033576555.1). Classification (NCBI taxonomy): domain Eukaryota; kingdom Metazoa; phylum Chordata; class Amphibia; order Anura; family Dendrobatidae; genus Oophaga; species Oophaga sylvatica. The sequence goes on along the minus strand of JARQOD010000006.1, from coordinate 282,598,697 downwards.
CACAGGCGTACTTTATCTTCCCTGTTGAGGACAGAGCAAAGTACTGCAGTGCACAGGCGCTGGGCCTTTCTGACCTTTCCCGATGCCTGCGCACTTCAGTACTCTGCTCTGCCCTCAACAGAGCAGATAAAGTACGCATGCAAGGAGCCGCGACTGAAGCAAGGAGGAGGACGTCATCGCTAGAAGATGGGAGGCGCCGGACCCGGACTGTGACGCCTATTGGACAGGACCGCATTGGACCGCCCCCCAGGGTGAGTATAAAATAACTCTTTTTTCTTATCTTTCAGGTTACATCGGGGGGCTTATCTACAGAATGCTGTAGATAAGCCCCTGATGTCGGTGGCTGCAGCTTATATACGAAAAATGGGGTGACAGATTCCCTTTAACCCCCAAGGGAGGTTTGCACGTTAATGACCGGGCCAATTTTTACAATTCTGACCACTGTCTCTTTATGAGGTTATAACTCTGGAACGCTTCAACGGATCTTCGCGATTCTGAGATTGTTTTCTCGTGACATATTGTACTTCACGATAGTGGTAAAATTTCTTCGATATACAGTACAGAGCAAAAGTTTGGACACACCTTCTCATTCAAAGATTTTTCTGTATTTTCATGACTATGAAAATTGTACATTCACACTGAAGGCATCAAAACTGTGAATTAACACATGTGAAATTATATACTTAACAAAAAAGTGTGAAACAACTGAAAATATGCCTTATATTCTAGGTTCTTCAAAGTAGCCACCTTATGCTTTGATTACTGCTTTGCACACTCTTTGCATTCTCTTGATGAGCTTCAAGAGGTAGTCACCGGAAATGGTTTTTACTTCACGGGTGTGCCCTGTCAGGTTTAATAAGTGTGATTTCTTGCCTTAGAAATGGGGTTGGAACCATCAGTTGTGTTGTGCAGAAGTCTGGTGGATACACAGCTGATAGTCCTACTGAATAGACTGTTAGAATGTGTATTATGGCAAGAAAAAAGCAGCTAAGTAAAGAAAAACGAGTGGCCATCATTACATTAAGAAATGAAGGTCAGTCAGTCCGAAAAATTGGGAAAACTTTGAAAGTGTCCCCAAGTGCAGTTGCAAAACCATCAAGCGCTACAAAGAAACAGGCTCACGTGAGGACCGCCCCAGGAAAGGAAGACCAAGAGTCACCTCTGCTTCTGAGGATAAGTTTATCCGAGTCACCAGCCTCAGCAATCGCAGGTTTACAGCAGCTCAGATTAAAGACCGGGTCAATGCCACACAGAGTTCTAGCAGCAGACACATCTCTGCAATAACTGTTAAGAGGAGACTTTGTGCAGCAGGCCTTCATGGTAAAATAGCTGCTAGGAAACCACTGCTAAGGACAGGAAACAAGCAGAAGAGACTCGTTTGAGCTAAGGAACACAATGAATGGACATTAGACCAGTTTAAATCTGTGCTTTGGTCTGATGAGTCCAAATTTGAGATCTTTGGTTCCAACCACCATGTCTTTGTGCGATGCAGAAAATGTGAACGGATGGATTCTACATGCCTGGTTCCCACCGTGAAGCATGGAGGAGGAGGTGTGATGGTGTGGGGGTGCTTTGCTGGTGACAATGTTGGGGATTTATTAAAAATTGAAGGCATACTGAACAAGCATGGCTACCACAGCATTTTGCAGCGGCATGCTATTCTATCCGGTTTGCGTTTAGTTGGACCATCATTTTTTTTTCAACAGGACAATGACCCCAAACACACCTCCAGGCTGTGTAAGGGCTATTTGACCAAGAAGGAGAGTGATGGGATGCTACGCCAGATGACCTAGCCTCCATAGTCACCAGACCTGAACCCAATCGAGATGGTTTGGGGTGAGCTGGACCGCAGAGTGAAGACAAAAGGGGCAACAAGTGCTAAGCATCTTTGGGAACTCCTTCAAGACTGTTGGAAGACCATTTCCGGTGACTACCTCTTGAAGCTCATCAAGAGAATGCCAAGAGTGTGCAAAGCAGTCATCAAAGCAAAAGTTGGCTACTTTGAAGAACCTAGAATATAAGACATATTTTCAGTTGTTTCACACTTTTTTGTTAAGTATATAATTCCACATGTGTTAATTCATAGTTTTGATGCCTTCAGTGTGAATGTACAATTTTCATAGCCATGAAAATACAGAAAAATCTTCGAATGAGAAGGTGTGTCCAAACTTTGGGTTTGTACTGTAACTTGCGGTTATTTTTGAAAAAAATGCAAATATGGCGAAAATTTTGAAAATGTTGCAATTTTCAAACTGAATTTTTATTTACTTGAAACAGAGAAATATGTCACACAAAATAGTTAAGAAATAACATTTCCCTCATGTCTACTTTACATCAGCACAATTTTGGAACCAAAAATTTTTTTTTTTTTTAGAAAATTATAAGGGTTAAAAGTTGACAAGCGATTTCTCATTTTTACAACAAAATTTACAAAGCCATTTTTTTTAGGGACCGCCTCACATTTGAAGTCACTTTGAGGGGTCTATATGGCAGAAAATACCCAAAAGTGACACCATTCTAAAAACTGCACCCCTCAAGGTACTCAAAACCACATTCAAGAAGTTTATTAACCCTTCAGGTGCTTCACAGGCGCTGAAGCAACGTGGAAGGAAAAAATAAATATTTAACTTTTTAGTCACAAAAATTGATCTTTTACAAACTTTTCTATTTTCACAAGGGTAAAAGGAGAAAATGGACAGATAAAGTTGTTGTGCAATGTCTCCTGAGTACGCCAATACCCCATATGTGGGGGAAAACCACTGTTTGGGCACACGGCAAAGCTCGTAAGGGAAGGAGCGCCGTTTGACTTTTTCAAACTAAAATTGGCTGGAGTTGAGATTGGACGCCATGTCGCGTTTGGAGAGCCCCAGATGCGCCTAATCAGTGGAAACCCCCCACAAGTGACACCATTTTGGAAACTAGACCCCCTAAGGAACTTATCTAGATCTGTTGTGAGCACTTTGAACCCCAAAGTGTTTCACAACAGTTTATAATGCCTGGGTGTGAAAAAAAAAAAAAACAATTTTCCACAAAAATGATTTTTTAGTCCCAAATTTTTGATTTTTCCCAAGGAAATTTGACCCAAAAGTTGTTGTCCAATTTGTCCTGAGTACGCTGATACCCCATATGTGGTGGGGAAACTGTTTGGGCGCACGCCAGGGCTTGGAAAGGAAGCAGTAACGTTTTGGAATGCAAACATTGATGGGGGTCATGTTCCGTTTGTAGTACCCCAGATGAGCCTAAACAGTGGAAACTCCCCACAAGTGACCCCATTTTGGAAGCTAGACCCCCTAAGGAACTTATCTAGATCTTTGGTGAGCACTTTGAACCCCCAAGTGCTTCACACAAGTTTATAATGCCCGGGCATGAAAATAAAAAATCCTATTTTTTTCCCACAAAAATTATCTTTTAGTCACCAATTTTTTATTTTCCCAAGGGTAACAGGAGAAATTGGACCGCAAAAGTTGTTGTCCAATTTGTCCTGAGTACGCTGATACCCAATATGTGGGGGGAACCACTGTTTGGGCGCACGTCAGAGCTCGAAATGGAAGGAGCACCATTTGACTTTTTCCAACCAAAATTGGCTGGAATTGAGATTGGAAGCCATGTTGCATTTGGAGAGCCCCTGATGTGCCTAAATAGTGGAAATCCCCCACAAGTGACCCCATTTTGGAAACTAGACCCCCTAAGGAACTTATCTAGATCTGTGTTGAGCAATTTGAACCCCCAAGTGCTTCACACAAGTTTATAACGTAGAGCCGTAAAATTAAAAAATCATATTTTTTCCACAAAAATGATCTTTTCACCCCAATTTTTATTTTCCCAAGGGTAACAAGACTCCAAAAGTTATTGTACAATTTGTCCTGAGTACGCTGATTCCCCATATATAACCACTGTTTGGGTGCATGGCAGAGCTTGGAAGGGAAGGAGCGCCATTTGACTTTTTCAACACAGAATTGGCTGGACGCCATGTCATGTTTGGAGAGCTCCTGATCTGCCTAAACAGTGGAAACCCCCTACAAATGACACCATTTTGGAAACTAGACCCCTCAAGGAACTTTTTTAGATGTGTGGTGAGAACTTTGAACCCCCAGGTGTTTCACTAAAGTTTATAACGCCTGAGCATGAAATTAAAAAATTCATATTTTTTTCCACAAACATGATATTTTAGTCCCCAACTTTTTATTTTCCCAAGGGTAACAGGAGAAATTGGACCCCAAAAGTTGTTGTCCAATTTGTCCTGAGTACACTGATACCCAATATGTGGGAGAAAACTACTGTATGGGAACACGTTGGGGCTCGGAAGGGAAGTAGTGACGTTTTGGATTGCAGACTTTGATGGAATGGTCTGCGGGCATCATGTCGCATTTGGCAGCCCATGATGTGCCTAAACAGTGGAAACCCCCCACAAGTGATGCCATTTTGGAAAATAGACCCCCTAAGGAACTTATCTAGATGTGTGGTGAGCACTTTGAACCCCGAAGTGCTTCACAGAAGTTTATAACGTACTGCCGTAAAAACAAAAAAATCTTTTTTTGTTTACAAAAATGATATTTTCGCCCCCAATATTTTATTTTCACAAGGGTAACAGGAGAAATTGGACCCCGATAGTTATTGTGCAATTTGTACTGAGTATGCTGATACCCCATATTTGAGGGTAAACTACTGTTTGGGCGCATGGCAGAGCTCAGAAGTGAAGGAGCACCGTTTGACTTTTTCAACGCAGAATTGGCTGGAATTGAGATCAGACGCCATGTCACATTTGGAAAGCCCCTAATGTGCCTAAACAGCGGAAACCCCCCAACTCTAACTCCAACCCTAACCCCAACACACCCCTAACCCTAGTCCCAACCCTAACCATAACCCTAACACAAACCTAACCCTAACACACCCCTAACCCAATCCCAACCCTAACCCTAATCCTAACTTTAGCTTCAACCCTAACCCTAACTTTAGCCGCAACCCTAACCCTAATGATAAAATGGAAATAAATACATTTTTTTAATTTTATTATTTTTCCCTAACTAAGGGGGTGATAAAGGGGGTTTGATTTACTATTTATAGCGGACTTTTATGATTGGCAGCTGTCACGCTAAAAGACACTTTTTATTGCAAAAAATAGTTTTTTGCATCGCCACATTTTGAGAGCTATAATTTTTGCATATGTTGGCCCACAGAGTCATGTGAGGTCTTATTTTTTGCAGTACGAGTTGACGTTTTTATTAGTACCATTTTTGAGCATGTGACATTTTTTGATCGCTTTTTATTTCGATTTTTGGGAGGTTAGAATGAACAAAAATCAGCAATTCATGAATTTCTTTTCGGGGGGGCGTTTATACCGTTCCGAGTGTGGTAAAATTGATAAAGCAGTTTTATTCTTTGGTTCAGTACGATTACGACGATACCTCAATTATATAATTTTTTTATGTTTTGGCGCTTTTATACAATAAAAACTATTTTATATAAAAAATAATTATTTTTGCACCGCTTTATTCTGCGAGCTATAACTTTTTTTTTTGCTGATGATGCTTTATGGCAGCTCGTTTTTTGTGGGACAAGATGACGTTTCGTCCATGTTTATTTATATCGGTCTTTTTGATCGCGCGTTATTTCACTTTTTGTTTGGCGGTATGATGATAAAGCATTGATTTTTTGCTTTTTTTTTTTTAAGGGGTTCGCTAAAGGGGTTAACTAGTGGGACAGTTTTATAGGGGGAGTTATGGACGTGGCGATACCAAATACGTGTACTTTTATTGTTTTGTTTTTTTTATTTACAGGAAGAAATGAATTTATTGGGGAATATTTTTTTTTCCTTTATTTTGGATTTTTTTTTTTACACTTGTGATTTTCATTTTTTTAACTTTTTTTCTTTGTCCCGGGGTGGGACATCACTATATTTTATCAGATCGCTGGTCTCACAGTGTGCACAGCACTCTGTCACACCAGCGATCTCACAGGCACTGCTGCAGGCTTCCTCAGTGCCTGCTCTCAGCAGGCACTGAGGAAGCCGCCTCCCTGTAGGACCCGGCGGCCATCTTGGATCCGGGGTCCTGCAGGGTGGAAGGCCTCAGAACAGCGCGATCACATCGCGCTGTTCTAAAGGCCTCAGGGGAGCAAGCAGGGAGCCCCCTCCCTGCGCATTGCTCCCCTGTACCACCGGTACACCGCGATCATGTTTGATTGCGGTATGCCAGGGGTTAATGTGCCGGGAGTGGTCCGTGACCACTCCTGGCACATAGTGCGGGTGGCAGCTGATCGCCTTGGATGTACTATCCCGTCCCTGGGAATTAAGTCCCAGGTCACATGGATGGGATAGTGCGTCCGATGACAGAAAGGGGTTAATAGTGGTGGCCATAGTTTTTTTATTGGGAAACCTAGTGACAGATTCCCTTTACATTTTTAAATTACTACTTTTTTTATCAAGTGAAAAGTTAAGAATTTAAAAAAAAAATGCATATTCGGTATCACCACATTTATAAAAGTCTGATCTATCAAAGTATAAATTGTTTATCCTACATGGCTAACACATACAAAATAAACAAAAATAAAAACAAAATTGCTACTAGTGTAAGTTTGGTTTCACCATCATTGTACTGACTTGGAGACAATTAATTCTTAACGTATGCTGCTCGTTGTAAAAAAAAAAAAAGAGACCCTAAAAGGCTATGGCAGAATTATATTCTTTCATTATTTCATCCCACTTTCGTTCTTTTCAGTAATCAGTACTGCATATGGTAAAGTTAAGGATTCAAAACTAGGCTCCGACGAGAAAATGTTGGAGGACACTTCAGGCATAATTCAAAAGCAAATATATCATATATGCAACCTGTGCACCTGCACATGGGCCTAAGCAATTGTGTCTACTCCTACTGTAAAACAAATATTAGAGAATTTGAAAGTTAATAGAGGATAGTCCCCTGTTCAGGACCTTCATTTCTTGGTATCTCTCTATTGTGGGGGCCTGTCCTGTCCAACTTTAATTAGACAAGCCTTTAATGTGAATTAACAGTTTTTAATGCTTAAAGAGGTTGTCCAGGCAGAAATTATTGATGCCTGTCCACTGGAAATTGTTGGGTGTCAGACACCCAGCACCCCAACTTATCAGCTGAAAACAGCACCAAGGAAAGCCTCATGCAAACACGTTGAATGGAGCTGCTCAGTGCAGCACAGATGTTTTCAGATCATTGGAGGGGGTGTCAAGTGTTGAAACTCAACCAGCGTCATATTAATGTCCTATCTTACTAAGAGGTCATCAATAATTTCTGCCATGACCACTACTTTAATCGCACTGCAGGGAAATGTAGCATTTACTAGGTTTCCCTACTGGTTAAAGCTAATCTCTTGGGGTCGCAAAAGGGGTACACTTAGGGTCCTGTTACACATAGTGACACACCAGCGATCCCGACAACAATATGCACGTGTCAGGATCGCTGGTGTGTCACCACATGATCGCTGCTGAGCTGCCAAACAGGCAGCTCAGGCAGCGATCAGGACAGCAACACTGCGGGTAACAAGCGACGCACGTCGCTTAGTTACCCGCAAGTGTACCTTAGATACCAGCGCGCTTGTGCAGGGAGCTGGTAACCAAGGTACACATCGGGTTTCCAGGCGCTTAGTAACCTGCTGTGTACCTTGGTTACCAGCTCCCCTGCACAAGCGCGCTGGTATCTAACGTACACCTGGCGCCTGGAAACCCGATGTTTATCTTGGTTACCAGCTTCAGCTTGCTTATCGCTGGTCTCCCGCCTGTCACACGCAGCGATGCGCGCTGGCCAACGGGAGACCAGCGATCAAAAAATGTCCAGGACATTCAGCGACGATCAGCGACACCCAGCAGGGGGGCTGATCGTCGCTGAGTGTCACACTAAGCGAGATCACTGGCTAGGTCGCTGATACGTCAAAAATCAGTGACGTTTCAGCGATCTCGCTATGTGTAACGGGGCCTTAAGTCAACTGTAAATTTTCAAGGAATGTTTCTAACAGCTAGGGATTTTCCACAATAAAAAACTCTAGAGAAAAATATATACTACTGTAGGATAAGCTTAAAGATCTGCACCAACACACCCCTTAGGAATAATGTTGTAGTGTTGTAGGTCCTACTCTAACTGCTATCAGTTTATTACTTTATTCATACTGGTATACTACTGTATATACTTATGTCCTACTGGATGTATATTTTCTTTAGAACAGATTGATTTCAAAAAGATAAAAGCAAACACAATGCACTCACATTCATTATGTGATTAAAGCTGCCTAATTTATTAAAGCATTGAACCTTATTATAGTCATGGCAAGACGATCGCTATGTGTTAACACTTGTATTTATAGTTCAAAAAGGTTGTCTCCCTCGCATAGCCTATAGGTATGTCTGGTTGTTCTGACAAGTGACTCATTTTTCTTATGTTTACTTTTATCAAAGGATGTGTCTATTGACACAGTGCGACTATCAATCATCTTCCGTTTTTAGAACACTGGGAAATTTTCAAGCTAATCTCAGCACACCCTTCAACAGTCTCTTAGCTGATGAGCAATGCCCAAAATTACCCTCAGCAGATTAAAAGTTTTGTGGGATCTTGTTTAATATAAAAAATTGCAGCCAACCACTGCAAGCCATTCTATGTGAATGTATATGCACTTTTAGATACAAGTTTAAAATATTTCCATGACTATATATATATATATATATGTATATATATATACCGTACAGACCAAAAGTTTGGACACACCTTCTCATTCAATGATTTTTCTGTATTTTCATGACTATGAAAATTGTAGAATCACACTGAAGGCATCAAAACTATGAATTAACACATGTGGAATTATACATTACACTTTACAAAAAAGTGTGAAACAACTGAAAATATGTCTTATATTCTAGGTTCTTCAAAGTAGCCACCTTTTGCTTTGATTACTGTTTTGCACGCAGAAAAGGTGAACGGCTGGACTCTACATGCCTAGTTCCCACCGTGAAGCATGGAGGAGGAGGTGTGATGGTGTGGGGGTGCTTTGCTAGTTACACTGTTGGGGATTTATTCAAAATTTAAGGCATACTGAACCAGCATGGCTACCACAGCATCTTGCAGCGGCATGCTATTCCATCCGGTTTGCATTTAGTTGGACCATCATTTATTTTTCAACAGGACAATGACCCCAAACACACCTCCAGGCTGTGTAAGGGCTATTTGACCAAGAAGAAGAGTGTTGGGGTGCTACGCCAGATGACCTGGCATCCACAGTCACCAAAACTGAACCTAATCGAGATGGTTTGGGGTGAGCTGGACCGCTCACCGCTTCAATTTTGAATAAATCCCCAACAATGTCACCAGCAAAGCACCCCCACACCATCACACCACCTCCTCCATGCTTCACGGTGGGAACCAGGCATGTAGAGTCCATCCGATTCACCTTTTCTGCTGCAAAGCAGTAATCAAAGCAAAAGGTGGATACTTTGAAGAACCAAGAATATAAGACATATTTTCAGTTGTTTCACACTTTTTTGTAAAGTGTAATGTATAATTCCGCATGTGTTAATTCATAGTTTTGATGCTTTCAGTGTGATTCTACAATTTTCATAGTCATGAAAATACAGAAAAATCTTTGAATGAGGTGTGTCCAAACTTTTGGTCTGTACTGTATATTTATAATATATATTATATATATTATATATACATATATATATTGTAGTGTGACTAATGGCTGCATAATTAATGGGAGGTATGTGTCAGAGGGATGGCTGTTCCCTGTGATGTAAACCGGAGTATTTTTTCTTTAGTGCACGTAAGCCCTAAGTAGTTGTTGTTCACACTTTGTTGTGGGTTATGGGTAGCTCTGAGAGATGGGAGGGTCTGGCTACACATATACCTCACCCTGAGGTGAGAGAGCTCACTGTACCCCTTTTTCCCTGCAGAAGCCTGTGTGTGGTTTTGAGTTTGAGGATGTCATGATCACGTGACTAACCATGTGGTAGGTACCTTGGTGTGGTTACAGTTATGTAATGGAGGTGTGTTTGGCACATGGCAGTGAATGTTTGGGAGTCTGTCAGTGTGGACAGATTTCCATGTGTCCAGGCTGGACACTACAGAATGGTCTGTGTGCAGTGCAGGCTACTCTGAGCCAGAGGAAGGAGGTCTGTGAGATATCTCTGGAGTGGACAGTCTGACAACCATGAGTGATACTGACCGGGGTCAATGAGAAGAGTTTATGGGATACCTCTGAGGATAAGAGGCATCTGGAAACCTGTGTGGCCGACACCAACAGGTAATGGTTAGGAATCCGTGTTATGCTGACCGGGGTCAGTGATAGACTGTGTTTACACTATAGAGAAGTGTTTGTGGGATTCTTCTGTGGAGAAGAGGCATCCGGGAACCTGTGTGGTCAACATCAACAGGTAACGGACAGGAATCCGTGTTATGCTGACCGGGTCAGTGAGAAGTGTTTGTTGGATACCTCTGAGTAGAAGAGGCATCCGGGAACCTGTGTGGCCGACCCCGACAGGTAACGGACAGGAGTCTGTGTTTTGCTGACCGGTGTCAGTGAGAGACTATATTTATTCTATAAAGCTGAAGGTGTTACTGATATTGTACTGGGGCTGCATACTACTAGGTTCCTGAGGAGCGGTTTATGATGTACTTTAATAAACCGAATTAACTTTTTTAATCCTGAGTGTCCCAGGTTATGCCTCAATGACCAGCAAAGTGAGTAAATCCCGTCTACAGATAGTGTGGGACGTTACAATTGGTGCTAGTCTGCGGGCAACGGTCCAGGGAGCACTTGTGCTGGTGTTTGCTGTCCATTAATTTTTTTAATTTTTTTTTTCCTCAAGTCAGCTTGCTGTGGCTCAGCGGGGCCACAAAGACTGAAAGCGTCTGGCGGTAATTCGGCGGGGTTACGAAGGTAGTCAACATCCTCAACGCAGAGTTGTCTGGAGACCGCAAAGCTGTCTGGAGGTTTGCAGAGCCGATGCAGAGCAGTTGCAGCAAGAGGTTCTGCAGCAGCAGGAGCTGCAGTAGCACTCACAGGAGCCTAGCTGTGAGGAACTGTTAGGGAAGATAGACTGCCATGCACAGGCAGTGAGGGGCCTGTAGGAGGACATGGGGAGTCCACGGCATGCACCTAAAAAAGGGGTGGAGTCCCAAATGAGGATAGTAGCTGAAAAATGGGAGGAGCTTTCAAAAGTCACGGCACCGGTTCCCTCAGTGGACATGTCTGGGAAACAGCGGTGTTTGTGTTTTACCTATTCTGAGTGTGGTATTGACTTCCTGTTTGATGACAGGCCGCAGTTGTGTACCGTGATGTTACATTGGGAAGGAGTCTCTGGACGGTTGGACTCAAAGAGTCAGGTGACTCTGATGGGAACTCCACTTGTTCTGTCTGTCTGAGATAAAGGTCAAGGTTCTCTGCATCCATGGGGTCACTGTGGACTATACAGTGGTTAGAGTGATCATGGATATGTCCAAAAGTGTCGAGTGTCAAGATGGCGGTATAACACCGAAACTTATTGTACCCCTTTGAGAGGGACCGGGACTTTGTGTTGTTTGAAGATGCATGGGAAGTTGATGAAGTGTGGGGTTGCTCAGAGGAGAGACGGAATGGTCGTATGGAAGCCCCACTACAGCAGCAGACTGTGGGGATTCGTGTTAATGAGATGTATAAAGAGTAGGAGGTAGCACCAACTAAGGTCGATAGTCCAGAGTTCCGGGTGACCGGAAGCAAGTGTGGGTCTGACCAACTCGGAGACTTAGCTGGGGTGACCAATTGTGTGCCCGTGGGTAACGGGGGAGCTCCAGGAAAGGGGTTCGACGCCTGCTTAAGTGGGGACTTGCTGTTCCAGGCTGACAAGGTGAGTGGGCATGACTCCAATTCAGACTGTGACTCGAACGCAATGGGAAGAGTGTGCAGTTAAGGAGACCACTTTATCTCTCGCAAAATCCAGCACACAGGGAGTTGGTGAAGGGCTGGAATTAAAACAGACCTGTAGTAGACCCACAGAAACCATAGAGGCGGGTGCAGAATCAGGTGGAGCTCTGAAGAGGCAGAGTATGGGTGAGCAAGAGAGCCCATCTGAAAATCTGATTGAAGAACTGATGGTGCGACATGTGCTGGCCAAAAGAGAGCAGGACCACGAGATAGAGCTGCTTGAAGAGACAGTGAAAGAGACAGTCGAGCGAGAAAGGGTCCTGAGACAAGCGATTGAGCACAGAGTGGATGAGCTGGAGAAGGAAGTCTCTGAGCTCAGAGGTCACCTGTCAGCATGTAAAACCATGAACAAGGCCCTATTGGAAGATACGGAGGTGCTCAGAGAGGCCCAAGAGAAGCATCAGCAGGACCTTCTCCGGAGAGAGGATGCTTGTTGCTGCTTGGTAGAGGGGCGAGATAAAGTTCTCCGAGAGCTCAAGATAGAGAAGGAGTCTAATGCCCAGTTCCAGACATCCACAGATGACCGGGAAATCGAACTGTTGCGCTCTCCCGATCTGATCGCAATGAAGGAGCATGAGCTGGAGAGGCTGACCAAAGAAGGGGCATCCACGGAGGAAGAAATCCAGCAGGGGAAGTGCCACACAGACGGCCACACAAGGGAGGTCGACGTCTTGGAAAACTGCGCTGACTCTCAGGACGAGGAGGTCCAACAGTAGGTCCAAGAAGGTGAGACTTTGGTTTTCAAGTGTGTTATAGAGGTACCAGAAGATATGCAAGAAGCTTGTGCCAGTGAGGATGTGCAAGAGGCCTTTAGAAAGGTAATAGAAGTGTGTCTTGTGTACTGGGCCCCAGAGATTCAGCAGTTGGTCATACTGTCGACTAGGGAAGTCACAGTGAATCAGGTGTCTATCTTGAGGGTTATGCACCTACAGTAGAATGCCTCCGCACTAAACAGAGGATCATATTGAGGAATAAGAGAGCTGCATGACGTCTGGAGTGTATGAGGAGAGCTGAAAGTCAGCTGGGCATTGTAGAAGACATCTTTCATGTGCCCAGAGGTCTGGTGAGGAAAGTCATTGGAAGAATTGGGAAAGTGATGCAGGAGATTGTGAACAGATCCGGTGTGATGAGAGTGAGGATTCCGGCTGATGACGAAGCCCAGGTCATGGGTGAAGATGGGATGGCGCCATTCCTTGTTGTCGGATCCATGGAGAGCCTTGGGACTATCGTATGCTCCTGGAGTATTGCATGGCATACCTGAAAGAGATAGAGCAGCTAAGACTTGAGAAGGGGCAGATCAATAGAGAGCTGCAGGAAATAGGAAGAAGATGGCGGCCACCTTCAACTCACGGTTTAGAGAGACAAAGAGGTTCTCTAAAGACTGGAAGTCCTCAAGCTGAAGCTAACAGAGGACATAGAGACAAATGGAAGTACTTCTCTCCAGGGAATAAAGACCATAGGAGAAATGGCCATCAGAGAGATAACAGAAGGTGGTCTGATGGAAAAGGTAAAAGTAGTGATGCCTCAGTTAGCTCAGGGCTGAGTGACCTAGGTGGGAGACCTTGTAGCGGACATGGTGACAAAGAGTCAGACCAGATAGGAGGTATGGGTGCAAGGGAATCGAGACGCCATACTGACCACTGGGGATGCGGGTGGTCTGACAAGGGGGCATCTCTATCAAAGGATCTGACGGAGTTAGATGATAAATGCCTACAAAAGGGTTCAGTAGCAGGGCCCGACTTAGATGGTTTTACTGACAGGGATGACTGAAAAGAGTCTCTGGTCAGGTAAGAGATAGTGCCAAGCCCCACGGCATTAGGCAGAGGGGGGAGGTATGTAGTGTGACTAATGGCTGCATAATTAATTGGAGGTATGTGTCACAGGGATGGTTGTTCTATGTGATGTAAACCGGAGTATTTTTTCTTTAGTGCACATAAGCCCTAAGTAGTTGTTGTTCACACTTGTGTCCAGGTTACGGGTAGCTCTGAGAGATGGGAGGGTCTAGATACACATATACCTCACCCCGAGGTGAGGGCACCCACTGTACCCCCTTTTCCCTGCAGAAGCCTGTGTGGTTGTGAGTTTGAGGACCTGTGGTGATGTCACGATCACGTGACTACCATGTGATAGGTACCTGGGTGTGGTTACAGCTATGTAATGGAGGTGTGTTTGGCACATGGCAGTGAGTGTTTGGGAGTCTGTCCGTTTGGACAGATTTCCATGTATCCAGGCTGGACACTACAGAATGGTCTGTGTGCAGTGCCGGCTAGTCTGAGCCAGAGGAAGGAGGTCTGTGAGATATCTCTGGAGTGGACAGTCTGACAACCATGAGTGATACTGACCGGGGTCAGTGAGAAGAGTTTATGGGATACCTCTGAGGATAAGAGGCATCTGGAAACCTGTGTGGCCGACACCAACAGGTAACGGACAGGAATCCGTGTTATGCTGACCGGGGTCAGTGAGAGACTGTGTTTACACTATAGAGAAGTGTTTGTGGGATACCTCTGAGAAGGACAAGCATCCGGGAACCTGTGTGGTCAACACCGACGGGTTAACGGACAGGAATCCGTATTATGCTGACCGGGTCAGTGAGAAGTGTTTGTTGGATACCTCTGAGGAGCAGAGGCATCTGGGAACCTGTGTGGCCGACACTGACAGGTAACGGACAGGAGTACGTATTATGTTGACCGGGGTCAGTGGGAGACTGTGTTTATTCTATAAAGCTGAAGGTGTTAAGGATATTGTACTGGTGGCTGCATGCTACTAGGTTCCTGAGGAGTGGTTTATGCTGTACTGTAATAAAACGAATGGACTTTTTTAACTCTGAGTGTCCCAGCGTATGCTTCAACGACCAGCAAAGTGAGTAATCCCCGTACATAGATAGTATGGGAAGTTACAATATATATATAAGAGAGAGAGAGAGAATAGCTATATATATATGTATATATATATATATATATATACAGTATATATATATAGAGAGAGAGATAGATATATATAGATATATGTATTTATATTTATACACATGTGGTCATGAGTTTTATTTTTTTTTAAATTCTGTGGAAGCATGGTTGGAAAGCAATGTCTGACTTTCATTTTTTCATTTTCATAGATTTTTGATTTATTATTATTTTTGTCAGATTCAAGTTATTTCTGTCACCATTGTGGCTTTTTCTGTCATTGAAGGAGGGGTACCAACAATTTTGACCACGTGTGTATATGTAGTGCTCTGCATAAATGAGTACACCCCTTTGAAAATTAAGATTTTCATCAATATTAAACTGAACACATGTAATTTTGATAAGACTGAGTTTCATAGAAGTTTTTTAACCCATAACATGAAAGTGAGATTAAAAATATAATTTCAAAATCTTCCATTTTACTCAAATTAGTTGATGCAAAATGAATATACGGTACCTCACATAAAGAAACACTACATCCAGTATTTTGTATGACTTTCTTGATTTTTAACGACAGGACCAACTTTTCTAGCCATGGAATGAAAAAGTTAATGACATGTTCCAACATCTATCTTTTCCGTTCTTCAATAACAAGAGATAGAGATGCTCAACTTGTCTCTTCAGAAATATATATATATATCTACACACACATTGATATATACAGTGGGGAAAATTAAAATTTGAATATTTGATACACTACCAACTTTGCAAGTTTTACAACCTACAAAAAAGAAGTCTATAATGTTTATCGTAGGTACACTTCAACTGTCCTTTTGTATTTTAGGTAATAAAAAAAGTTGTAATTTTTACATTTTAAGACAGCAACCATGTGTTCTTCTAAACAGCTGCCTAGCTCCCTGAAAATGAAAATGGTGAAGGCCCACAAAGCAAGGAGAAGGCTATAAGAAGATAGCAACATGTTTTCAAGTTGTCCTTTCCTCAGTTCTAAATGTAATTAAGAAATGGTAGTTAACAAGAACAGTGGAGGTCAAGATAAGGCATGGAAGACCAAGCAAAATTTCAGTGAGAGCTGTTCGCAGGACTGCTAGAGAAGCAAATCAGAACCCCTGCTTGACTGCAAAGGAATTTTAGAAATATTTAGCAGTCTCTGGAGTTGTGGTACAAATATGGCCTTAATTTAAAAGTCATCAGAAGAAAACCTCTCCAGCGACTTCACCATAAAATTTAACATCAGATGTATGCAAAAGTACATATAAACAAGCCTGATGCATTTTAGAAACAAGTCCTGTGTACTGATGAGGTTAAAATAAAACTCTTTGGCCACAATGATTAATGGTATGTATGGAGAAAAAATCGGACAGAATTTCAGGAAAGGAACACCTTGCCAACCATTAAGCATGGAGGTGGGGAGGTGGGTCAATCATGATTTGGAACGAGGAACATTTCATGGGTAGAAGGAAGAATTGAATAAATGAAATTTCAACAGATTCTTGATGCAAAAATAACACCATTTGTAATAAAAAGAAAAAAAAAGGTGAAGTTGAAAAGATGGCTTTTACAAATGGATAGTGTTCCTAAACACACATGAAAATCCACAATAAGTCTGGGGCTAGACTTCAGTGCAGGGAAGATGACCCAGGAATCTCACAGAACTAGAAGAATTTTACAAGGAAGAATAAAAAAATCCTTCAAACAATTGAAAGATTTTTGGCTGGCTGCAAATTGAGTTTACAAGCTGTGATACTTTAAAATAGGGTGCTATTAGGTACTAACCGTGCAGGATACCCAAACCTTTGCATTGAACCATTTTCATTTTTGTAATTTTTAAAATGTAGATTACAATATATTTTTTGGCCTAAAATATAAAGGAAATGTTTTATTTTTAACTTTAGACCTTTTAGAGATCATTTCATGTTCAACTTGCCTAACTGTAGTATTGCCCACTACTGTATGGGGGGACTGTATGGGGCACTACAATATATGGGTACACTAAACTGGCAAATTTGCAATTCACCAGAATAAGTCTGGCTTGGATGTTTCAATATAGTCACTGCAGCAGTAGATGAATTGTAGAAATTGCACCTCTCCATAATGGGATCACTTTTGGGGTTTCTCTGCTGTTCTGGCACCTTAGGGCTCCGCAAATATTGCCAGTATGCTATCCTAGCCAAATCTGTCTACCAAAAAACAAAAAGCGCTTCTGCCTTCTGAGCCCTAACATGTAGCCAAACAGTAATTTTTGATGACATATAGGGCATCACTGCGTTCGGGTGAAATTGTACAATGAATTGTGGGGTCTAGTTTCACCCATTAACCCTTGTGTAAGTGACAAATTTGTAATAAACCAAAAATTTACTTTTTTACCCCTAAAATGTTGTTTTCCCATGTCTCAATGTTTTAAAATTCTGTGAAGCATCTGTGAGATCAAATTCTCACTACACACTAGATGAATTCCTTAAGCAGTGAAGTTTACAATATGGGTAGAACCTCAGGAGCTTGACTAATGGTGCCCACAATCTATTCAAACGAAATCTGCATTCTTAAAGCCAAATAGCACTCCTTCCTATCCGATCCATGCCATGCACTAAAACAATAGTGTATTGTCAAGTTCAGTAAATATTGCATAACAAATTATGGGGTCCATTTTCTCATATTACCCCTTGTGGAAATTATAAATTTTGTGCTAAAAATGTATTTTAGTGGAAAAAAATGCTTTTTTTTTCTTTTCACATTTAAATGTTATAAAGTTTTGTGAATCACCCTGTAGGTTAAAAATTATCAGTATACCCCTAGATTAATTCCTTGAGGGTCTAGTTTCCAAAATGAGGTCACTTGTGGGTGGTTTCTGCTGTTTTTACACCTCAGGGGCTTTGTTAATGGAGCCCACAATCTATTTAAACTGACTCTGCATTCTAAAAGCCAAGTAGCACTCCTTCCCATCTGATCCCTGCTTTCTGCTCAAACAGTAGTGTACAACCACTTATGTGGTACTGCCATGTTCAGTAAAAATTACAAAACAAATTATTGGGTCCATTTTCTCCTATTACCCCTCATGGAAAAGGTAAATGTGGTCACTTATGGGGGTTCATGCTGCTTTGGCATGTCAGGGCTCTGCAAATGCAACATTCATAACCTATTCCAAATAAAATTATGCTTCAAAAATAAAATAGCACTCTTTCCTTTCTAAGCCCATGTCATGTGCCCAAACAGCAATTTTTGACCACATATGTGATATCAATATGCAAATTGTGGACATCTTGTAAGGGCTTGGGGGGCGGTTATATATAACAATTATTTACAATTTTGGATAACCCAGCAAGAACACTCACTAACAAGTTCTAAAACTTAAATTTTATTGTAAATAAAATGTTGCCTAATCAATTCTAATATAGTGTAGAGGCAGTTGCCAAAATATCACTAGAGCACATGTCCTCCCCAACATGTTTCACCACCCATGTGGCATCATCAGGGATGGGACACCGCATCTGTGGTGAAACATGTTGGGGTCATATGCTCTAGTAAGTAAGTTTAGTATTACCCCACTATTTCAATTTATCACGTATTTCACATATGAGGTATCTTCGTGTAGGAGCTCCAATTGGGAATTTTTCCCATTCTTTGTCCTGTATGGACTGCAGGTTTAATCTATTATGATATTCGGATCTGTGTCTGAGATTATGTTTATCATCTATCTATGTGTTTTCACAGTTTCTATCTCAGGCCAGATGGACTTCCGTGAACGTGAGAAAGTGTGGCAAACTAAAGGGTATGCCACACTAAGCGAGATCGCTAACGAGATCGCTACTGCGTCACCATTTATGACGCAGTAGCGATCTCGTTAGCGACTTAGCTGTGTGATTCCACACACAACTCATCAGCGATCTGTGATTCCAAACACATCTCATCAGCGATCTGTATAACACCTCTGCTGTCGGGAAAACCTAGTCCCATCTGCGATGCTGGTGAAGTCGTTCATAAAGGGTGTCACACTCAGCGATTCAGGCTCACCAGCGGGACACCAATGACCAAAAAACAGCTCAGAACGTTCATGAGCGATCAACGACATCTCAGCAGGGGCCACATCGCTGCTACATGTCACACACAGCTAAAGTCGCTAACGAGATCGCTACTGCATCATAAATGGTGACGCAGTAGTGATCTCGTTAGCGATCTCGCTTAGTGTGGCATTCCCTTAAGCTTAATAGCGTGTTTGATGTTGGTTTGGGCTCATCTGGGAGTCAGAGATGCAGAGATGAAATAGA
Source organism: Oophaga sylvatica (assembly GCA_033576555.1). Taxonomy (NCBI): domain Eukaryota; kingdom Metazoa; phylum Chordata; class Amphibia; order Anura; family Dendrobatidae; genus Oophaga; species Oophaga sylvatica. The sequence continues at coordinate 282,579,598 of JARQOD010000006.1, read as the reverse complement.
GATTATTCAGAGATACAAAAATACTTGCTCCACAAACGGGCACATATTTGGTGGAATAGAGCTTTTCTTGAAAAATATGTTACTAGTGGCTATATCCCACGTGGACTACGCGTCCAGGTATTCCCCTCCTTCCCTATTAATAACGACGATTTTGTCAAAGCATGGGAGGGTGCAGCCTCAGTATGCTCTAAGACGTTCTTGGAGCTTCTGATTAAATTAAATGAGATGTCACTTAAAGATATTGATCATGATTTAAAGAACATAGAAGAGAATATTAATAAACAACTTACTAGTGAGAAAGTGACACAATTGAAAGATGAAATTGATGTTGAACAACTCAAGTGGGAAAAAGAGCTAATTGAGACTAAGTCAAGGAAATTTCAAAGGGATCAGAATGATTTCCAGAACGAACAAGTATATAGATGGAAGCTGAGAAAACCTGGGTATAGATCATCATTCTTAGCCCACAGGCGTTCCACGTCAGCATCGTCGCTCTCTTCGGTGGAGGACAGAAGTCAGGCCCCAGAGAATTCCAAGGCCTCTTGGGACAGAAGAGATTATCTTAGGATGAGTCGACCCAAGTGGGGGAGGAAGAAAAACACTAAGCGGAAATTCCCCACTTCATCTCCGGTGGATAAGAAGCCACATACTAATACATTGGAGGTGATTAATCTGTCTTCACATCCTCTATCTCAGGCACAAAAAGACGTCTTGGGTCTTGGCCTTACGTTCTCCCCATCTAACAATTTTAATTTCTTTCTAGCATTAAATAGATCTGCACCTTTTTTCCGGAAATTGGTACTCCATAAACTCCACTCCAAAACATGACCCGGATTAGGTAGTGTTTCTACTGCAGAACAAGAGGCTATTGCCATATTGGAGGAATTAGAACAAGAATCCAATCCGGGAATTACAGGTATGGGAGGGGGGAATTACAGGGGGGAACGTGGTGATTTGGCCGGTGACGAAGTATGAGGGCGAGGCCTTTAAACAGTTAAAAGATGGGGAGACGTATATCCAACTGTCGAACAATCCTATGATATCTTTTAAGGGCGAGCTCTCAGCAATATTGGAGATCGCCTTTGAAAGAGGCATTATTCCTAAAAAAACACTTGAAGATCTTCTGGTTAGGACTCCTGTGGTCCCGACCTTTTACCTACTGCCCAAGATCCATAAAGACCCTGTCTCGCCCCCAGGACGTCCCATTGTCTCTGGCATCGGAGGGTTATGTGATCCAATATGCTCATTTATTGAGCACTACTTACAGCCACAGGTAGAGACACTTCCCTCCTTTGTCAGAGACACAACGGACGTCCTGAGGCGTCTTGATGGCCTATTCTTGGAACTTGATACCCTGATGGTGGTGGCGGATGTTGAATCTCTATATATGAGCATACATCATGTACATGGTCTCCAGGCTGCACAATTCTATTTGGAGGCCAGTAATCTTGATCCTGATCTTCGGGAGTTGATATTGGACTTGTTGCGGTTCATACACACTCATAACTTTTTTACCTTTAAAAATCGTTTTTATCTGCAGAAACATGGTACCACCATGGGGGCGGCCTGTGCGCCCTCCTATGCAAACCTCTTTCTTGGGTATTGGGAGAGGGGTTTGCTATTGGATGGCACAGAGGCCGTCCCCCCAGGTACTTGGGTGGTACCGCTATATAGATGATATTCTGAAAACTAAGAGAACAAAGAGCTAAACAGCATTTTTATGAATCATAAAATAGAATTTTTATTAGTAACAACCATTCATATCAAAGATATGTACAGTAAAAACGTACATACAGTGACAATGACAAGAAAGAACCACCTCACATACTACTCAATTGCCTCCAAAAAATTGGTAAGTCAAAAATACATGGGATTGGTGATCTCACATGCATTTAACAGTACAAGATAGATGGTGATTGCCTCGGTGCGACAGATCACAGCAAAATCAATATGGCCATGTGGATGTCCACTGGGCGACATAAGTATTAATGTGTCATACATTGGCAGGCACCATCCAGATAATGATTGCCACAATGTGATAGATCACAACAAGGTCAATATGGCCATGTGGATGTCGACTAGGCGATATAAGTATCAATGTGTCACACATTGGCAGGCACATCCAAAAAAGTGAATATCTTTGATATGAATGGTTGTTACTAATAAAAATTCTATTTTATGATTCATAAAAATGCTGTTTAGCTCTTTGTTCTCTTAGTTTTCAGCTTTTTTGAGCTGGCATAATTAAGCCAGATGTGGTATTATTTCATAAACCATCTGGGTTTCTTCAAATGTAAAATTTGGGACTATATATGTTATAGATGATATTCTGTTTCTGTTGCAGGGTTCAATTTCAGATCTGGATGAATTTATGGGGGGTCTGAACTGCAACGACCTCAATATCAAACTCACATATTCATACAATCGCAGCTGTACATCATTCTTGGATATAGAGATTAAGATTGGTGACGATGGATATGTAATGACTGACTTGTATCGGAAAACGACTTCCGTTAATTCTTTATTGCACGCGTCATCACCACACCCCCCCGCCACCATCAGGGCTATCTCTACAGGCCAATTTTTACAGGCACGTAGAATCTGCACAACTGATTCAGCATTTGAAAGACAGGCTCTGGATCTTGGGCAGAGGTTTAGGGATCGGGGCTACAGTAACCGATGTATCAATAAAGGATATTTGAGGGCGAGACATACCGAAAGGAGTGATCTGTTGCGGCCTCAAAAAAGAAATCTAACAATAATGAATGGGTCATACGGTTTATTTCAACTTATAACCAGCAATGGGGGACCATGCATGACATCTTAAATAAACATTGGTCCGTATTAATGACAGACCCTCTTCTGCAACAGCGGCTCCCTATATATCCCCAAATGACTGAAAGAAGGAGCAAAAATTTAAGGGACATATTAGTATCAAGCCACTACGTGGCAAAATCTCAACCCCTAATTAATGGAAAAGAAAAAACCACGGGTTTTTACCCTTGTGGTAGATGCTTAGCATGTCGCAATCATGTGAGATCCACGTACTTCACATCATCGGACAGACTCAAGAAATATAGTATAAAAAATTATAATACGTGCTCAACAACAAATGTGTATTTTGCCAGCTGTACTTGCAATTTGCTCTATATTGGTCTTACAACTCGGGAATTACGTGTGAGGACACATGAATACATCAGGGATATTTAGGCCGCCCGTGATGTGGATGACGTGGAGTCACTTAAAACGATCCCAAGGCACTTTCGCCTTAAACATAAATGTAGATATAGTGAGTTAAAAATTAAGGGGATTGAACATGTGAGTCTAGGCATTCGAGGGGGTGATAGTAGTTGCATCCTGGCACAAAAAGAGTGTCGTTGGATTGTGACGTTCAATACTATGGTCCCCATGGGTCTTAATGAACACCTAAGTTTTGCGTCATATCTCTAGGTCTTCTCTGCATCTCTCTCTCCACAGTTGACATTTTTGCTGTTTTTTGTCTTTTGTGTATTTAATTTATATTATTCCTCTCTCTTTTTTCAGTATGTGAATCATTTGGATAATCCTTATAGATTGATTTTCCACAGCTTTTGGAAATGAGTGGACTTCCCTATCCCATCATTATGGGAGAATCGTGAATTGTACCTTGCTCTCAATATATATATGCTTCATATAACGTTTTTCTATATTTGGCTGTTCTATCTTTTGTGACGGCTTGTGATATTAAGTTCTGTGTAAAATGTGCATATTGCTACATGCTACTGTATGATCAAATTTTTGTATGTTGTATGGTTTACATTTTTTGTATATACAGTACAGACCAAAAGTTTGGACACACCTTCTCATTCAAAGATTTTTCTGTATTTTCATGACTATGAAAATTGTAAAATCACACTGAAGGCATCAAAACTATGAATTAACACACCACAAAAGCACCCCCATATCATGACACCTCCTCCTCCATGCTTCACGGTGGGAACCAGGCATGTAGAGTCCATCCGATCACCTTTTCTGCGTGCAAAGCAGTAATCAAAGCAAAAGGTGGCTACTTTGAAGAACCTAGAATATAAGACATATTTTCAGTTGTTTCACACTTTTTTGTAAAGTGTAATGTATAATTCCACACGTGTTAATTCATAGTTTTGATGCCTTCAGTGTGATTCTACAATTTTCATAGCCATGAAAATACAGAAAATTCTTTGAATGAGAAGGTGTGTCCAAACTTTTGGTCTGTACTGTACATTGCTGCTCTATTTCGGACCTGTATTGTACTTACTGGCTTATTATATATGTATTGATCTATTATGTATATGTCTTGTACTAGTTATTATATTTATGGTCTGCTATGGATATGTGACTTTGAAAGCACGATATATTTTTAATGGATAAATTCGCTCTGAACCGTATTGTATATGGAGTAAGGAGCATTTGTGTATATTTAGACATATATATGGGCCGTATTGGAATTTTTTCAATCATATATTGTATTAATGTCCTGGAGTAGGATAGCGCTTTCATGAAATGATGATTCGCATGCATATTTGTTTGCATTATATCTAATTATGCAGCATATTGTATTGGAATGTTAAGGGCACATTTTGCCCTTTTTCAAGATGGCCACGTCTATACTTTGCCTGCTGCGTGTTGACTCCGCCTCCCCCTCTTCTCGCGGTGCCTCGGGGCGGTGCGCGCTCCATTGACGTCATCTGGGTGCACCCATGGAGCGTGCCGTCGCCGCTCCATGGGTGAGGGATGCGGCGTCCACATGTGTTGCGGGTTCTCCCACTCAATGAGGGATATTAATAGGGATATGAGAGGTTCATTACACTACAGCGCCACGAAGAAGCAACTGCGAAACGCGCGTCGGGGTGCGTTCTGCACAGTATATCAATATGGGTGAGTCATTATACTAACCACTGTGGAGCTAATTTTTGTATTACTTGTCATCTCTCCCATTTCCTGACCAGAGATCCGGACTCTGTGCAGGACTAAACATATATATATTTGGACTTCATATACATATGGGAGAATCTGCTACATTGAGGCATATGTATTTTCTTGACTAACTATATTTTAGTATTTGACTCCCCCCCATTTCCATCTACATATTGATTGCTGTGCAGGTGCATTGTACATTCCAGCAGCAGTTCCTATGTCATCTCAACCGCTATAAGCTTTTTATTGATATCTATGTGATTTCTGAATACTGCATTACTTATCCATTACTAATAATTTATTAATAATAAAATCATTCATATTTTTGGTATTGGTGTGTTGCTCCAGTTCTTGTTGTGGTTAAATTAAAATAGTATGGTAATACTAAACATGAGACATTCTGTCCCCATGTTGCCTAATCAATTCTAATATAGTGTAGAGGCAGTTGCCAAAATATCACTAGAGCACATGTCCTCCCCAACATGTTTCACCACCCATGTGGCATCATCAGGGGATGGGACACCACATCTGTGGTGAAACATGTTCGGGGTCATATGCTCTAGTAAGTAAGTTTAGTATTACCCCACTATTTCAATTTATCACATATTTCACATATGAGGTATCTTCGTGTATGGAAGAAATTGCGTAACAATATATGGTGTCCATTTCTTTCCTATTATTTATTGTTAAAATTATGAATTTGGTGCTAAGACAACATTTTAGCAGAAAAAACATATTATTTTTGTTTTCACATCCACATTTTAAAAAAATTCTGTGAAGCACCCACTGCTCAACACATCCCTAGATGAATTCATTGATGGGTTTAGTTTCCAAAATGTTGTCCCTTTGTTTTTGTTTCTTCTGTTTTGGTACCTCAGGGGCTCTGCAAATGAGAATGTCTGCAATCTATTGAAGCCAAATTTAGATTCCAAACACCAAATGTCACTTCTTCCATTCCAAGCCCTGCCATGTACTAAAACAAAACTTTTTGACTTCATGTGTGGTATCCACATGCTCAGGAGCAAGTGGGTAACAAACTGTGTGGTTTACTTTTTCCTTTTGCAAAAGTGAGAAATATGGGGCTAAAGCAGCGTTATCATGAAAAAAATGAAATTTTTTAATATGACGACCAAATGTTATCAAATTCTACGTAGTAACTGTAAGTTAAAAATGCTCACAATACCCCTGAATAATATCCTTGAGGGGTGTAAGTTCCAAAATGGGGTTATTTATGGGGGGTTTCCGATATTTGAAGTTCTTAGGGCTTTGCAAATGCAACTTGGTACCCCCAAACTTCCAGCCAAACTTGTTCTCCAAAATTCAAATAGTGCTCCTTCCCTCATGAGACCTGCTATTTGTCGAAACAGAGGTTTCTGATTACATGTAGGGTATCAATGTGCTTAAAAGGAACTAGGTAACAAATAGTGGGGTCCATTTTCTTCTGCTATTTCTTGTAAAAGTGAAAAATTGGGGCTGAAGCAACATTTTAGACTAGTAAAATTACAATTTTTTATTCACCTTTATATTAATTGCTGTGTAGCACCTGAAGGATTAAAAAATTAATTGAGAGCAGTTGTGAATTATTTGAGGAATGTGGTTTAGTTGAGTTTCCAATATATAGGCCCCTTAAAGTCCATTTAATTCTGATTAGGTCGGTAAATAAACAGGATTTGTAAATTTCATGAAAGCAAAATAAAATTGCTACTAAACTTTTAGTGCAGAAATAAAATAGACATATGAGAAATGTTATTTATTAACTGGTTTAAGGATATAAATATTGAAAATTTGAAAATTGCGAATTTTCACTAATAAATGCAAAACATATTGACCTAAATTTACCACTAACCTAAATTACAATGCGCCATGAAAGCACAGTTTCAGAGCCACTTGTAAGGGTCTGCGGAACGCACCAAATATATGATGTAGAGAGGTGCATTCGCAGCCCGGGGTCCACCGTGCAGGCGGAGAGTGCTGCTAGTAAAATGGCGCAAGAAGCGAACTCTGTTATCCCGCAGAGTCGCCAAAATAAACGCCGTAATGCGCTGTGGCAATTTGTGCGAACTCTGTTACTCCACAGAGCCGCTAGAAGGAGTGCGCAGCGCTATATGGCGATGTGTGTGAACTCACTTAACACTACTGAGTCGCAAAATAAACACGCTAGGGCGCTATCTAGCGTTGAAAGCGAACCCTGTTACGTCACAGGGCCGCTGAGACAAACTTCTGTGTCCTGTCGGGCACCCAGGTACACAGTTAACTGCTAAGCGAACATAGAACGTGATCATGTGCTAATGTCCTCGCGGGAGTCACCCGCAATCTATGGCGTCTGAACGCCAGACCCTGAATACGGCAATCAAACTCCTCACCGGTTATGCCGGTAATCTAGGGCATCTAGGACACCGACCCTGACCAGCTATCATACCAAGCTCCTCACCGATTAAGTTGGTATTGTAATGGCGTATTTCAGCCGCTCTAACCACACACACGCATGACCACACTGGCGCAAAGCATATAACGGTTGATACTAGCGCATGGCGGCTCAGCATTGCCACCCTTTTATAGTAACAGCTACAGGACCTGCCAGAAGAAGGCCCAATGAGAAACTGTTCCAAAACACATGTAGTTTCAGGACCTTCCTGGCGGACCAATAAGATCAGCTGCAGGACCTGAACATGTGACCCCTGATCTCCAATGAGAGATCTTACCCTGGGCATGCTCAGAAGGGGAAACGCAGGACTACGTCCCCAAGACATCTGCTCCAGCACTGGCTACAACAGAAGATTCAGGAGGAGCAGCAGCAAGTCTCTGCACAGTACTGGAACGGGCAAGACGCTGGGACCGCCGTCTCTGCTGAGCAGGCTCCACTGCGGACGGAGATGAATGGAGGACTGCAGCGGGACCGGTTCGAGACTCCCCTTGTGCAGCAGCGGGAACTTGAACCCTAACACCACTGGGATACATCAAAGCGTTTCAGAGTTATTGCCACAGGAAGTGACACTGGTCAGAATTTAAAAATTTGACCTTGTCATTAAGGTTAAAATTGTCTCTATCACAAAGGTGTTAAACGAGAAATGAAACAATGGACATGTGTAAGACCAGATGTTCAGGACTCGTAGGCCATCAAGGATAAGGTCATTTTAGTTACACTGCAGCATATTATATGAACGATCCTTCCTAAATATCTAAAAATATTTGCTTCATGATAATTGTGCAGTCTAAGCAGGCTGCAATCACCCTACAAACAAGCATCCTTCTCAGCAGCACATTTTCCTGTGTAAACAATGGCAGCCTAGTTAGTGATCAGTTAGTGGGCATCTGAAACAGTCTGCATGGGTAAACAGGTTATTAAAGGACCTTTGAGCAAGTATATTGCAGGACATCTGTTGTTTCACACTGCACATCAAATTAACCCTTAGTAAATTGTTTCAAATGGGTTTACTTTCTTTTGTTCATCTAGATAACACCAAGCAGCACCTATTCTACTTTCTAACCCATAAACATCTCTGCTACTAATTGCACCCTACGGTTTGTAATATTATATTTTGATGTTTAGCTTAACACCTGGATGGTAATCCACAACTGACATACTATATAATATTTCCCTGGGACACCAGCCAAAAGCTTTCTGCTCTTTGAAGTTATCTGATTTCAAAAGGATTTTGTGCATTTATTATATAACATTCTTATAAGGCATAGAGGATTAAGGTAAAGAATATTTTGTTTTATTTGACAATCAAGAATATTACATTTCTATAGGTTAACTGTGGAAAGTGGGGTGTAAGTGCCCTAAAAAAAACATTGCCGAGGGGTATCTGGTTGAGTATATAAAGTGATATAACAGAACTGACCAAGGTTTATTGATAAGTGAGCTGAGGCAAGTCCTTACATGTGAAAGGCTTTGAGGTTTCTCTATTGTAAATGGGAGAAATTAGTGCATTATATTATAGCAATATAAAAGGTCACAAAAGGACATACATTTCAAAAAACATAAAAGGAAAAAAAAACATTCCCAACACCAGGTCACAAAACCAATATGTTACAGGATGCAGCAGACACCCATTATAAAGGCAGGTGAAGCACAGGTGCAAAATACTGATGAGTCAACCACTCACACACCTACCAATTCATGAAGGGGCGGTTACCTAGTATAAAATGCACCCATATATTGCTTGTATAGTACGCCAGTTACACTGATATGTCTACTGCACCCTGAAGTATATTGGGTTATTTGACCTGGTGTTGGTAAGTAAGGATGATTTTTTTCTGTGATGTTTATAATAGTATTTTACACAACATAACAATAAAACTTGCAAACAATTAAAATATTAGATATTAAAATTCTTAAAAACCCAGTAAACATATTATAAATACAGAAAGTAAACTTAAATGAACCGTCATTCCTAAACGAATTAATCTGCAGATAAAGTTATCGCAGGTTACTAACTTAAGGGTAGCCACACTAAACATATCGCTACGGATCGCTAAAAACGTCACTATTTAGCGATCCGTTAGCGATATTGTCAGTGCGGCAGTTTCAGCGACGACTCTGCTGTGATCTCGCTCGTCGTGGATCGTTCCGGACCCTTTTATCGCTGGCGCTCCGCGGGTAAGTATCTAATCGCTGTGTGCACCTTTTTTAGCGATTTAGCGTATTGTACCGCTAAAGTCGTTAAGAGATCGCTAACGGCGATAGTCGTTAACTATATCGCTAATGTGGCGCATTTAGCGATATAGAAACAATCCGCTAGGATCTCATAGTATGCAACGCTAAGAGATCGCTAGGGTCTTAGTGTGCGTCCTTACAAGCTGCCAATCTATTATTGACAGTCTGGCTACTGGATAATAGTCTACTCCATTCATACAGTAGCGAGACTGGAAGCACATCCCGACTCTTTACCCACAGCTCACGCTGCAGTGCATCTATGTAGACCAGACCCGGGCAAGGGCGGCCCGCGGGCCGCACGGCCCGCCGGCTGTCAGTGACCGGCCCGCGGAGGTAGGGGGGGATTCAGCCCATGGGTGGGATTCAGCCGGTTCTCCCCGGTTCGATGGAACCGGTTGTTCAAAAAGCAGCGGTTCCCCGAACCGGGGAGAATGAGAGCGGCTATCCGGTACTATTTTGCACCTGAGAGTCGGAGGTTCCCTGTGCCGGCTGTCAAGCTGACAGCCGGCGCAGAGAAGCTGCTGCGTGCTGGCTCCCAGGAATCAATTGCACTGGCGTCTATACAGACGCCAGTACAATTGAAGCTCTGACTGCGGGTCAGAGCGACGCCAGCAGCGTGATCAGGTCATGTGATCACGCTGCTGACGTCACTCGCCGGTGGCGCCCAGAAGGGGGACTTGCTCTGGTGGTAAGTGTGCTCCAGAGGAGCTGAAGAAACCACTGAAGACGGGGGTACATAATGTGGGGTGACATGGGGGAGTACTTTATTGTGGGGGGATTAGGAGTGGGAATGATGGGGGGAGTACTTTATTGTGGGGGGATTAGGAGTGGGAATGATGGGGGAGTTCTTTATTGTGGGGGGATTAGGAGTGGGAATGATGGGGGAATACTTTATTGTGGGGGGATTAGGAGTGGGAATGATGGGGGGAGTACTTTATTGTGGGGGGATTAGGAGTGGGAATGATGGGGGAATACTTTATTGTGGGGGGATTAGGAGTGGGAATGATGTGGGAGTACTTTATTGTGGGGGGATTAGGAGTGGGAATGATGGGGGAGTACTTTATTGTGGGGGATTAGGAGTGGGAATGATGGGGGGAGTACTTTATTGTGGGGGATTAGGAGTGGGAATGATGGGGGAGTACTTTATTGTGGGGGGATTAGGAGTGGGAATGATGGGGGAATACTTTATTGTGGGGGGATTAGGAGTGGGAATGATGGAGGAATACTTTTTGTGGGGGGATTAGGAGTGGGAATGATGGGGGGAGTACTTTATTGTGGGGGGATTAGGAGTGGGAATGATGGGGGAGTACTTTATTGTGGGGGGGATTAGAAGTGGGAATGATGGGGGTACTTTATTGTGGGGGGATTAGGAGTGGGAATGATGTGGGAATACTTTATTGTGGGGGATTAGGAGTGGAAATGATGGGGGAGTACTTTATTGTGGGGGGATTAGGAGTGGGAATGATGGGGGGAGTACTTTATTGTGGGGGATTAGGAGTGGAAATGATGGGGGAGTACTTTATTGTGGGGGGATTAGGAGTGGGAATGATGGGGGAAGTACTTTATTGTGGGGGATTAGGAATGGGAATGATGGGGGAGTACTTTTTTGTGGGGGATTAGGAGTGAAAATGATGGGGGAGTAATTTTTTGTGGGGGATTAGGAGTGGGACTGATGGGGGAATACTTTATTGTGGGGGGATTAGGAGTGGGAATGATGGGGGAATACTTTTTGTGGGGGGATTAGGAGTGGGAATGATGGGGGATTACTTTATTGTGGGGGATTAGGAATGGGAATGATGGGGGAGTACTTTTTTGTGGGGGATTAGGAGTGTAAAGGATGGGGAGTATTTTTTGTGGGGGATTTGGAGTGGATGTGCGGTATTTACGTGTGGGGGGATTTGGAGTGGAGATGGGGGGCTATTTTATGTGTGTAGGGATTTGGAGTGGGGATGGGGGGCTATTTTATGTGTGGGGGATTTGGAGTGGGGATGGGGGCTATTTTATGTGTGGGGGGATTTGGAGTGGGGATGGGGGTATTTAATATGTGTGGGGGGATTTGAGGGTACTGAAGAGTATGTATGTATGAGGAAACAGTATGGGGGATGGTTGCAGACAGTATGGGTGAACGGGTGAATGTATGTGGACACAGTATGGGGAGTCAGGGGTATGTGTGAGCAGACAGTACAGTGAGGGGGTAAATATATGAGGAGACAGTATGCTGAACAGGGGGGATGTGTGAGGAGGGAGGGGAATAGTGTGAGGTGACAGTATATTGCAGTATTTTTATCTAGGGGCATTATAATGACTCTTCTGTCTTTAAGGGCATCATGCGGAGAGTTGGTGCAGAAGAGCGGAGAAGATGGAGGTCTGCAGAGACGGCTGTGGATGAGAAAACTCATCATGGGATCTGGACAAGATGAAGAAAAGGAGAACGACTCCAGAGACAGCGTCATCTATAAGGTACCTTGATGTAAATATTATTTGTGATACTGACTAATTCTCATGTCTTTATTTGTTAGGAGCATTAAAGGGGTTCTCCAGGTCTGTGTCACATAGAATGACTGCAGACTCAGCACAAACCTGGACAACCCCTTTAATGCTCCTAACATAAATAAAAACATGAGAATTAGTCAATTTCAGAATTCTCACAGTGCGCACTGCACGCTGTCAGGATTCTCCTGTGCCGGTGATTTACATACATGCGTCATGTGCTGACTAGACATGTGTGGCCTCACTCAATGAAAATGAACGGAGCGAGGCCGGGCACGTCTAGTCGGAATGTGGCCAGAAGTATATAAATCACATGCTTGTGCTGACATGACCGTGTACTCTCGCCACCGGTAAGGGAGAATCCTAAAAGTGTGCAGTGCATTCGTTGTGAGAATTCAGAAGCTGCAATGTCAGGATTCAGCTCTGCAGGTCCCAGTAGTCATCACATGGACACTTCACTCATGCCATTTTCATACTTATGGTCCTGTGACAACGAGCTTCTCCTTCCTGCTTCTCTCAGTTTTTCACTGAACATTGAGAGCATTAGGGAGAGCAGCTCGTCGGTACATGACTAAGTGTGCAAATCGCATGTGTGCGGGGGGGGGCGCCGAAACAAATTCTTGCCCCGGGTGCCAGAAAGCCTAGATACGCCTCTGGCCGCAACACACCGCCAGCCCCAGCCCCCGCGGACTGATCTCTGCAGTGCGGCGATTGGATAGCGGTGCGCCCGGCCATCTTCAGTCACGAGGAGGAGCTGAAGAGAGAGGAGAGAGCAGAGGCTGCGAGGCAGAGCTGCAGAGTCTCTGAGGTACTGTGTGTGTGAGCAGCTGCCTGAGCTGCGGCGCTGCCTGGGGCTGGCCTGGCCTGGAGACTATTTGGGCAGTATGTGCTAAGTTCTATTTGGGCAGTGAGTGTAGTATGTCACTGTATTATTTGGGGCTGGGCAGTGGGCCCTCAGCACTGTATGACAGTGTGAGCAGCTGCCTGAGCTGCGGCGCTGCCTGGGGCTGGCCTGGCCTGGAGACTATTTGGGCAGTATGTGCTATTTGGGCAGTATGTCACTGTATTATTTGGGCAGTATGTCACTGTATTTTTGGGCAGTATGTCACTGTATTATTTGGGCAGTATGTCACTGTATTATTTGTGGCAGTATGTCACTGTATTATTTGGGCACTGTATGAGGTATTATATGAGCACTATGTGATGATATTATTTGGGCACTGTATTGTTTGAGCATTATGTGACGGTATTATTTGGGCACTCTGTGACTGTATTATTTGGGCACTGTATTATTTAGGCACATTCAGTGCCAGGAGCCCTTCCTTCTTGCCTGCGTCTCCTTAGCTGCTGCAGAACCTCATTTTAAAAGGGAAGGGAAGGAGAGTGGAGTGGTTTTTGTGAAGCTATGAGGGGCTGCCTTGCTTCTGCAGAACCTGTTTTTGCCTAAAACCTTTTATGTGGAAAAAAATAATCACACCTGGATCCTGCAGTTCCTCCAGGACTACAAGTCCCAGCAGAACGTGGGGAGCAGTGATGTAATCCTCCAGCCTCTGACTAGCTATACCTCCCCCCTTCTTTAAAAGAGGTTCTGCAGCTGCGGAGGGAACATATATGTATGAATCACAACCCAGCTGCTGCAGAACCTCTTGAGGGAATCCCATTCCGCAGGCTTCGGGGGTGTGGCTTCAAAATTGGATGTGGCTTAAAAAGGGTGTGGTTTAAAAATGGGTGTGGTTTACTGACGCACAAACACAGAACCTGTTGTTAAAAATTTGAATCCCACCCCTGCTTGTGTGCTGTTCTTCGCATATCCACCTCAGATATTGAACCTAACTTCAATGAACTTGTTCAGGCCCAAAACAGGCTAGATTGCTCTCATTGAACATTTTCATGTTATTGAAATGTTTAATTTTCTGTTCGTTATGAAGTTAAAGGGATGCCGTTCGTTAAAAAACTAACATGATATCTTGACCTAAAATAGCAAGTTTTTTCCAAACACTGTTAGGCTAAGTTCACACGTTGCGGAATTGCCACGGAAATTTCCGCGGCAATCCCCCACTTCTCCCACAGGAAATACGCACGTTTTTTGTATGCTGATTCCCGCCAGAATAATAGCGTTTTGCAAGCGTAATTAGCTTGCAGAATGCTAGCGTTTTCCTAGCGATCTGTAGCATCGCTTGGAAAACTGATTGACAGGTTGGTCACACGAGTCACACATAGTGTTTGACACGTGTGACCAACTTTTTACTATTGATGCCGCCTATGCCGCATCAATAGTAAAAAGATCTAATGTAAAAATAATAAAAAAAATAATAAATAATGAGTTCTCACTTCCGGCGGCCCACGCAGCCTTCCCGCCTTCGTGACGCTCCCGGCAACTCCGGTCCCAGGAGTGCTTTGCGAAAATCACACGATGCGTACATCTCGCGAGACCGCTATGCATCTGGGTGATTCTCGAAGCACTCCTGGGACCGGAAGTTGCCGGAGCATCGCTGAAGGCGGAAGCTGCGGGGGCCGCGGAAGGCTGCGGGGGCCCCGGAGGTGAGAATTATCATTATTTTTTATTTTATTATTGTTTTACAGGGATATGGTACCCAGGGCCTGAGGAGAGTCTCCTCTCCTCCAGACCTGGTACACCGCACATGAACCGCTTACATTCCCCAAAATTTAATGAACATGTTGCTATTTTTTCCGCGAAGCGTTTTTTTCGCGGAAAAAAACGCAACATGTGGCCAAAACATGCGGAATCAATTAACATGTATAGGATGCTTAATGCTGCGTTTTTATCGCGTTTTACCGCGGAAAACCGCGGAAAAACCGCGAAAAAAACGCAATTATTCCTGATCGTGTGCACTTAGCCTTAAAGTTAACAATTTTCTAAAGTGAACAATCACAAGCTGGTTGCAGTTCAACATCTTATTATCATTAAATAATGATGTAATTAGGTCCTCCGTATTTTCATTGTATTTTAAATCTTTGCATTGTTTAACATACTGTTTGTTATGAAAAGATAGCATATGTATATATACAGTATTGGTAGAACGGAGTTAATAATATTAGTCCGGCCCTCTAAAACCATCCCAATTTTCATGCGGCCCTGGCAAATTAATTGCCCACCCTGATGTAGACAGAGCTGTGAGTCAAAGCGTGAAGGCCTGCTTACTGCAGTGCTCACAGTAACTAGGTGGTGACTAAGCTTCTCTGACATGCATCCTCCTGGTAGTTGCACTTTCAGTAAGGCCATGTTCACATGTTCAGTATTTGGTCAGTACTTTACATCATATTTGTAAACAAAAAACAGAAGTGGGTGAAATATGCAGAAGTGGCGACGTGTTTATTCTATTTCCTCTGAATGTTTTACTCCTGATTTTGGCTAACAAATACTAATGTATTTTTTTTCATTTTTGCATTTATTTATTTTCATTATTCCTTTTCCACTTTGTCCTCAGCATGCTATTTTTCCTTAGGCATGTTACGTCATATTGTATTGCTAATGGCATTTTCCTCTTTAGTTTGCACCATCTCCACTTATCTCTGGGTATAACTCTCTGTTTGCTCAAACTCTGGGTTTTTGCTTTGTAAGCATACTCCATTTTTGGCCTTTGCGTCAGCGTTTCCTAAAGGTTTACTGTGCTGCTTGTTTTTATTGTTCCCATTTAGCTCTGAGACGCCCCTTTATATTATGTGCGGTGTGTGCTCGCGTTGGCTGAAAAGTGCCTGGTTACCGTGGTCACGCATCCTACGACATCCTTCTCTCTGCCCTCACATTTTACATATCAGGGGTTGGCGGCAAACTATGAAGCTAGACACAGAACCCAGTGCTTCAGGGCTCGGCTCAGAAGATGCGAGCACCGCCTCCAGCCCTCTTTATTTGGAATGTATCCCAGACCACAGAAAAGTGTGTATGTAAAAAAATGTAACCCAGCTAAATATTTAAAGTTTTTTTGTACTGTTATATACCATCAAATTGTGACAGAAAGCACATGATAATCTATGGATGAGTAATCTAATCCAGAAATATTTTTCAACGCTTTTTGTAAGTTTTACATAAAAAAATAAGCAGTGCAATACAATAATCTTCTTCCTTCTTCCTTCCCCCCCAGGTACATGGGCTCTAAGTGACCTGGCTTCAGGAGGCTGTTGCCCATATAGAAATGGGCAATAGCCCCCTGTGTTACCTGCACCATTGACTGCTCACAGATAATAGGTTCGGAACCCCGGGGACAGTACAATCCCTCGGGGGTGGTATTAGCCGTGTCTCGAGTCATCTCAAAGAGCCTCTCCCAGGCCCATTCATTCTTCATGAAAGGTTCATTATGCTCCCTTCCTTCTGGGCTCACACCCACTGAATACCAGTAATGTTGCCCCTCTATTTTGAGGAAAGTGACCCTAGTTCCAGCCATCAGCTCTTGCGGCCTTCGAGGCAAGTGTTCCATCTCTACTGCCCGATAGTTGAACGAGATGCAATGATGGGTTACAAACTCTTCAATGGACACCTTTCCCCACTGACATTCATATGTAACTACCACTTCCCCCCGGGATCCCATCTCTTAGTACCTTGCGGCTAACGGATCCGATAACATTTGTCCAAACCTGGTCCTGGCTTGCCTCCTTTTCTCTTCTGACCAGCCTAGGCCCTGCAGTCCGCTCACCAGTTACTGAATCCTGACTATGGCATCTAGCAGTATGCAAAAAACTCAATAGGTAAAAGATAATGCTTGGGTTCGGGTCTTGATGGGTCTGACACATAGGCCAGATCAGGACCACAGGCTCTTGCCACCTCAGCTATTGCGCTAGTTTTCTCTAGTTCTGATATTTCTCCAGTCACTACCTCAGGAGTAGGGTTGAGCATTCCGATATTGCAAATATCGGGTATCGGCCGATATTGGCTGTATCGGAATTCCGATTCCGAGTTCCGATATTTTCGTCATATCCGATACCGGAATCGGAATGTCACTGTCACTGTCAGTGTCCGTCGGTCGGGTCTGTCAGGAGTCAGCGGCACTTACCCGGCAGAAGATCTCCGGCGGTCACATCCTGGACTGCTTGATGGCTGCCATCCTCTTCTCCCTGGCGGTCACATGCAGTTTCTCGCGATAACTGCAGTGACTGCTGGGTAATCGCGGCCGTAAAGCAGTCCGATGACGTCACCGCCGGGAAGCAGGTAATCAGCTGTGCTGCGTCGGGATGTTAGGCTCTGCCTGGCATTCCGATGTAGCAGAGCTGGATCGTCGTGGGACACTCGTTACTATGGACTGCGTCGGACAGGTGGTATACTGTTGGTTTGTTTTTTTTATTTTTTTACAGGAGATCGATGGCATCGCAGGAATGAGAGTGTAATAAAATTAATGAAAACTGTGTTGTCTCTTTTATTTAATTAAAAGACTTTTTTCTTGCTGTGTCTTTTTTTTAAACATTTAAAAACTTTGGGATTAATAATGGATCGGTGTCTTATTGACGCCTCTCCATTATTAACCGGGCTTATTGTCACCGTGCAATCAACGGTGACATTAACCCTTATTACCCCGCTTGCCACCGCTACAGGGCAAGTGAGAAGAGCCGGGTAAAGTGCCACAATTGGCACATCTTTTGATGCGCCAAATGTGGGGCTGCTGTAGCCTGGTATTATCAGGCTGTTGAGGGCCAAAATCCATGGGCCTTGACAGTCTTTTAATACCAGGCCGCAGCAGTCTGCATTTTACTTGGCTGGTTAACAAAAATAGGGGGACCCCTACGCCGTTTTTTTTTTCGAGGGGATTCCCTATTTTTGTTAACCAGCCAAGCTAAGCAGACTGCTGTGGCCTGGTATTATCAGGCTGGCAAGGTCCATGGATATTGGATCCTTACCAGCCTGAAAAACCAGCCTCAGGGTCTGCTTCATCTGGCTGGTTAACAAAAATAGGGGGGACCCCACGCCAATTTTTTTCGAGGGGATCCCCTATTTTTGTTAATCAGCCAAGATATGCAGACTGCTGTGGCCTGGTATTATCAGGCTGGCAAGGTCATGGATCTTGGCTCCTTAACAGCCTGAAATCGCTCAGCGTTCTCATGCTGGTTACAAATAGGGGCCCGCCATTTTTCGAGGATCCTATTTGTATCAGCCAGTATCAGACTGTTGTGGCCTGTTATCAGGTGAAGGTCCATGGATCTGGCTCTTAACACCGAAAATAGTCGGGTCGCTCATCTGGCGTACAAAATAGGGGACCCAGCCAATTTTTTTCGAGGGGATCCCCTATTTTTGTTAATCAGCCAAGATATGCAGACTGCTGTGGCCTGGTATTATCAGGCTGGCAAGGTCCATGGATCTTGGCTCCTTAACAGCCTGAAAATCCAGGCCTCAGCGGTCTGCTTCATCTGGCTGGTTAACAAAAATAGGGGGGACCCCACGCCAATTTTTTTCGAGGGGATCCCCTATTTTTGTTAATCAGCCAAGATATGCAGACTGCTGTGGCCTGGTATTATCAGGCTGGCAAGGTCCATGGATCTTGGCTCCTTAACAGCCTGAAAATCCAGGCCTCAGCGGTCTGCTTCATTTGGCTGGTTAACAAAAATAGGGGGGACCCCACGCCAATTTTTTTGAGGGGATCCCTATTTTTGTTAACCAGCAAAGATAAGCAGACTGCTGTGGCCTGGTATTATCAGGCTGGCAAGCAGGGTCGGACTGAGCCACCGGGACACCGGAGAAACCTCCGGTGGGCCCCAGCTCCTGCGTGGTGGGCCCTGATTTGAAAGGATAGGTCGCGGGGCAGAGGGGGCGGTGGCCCCGGGCCCCGCGCTCTGAGGGGGCCCACCCGGAGCTACGCTACAGTAACTGTATCGGCGTGCACAGCACGCCGATACAGTTGCATTCTGCGGCAGAGCAGGGAGAATCGCTCTCTCTGCTCTGCCGCCCGGCAGCTATGGGGCCTGAACAGGCGGTGGGGGGGCCCGGTGCCAGCAGTGGGCCCCCCACCCGTCATCGCAGGGTCAGCTGTATCGGCATCAGCCGATACAGCTGACCGCATAGAGAGAGAAGGAGCGAGCTGCTCCTTCTCTCCCATAATCCCCCTCTCAGCGTCTGACAGCGGGCGCGATGACATCACCTGCTGGCGCCCGCTGTCAGACTCAGAGAGGGAGAACAGTGAGCAGCACAGGAGCGGGAGGTGAGTATTGTTTTTTTTTTTTTTTTTTTAATGGGGGTGCATTATACTACAGAGGCTGTATATGGGGGTGCATTATACTACAGAGGCTGTATATGGGGGCTGCATTATACTACAGAGGCTCCATATTGGGGTGCATTATACTACAGAGACTCCCTATGGGGATGCATTATACTACAGAGGCTGCCTATGGGGGTGCATTATAATTATAGCGGCTGCCTATGGTGGTGCATTATATTATAGACTCTGCCTATGGGGGTTTATTATAATATAGAGGCTGCCTATGGGGGTGCATTATACTATATTGAGGACTATCTGGTGTATTATGCTGTATGGATGCTATCTAGGGGCCATCATACAGTGTTGGACCCATTAAATAGTTTGGGGACATTAAGGGGTCAGTATATATCCAGTGAGGGGCATTATTCTGTGTATAGGGGAGATGTACAGGGGGAGACTTGGGACATTATTAAATGTAAAGTGGACACTTATTGTTATAGGGGAACTCGGGTTACTGTGACTGTCAAACGGGCACACAGGGCATTATTACAGTCTAGGGGACAAAATGTGGTCACTGTTTTCTAGGGCACTTGCACCCGGCATAACTATATTCTAGAGGGGTGCTTTAAAGTTTAGAGGTCACACAGAACCACACAGCAGGTGCAGTAATAGGGACACATACGGCAGCAGCAGCAGCTCAGTATTGGGGTATCAGGTGCAGTAATAGGGACACATACGGCAGCAGCGGCTCAGTATTGGGGTATCAGGTGCAGAAATAGGGACACATATGGCAGCAGCGGCTCAGTATTGGGGTATCAGGTGCAGTAATAGGGACACATACGGCAGCAGCGGCTCAGTATTGGGGTATCAGGTGCAGAAATAGGGACACATATGGCAGCAGCGGCTCAGTATTGGGGTATCAGGTGCAGTAATAGGGACACATACGGCAGCAGCGGCTCAGTATTGGGGTATCAGGTGCAGAAATAGGGACACATATGGCAGCAGCGGCTCAGTATTGGGGTATCAGCAGGATGAGGAGTTTGTGCAGGTTGAGAATAGTCCAATTGGTGACCGTGACAGTGCTAAAATATATGAGAAGTGAAATGTGTCTTTGTTGTAATCTCTGCAGTCGAGTCCTGGCTGGAGAAGTCGTCATGTCGGTCTGGGCCAGATGGAAAAGACATGAAAAGTGAACAATTCCATTAGAAAGAACATCAGCGGTAAGTCATTATCTGTACTGTGCTGTAATCTATTATAGTTGTGGACTGGTATATTTACAACTATGGCGTAATATCAATATGGTCTTTTTATATATAGATTATTTTTGGCAACAGCGCGGTCATTTGTTGAGGTTCTCTGATTAGGGGCCCACTCAGAAGTTTCGCCCCACTAAACCAAAACCCTAGCTACGCCTCTGGCTCTCTCTCTAGTCTTTCTTTCTCTCTCTAGTCTTTCTCGCTCTCTGTTCTTTCTTCTCGCTCTCTGTTCTTTTTTCTCTCTGTTCTTTCTTTCTCTCTCTCTTTTCTTTCTTTCCTCTCTTTCTTTCTCTGCTTGTTCTTTCTCTCTCGCTGCTCTTTCTTTTCCTCAGTACCAGCCACTGTGCACTCATTACCAGTCAGTGTGATCAGCAGTGCTAAATGGGTATGCTTGGAGGCGAGGATATGGGTGTGATTAGCTGTGAAATGGGTGTGGTCGGGGCGTGGCCTAAAATTTGCAGCGGCGCGCGTAGCCGTAGCGTAACCCTCTTTCCTGTCTTCAAAATTTGGGAGGTATGCTGTATGACCTCCCTACAACTTCTGGGCATGCTCTGATGATCACGACGGATGGTCTCCTGAGGGATCTCCTCCCACACCTGGACTAAAGCATCCACCAACTCCTGGACAGTCTGTGGTGCAACGTTGCATGGCCTAAAATTTGCTGCAGCAGGCACAGCGTGCCACAGCCTTTGTCCCTCTTTCCCTTCTTCAAAGGTTGGGAAGTATGATGGTGGGCCCCAAGAATAATTTTTCTCTGGTGGGCCCAATGTACTCCAGTCCGACGCTGCTGGCAAGGTCCATGGATATTGGCTCCCTAACAGCCTTAAATACCATGCCTCAGCAGTCTGCTTCATCAGGCTGGTTAACAAAAATAGGGGGGACCCCACGCCATTTTTTTTTCGAAGGGAACCCCTATTTTTGTTAATCAGTTCCCTCTGACGTCACTGATTGTGTCCCTGGCTGACCTGAAGTGAAAGTGGAAAGCAATCAATTAAGCTTTCCACTTCCTCTCCTGTGAGCCAGGAGAGGAACTCATTCATTTGGGGGTTTACTGTGAGGCTGCAGCATTAGCTGCGGTCCCTGCAGTAAACATTAACCCTTTCTGAAGGATTACACTGTGGGACCTGACTGTGCATGGGATAGGTAAGAATAATTTTGCTTTTTTATTTTTATTACAGGAAATGGTTTTTGCAGTAAAATAAAAGATGGTCAAAAACATGTGTCTTTATTTCATTAAAATGATTTTTAATTAAAGTGTGTGTGTTTTATTTTTATTTCATGCAATAGGATTAATAATTGATAGTTGTCTAATTGACAGCTCTCAATTATTAACCTGGCTTAAGGTCACCTTTCAATAGCAAGGTGGCTTTAACCCCATATTAACCCATTCGCCACCGCTACAGGGCAATGGGAATAGACGTGCAAAGTGCCAGAAAGGGCGAATCTAATTATAGATTTGTCTTTTCTGGGGTGTCTGGGGGCAGATGTTAGTAGCCAGGGGGGGGCCAAAAATAATGGTCCCTCTCTGGGCTATTATTATCTGCCCCCACTCACTGGCTTTGTCTGTCTGGTTGCGAAAATAGGGCGGAGCCCACGCATTTTTTTTCAGCAATTTTACACCTCATATATATATATATACATGTCATTGAATTTGTGACACATATATATATTTTAATATATATATATTTATATTTATAGTTCATAACACTTCTACATAGTATAATAGCCGCTAATTCAATTGCCGGCTTTTGTGAAAATGCAGAACCCGACATGAAATGACACTTGGTTTACATAGAGTTAACCATGTCTTTTCATGTAGTTTGATATCTGATTTGCACAAACAATTACATGAGTGTAAAGGTACTGCCACACTACACAATCCCGCTAGCGATCTAGTTAGCGTCGCATACTAATGAGATCGCTAGCGGGATTGTTTCTATATCGCTAGTGTCGGCCACATTTAGCGATATCGTTAAGGACGCTATCGCGGTTAGCGATCTCCTTAACGACTTTAGCGGTACAAAAGTACCGCTAAATCGCTAACAAAAGGTGCACACTCAGCGATATAGCGATACCAGCGGGACGCCGACGATAAAAATAGGGTCCGGAACGATCGCTGTGATGAACGAGATCACAGCAGGGGCCACGTCGCTGGTAGATGCCGCACACAACAACATCGCTAACGGGATCGCTAAATAGTGACGTTTTTTAGCGATCCCGTTAGCGATGTTGTTTAGTGTGGCATACCCTTAAGTGTGCAAAATTTCACACCTGTAGGGGTTAATTAAAGGTGTAAATTCGTAGCAAAAAAGTCCGTTTTTTTTCACAACGAATTTACACCTTTAATTAACCCCTACAGGTGTGAAATTTTGCACACTTACACTCATGTAATTGTTTGTGCAAATCAGATATCAAACTACATGAAAAGACATGGTTAACTCTATGTAAACCAAGTGTCATTTCATGTCGGGTGCTTCTGTCTTTTCACAAAAGCCGGCTTTACCCGGCAATTGAATCAGAGGCTATTTTACTATGTAGAAGTGTATAAACTATAAATATATGTATATATATATGTCACAATGACATGTATATATATATATATATATATATATATGTATTCTATGTGTGTATATTTAGTGTTTACAAGGAAAGAAAAGGTTTTTTTAGTTACGATATTTTGTTCCCATAGACTTACATTGGATTTCCGGTATCGGTATCGCCGAATATTTTAATGGTATCGGCGATACCATTCCGATTCCGATACTTTTGGATATCGGAAAGTATCGCTCAACTCTACTCAGGAGTCTCGCGTGCTTCTGCCATTTTTGTCAGCCACTAAGCAGGTTACACTGTATGGATGACTAAATGAACACAGTAAAACATTTTAACACATTTTTCAAGTGTTATAAATCACAGAAATGTGTAGACCAGGTAATTCTGTATTGCGAAGAAATTTAACCCTATAAAGTTTTTGACCGCTTTTCTCAGTTTTATCAGAATATTGTACGGATGAGAAGTGTAATCAAGCCAATATTTTTTAACTTTCTTTGTAGTGTCAGATAACATCACAGAAATATACCCCAGACCACAGAATAGTGTATGGGTGAGAAATGTAATCCGGCTAATTGTTTAACACTTTTTTGGAGTGTTATATAACATAAAGAAACACAAATCGGGTAATGCTCGATGGATTAAAATATATTCAATCCCCCCCCCCAAAAAAAAAGCTGCAGCCATATATTTTCCAACAGACTGTACAGTCCTAATCTTTGTCTACAGACTGGATTCTATCATTCTCCCTGCTCCTGTGACTCTATCTCCCTCCCAAACAGCAAAGCAAATGATTAGCCCTTTTAAGGGCTGTTAATATATTGGCTCTCCTTCAACACCAGCATCAAGACTACAAGCCTTATACTGATCGCAGGCAGGTAAGAAGAATATCTCTTTTTTTCTCTTCTTTTGTGCATGTGGCTTGATATGGGAACAGGGACATAGGAGGACTCAGCTGAATGGTCAGGGTGCTGGATGGAGGGTTAGGGTGCTGGATGGTCAGGCTGTTAGATTGCTGTACTATAATTTTCATTTTTTAAATACTGTATTCCATGGGGGAAACAAAAGAAGGGGTTACTGTGCAGGGTGGCACTATGTCGTTCTTTTTCTTCATCTGGCATAGTGTATAAGTCGGAGAATGTGCTTCCCGATCAGCTGTTGATAACTGTCTTATTTTCTGCAGAGATGAGTAATGGCTGGAAGAAGTGATGGCGGACTGCATTGGATGAGAAGAAAAGCAAAGATGAAGGACTTCAACTAGAGACATGACTGATAAGTCAGTGTATTACATGTACACGCACACTATACACTATATATAGTGCTCCTGTGTATAATGTCACTGGTGATCACTGTATTTCCTGTACACTGTCACTGTATACAGAGCTCCTAGTATAATGTCATTGGTGAGTCACTGTACACTTACACTATATACCGAGCTGCTGTTTTTAATGTAGTCAGTAGTTATAACAGTAGTGATAGTATTGTGCTTTTTATTAATGATTAGTATTGTATTATTCTGTCACTATGTTGTAATATGTTGTCCACTCATGGTGTGGCGGTATTCATTTCTTATGTGGTATTATTTGGTCACTATGTAGTCTGGTCAAGGTGTTGGTGTTTTAGCATTTGGTGACTATGGTAAAAAAAATCCACAAAACAGTTGTGGAATTGAACTCTTTTTATTTCTTTTTTTGCAGTTTCACTGCACTTGGAATTTTTTTTCCCGTTCACGATATGGTAAAA
>JARQOD010000006.1:282524208-282554725 GCA_033576555.1 Oophaga sylvatica | reverse complement strand
ACAGTATCACCGGCCATTAAATTTTGAAAATTGTATGGTACTCAAAAAAGGGAAAAAATTTTTGTGAAAAGAAAATTGCAGATTGTCAGAGATTTTTTTTTTTTGTTGCTTTTTTTTCCTCTGTATTTGGGTGTGGGGGGATCTTTTCTCTCAATGGGTTTGCAGGTTGTGGGGCCGTGGGATCAGCTTGCACTGAGGTTAAGTTTGCTGCATATCTTGCTGGTTGCCCTTTTGGGGAACCTAGGACCCCCTGCAGATTTTTTTTGGGGATCGAGCTAATTTTCAAATTTCAAAAATAATTGTAAATTGTTTTTTGCCAAAACTAAGTCCTCAGGGAACCCCGGGGGTTTTCAAATTTCATCTCTCTTGCGGGGCGATCCCAGGTTTGGGGTTTTTTTCCGCACCTGGGATCCTTTTTTTGGTGATGTTAATTTTTTGGGTTTTTGGGGTTATGACGGGGGCCTAATGTCACTGATCAAGCTAAAAAGCCTTTTGGGGCTTAAATCAGGGGCCTTTTAGATGCTGAGTTTACTGTCAGAATTCCGTAGGTGGGCCCTGACAAATGGATTGACGACCTTTGGCACCCTTTTCCCCCGGAAAAGGGTCTGTCAGTAATGTAAATGAGTTTGGTGGGTTCCCCCTGTCCCCTCGGGTCCCAATGTTTTTTGTCTTAGCGTTTAAAAATTGACAGACGTTTCGTGAGCGGAGAAGTAGCGTGGAATGGTGTCCTTTTGTGAACCAGCTTCAAAACCCAGCAGTGTGATAGGTGGGTTTGGGGCACGGCATGATTTCGAAAGCGCAAGGGTTTGTTTTACGTGGGACCTCTCATGCTATTTCAGTCTGCCCTAAGGGGGAAGCGTTTTGCCGCTCAGTTGTTTGGGGGTAGTGTTCGACAAGGGGTTTTTTTTAAATGTCACTTGTATGCTCTCTCCCCTCTTTTTGCTCGGTTTCGTTATTCGGAGCAGCTTTAAACCCGAGGATTATGATTTTGAAAAATTGGGGGGTTTCCCTTAAAAACCCTACAGAAGTCTATTCCCCTACGGGGGGATTCCCCCCCCCCTTTGGTGAGAAAAAACCCCGTTTTTACTAGGGATAAGAGGTTGAACCGTCACCAGGAGTGCTGCAAATTTTTGGTTCTGTTAATCGCATGACATTATCGTGGGGTTTCCCCCTTGGTTACAGTCTTAATCCGTTTTGGTTTGGGAAATCTGTTTCTGTAACCAGTTGGGGCCCAATGTGTTAATCCAAACTTTTTTTTTCTCCTCCCCCGGGTCGGGGTGTTCCTGCTTTTTGATTATTTTTCTATTTTTTACGAAAGAAATCTGACCCCTTGCCTCCCCCTGGGGGTATGATGCGCTTTAATTGGCCCGGTATTAAAACCCCCAAAGGCCCTTTTTTTTAAATTTCTGTACTAACATGAGCTATGGGTCTTATTCAAGGAATCATTTGGGAAAAGGGGCATAAAGCCCCCCTTTCCCCTTGGGGGCCCCGGGTTTTTTTTTCGTGGCCAAAAAAAGGGGTTTATTAAGCCCTGTTTTGTTTTTCGTCCTTAACAATATTATGGAAAAATCAATACCCTTTCCCCTTTATTTCTGCCTTTTTCCAGGGTGAAAAACGTACTGTTTCCAAGCTTGACCAGGGGGGCGTAAAACCTTATTGCATAACCGGGGGAAGGGGAAAAGGGATTCAATACCCTGGGGCTTTTGAGTACCTAGTGATGCCCTTTGGGGGCCACTATGCTCCCCGTCTTCCAGTCCTTCAGAAAGAATTTTTCAGGGTTTTGTGGACAAATTCTGATTGTTTTTTGGATGTTTTTGATTTTTTCTAATGACTGGGACCTCAGTGAAAAATGTTCGAACTGTATTCCAGATTTTGAGAGAGAATCTCTGTATGTAAGGGTTCAAAAGTTCTTTTGGCGTACGGGATTCATTTTGGGTTTCATTTTTTCCCCTCTGTTATTAAAAAGGCCCCCGGAAGGTTAGGCACTGTGATTGGGCCCAAACCCTTCATTAAAGGTCTTCATTTTTTTTTTGGGGTTTTTTCCTTTTTATCGTAAATTTATTGGTAATTTCTCGGTTTTTTTAAAACCCCTTTAATGATTTGCCCAGAAAGGGTTTGATGTGGTAAATTTGGCCTCCTGAGGCATTTTGCTTTTTAGGGAATTAAGCGAGATTCACTTTGCTCCTTTTCTCCGCCTGATGTTTCTCTGCTTTTCAGGGGGAGGTTTTTGCCTTAAATGGGCAGGTCCCCTTTTTCCCCAAAAAGATCCAGAACCTCAAAAGTAACCCCTTTTTGGGCCTTTTTTTCTCAAAAAATTTTTCCTATGAAAAAAATTAAAGGGGGGGGGAAAAGGGGGTTATTGGCCGAAGTGGGCTTTTGAAGGGGAGAAATTGGTGGGGGGACCCAAAAATCAGGTGGGCCCCTTCGGCCATAAGAATCTGGTCTATCTGGAATCTGAACACTCAATCGCAGGCCAGGTGGCCTTGTTTTTCACACTTTTAAAATTTTGGGGTTTTTTTTCCCCCCTGCAAAAAGATTTTTAAGGCGGATGCCTTGGGGTTTTCCTTTTGCGGATCTCCTGAGTTATCTGCCTTCTTTTTTTTTTGAAAGGTGTGTGTTCTTTCCCCTCTCGCCCAATTTGAGACTGCTTAGGGGTGTCAGGAGGAGGGGCCCGGTGTGCCTGTTGGAAAATTGTTTGCCCGGGACCAGTGAAAAAAGGTGTATGTTAATTTTTGTTCCGTTGGGGGGGGTACCCGGGGAATTTTTGGTACCGAGACTTGGTTAGTCGGCCCTTTTTTGGTGGCCTCCCTTGTCTCGTGTGTCGGGAAATTTTTGGGAGGCCTGCGGGACTTGCTCTCGCCCCCAACCGCTCTCGCTCTACGGGGTTTTTTATGCCATTCCCGTCCCCCAAAGCCCGGGCCCCATATTCTATGGTTTTTATTTCCGACCTTCCTGTTTTTAGAGAATGACCCCATCGGGGGAAATTTTGATAGTTTTCCAAAAATTTTTCATCTTTTGCCTTTTCCCTTTCCTTCCCCTCTGATGGGGTTTTTTCCCCTTAGCGGGGGGGTTTTTTTTTTAAGGATTTGAGAACATGTGTCTGACAGAGGGCCCCTTTTTTTTCCGATTTTGGGGGACTTTTTTTTCTAAACGGGGGGTTTTTAATTTTTTTCCTGGGGTTTTTTACCCCGACCTGGTAAAT
Source organism: Oophaga sylvatica (assembly GCA_033576555.1). Taxonomy (NCBI): domain Eukaryota; kingdom Metazoa; phylum Chordata; class Amphibia; order Anura; family Dendrobatidae; genus Oophaga; species Oophaga sylvatica. The sequence goes on along the minus strand of JARQOD010000006.1, from coordinate 282,551,523 downwards.
GGGGAAAAAAAACCGACATTGGAGATTATCTTAGATGCTTTTTGTCTGCGTCAGAGAGGGGTCTTTTTTCCCTTTTGGGGTGAGTTTGCTCTTAAAAAGGGCTAGCTCTGCCCTTTGTTCCCCCTTTTTTGTAATTCGGGGTTTCACCTCGATTTTTTCAGACAGACGGAGGTTTTTTGCCAGGGGGTTGGGGTCTGTTGTGGAGGTATCAAAAAAATTTGGGGGCCCGGGGGTGAGGGGTTTCCTCTCTCAGGGGGAAGGGCCCCGCGGTTTGCTAACCGGCATAGGGGTGATGGTCCCGGTTTTAAGTGGGGACTTGGTCGGGGTTTCCTAAAATATTCCCATGACAGTCATCTCCAATTTAAGCCAGGGGTTTTGGCCTTATAAAAAAATTGGATTTTAATCCCCTTTCTTTTCGTTTGCTTTTTTCCGGGGAATTTTTAAACCATACGTGTTTTTACAAAACCTTTTGAAGGGTTTTTTGACCAGTGGTTCCTGTGTGTGCCTCGACCCTTTTTTGGGTTAGGGCAAAACTGGAGTTGTGTTGAGAAAATATTTTGATTTCCCCTTTTTTAGACGGAACTCCTATTTTTAAGGGGGGGTTTGGTCAGGAAGACAATTTTTTTGGGGGTTTGCTTGGACATCCTGCTAGGAGATACCGGGTATATAGAACCTCCACCGACCGTTGTCAAAAAAGGTTTTGGGGAACCCCCCCAAGGGGGGGAAGTTGTGAAAGGTTTGAGATGATTTGAGGGAGACTCCCCCCGGGGGGTTTAAGGGGGGTTTGTTCAGTGAAGATTGGAGGATGGGAAAAATGTGTGATGGTCTTATGTAAGATCACCTTCCCCCGGGGTTTCCCCGGGATAATTGTTTGGTCTGAATCCCCTTTTTCCCCTTTTTCCTTGGAGTCTGGTGTGTCGCATCCCTGCTAACAGATAAAATTTTTTTTTTTTTTTTTTGGATATTTTGCATTTTCCTGCATTTGTGGGGGCCTTTTTGGGGCCCCTCCGGGGGCTTTTGCCCTCTCATTTAGTTCACCCTGATGTTTTGGGCTTTTTTTTTTTTCCCTCTTTTCGGGGTGCTGTTTTGATTTGTTCACCAGAGAACTAATTTGGGGGTAGGGTCGGTGATCTAGGGATTTGAATTATTTGATGGTGCTTTTCGGGTTTTGGGGGATTTGCTAGTCCCTTTTATCCTTTTTATTTAGTTATTTGGGCCCCCGCTTTTTCTCATACTTTTTTCTTTCTGGTCAGTATTTTTTTTTGTCTACCGCCTTACTTTTTGGGGGGGTTTCTTTTATCTTTGGGGTTCTGCTCGGGCAGATATTTTCCCCTTTTTTATTTTTAGGGAGTTAGTTTTTAGGCTGTGACAGGCTTTGGACCAACGGGACCTCCAGGCCCTTAGTTGGGGTGGTTAGTCAGGGTACTGCAATTCATAATTCCAACTGCTTGGGGGTTTTCCTTTTTTTTTTCCCCCACTCCCCCCTACCCCAAAAATACAGGGGGGGCTTATCAGGGGGCTTTTTCGGAGTTTCGGGAATTTGTATTTTTTACTCCTTGGTTTTGGGGTAAGAATTAAAAGTTAAAATTTTTGGGAATTTTTCCCCAAAAAATTTCCCCTATTTTCAAAATAAATGAAAGTCCTATCGAACAATTTTTACCACTAACATGGAGTACAATATGTCATGAGAAAACATTTTTAGAATCATTTGGATCCGTTGAATCATTCCAGAGTTATTACTACATAAAATGACAATGCTCAGAATTGTAAGATTTAGCCTTGTCATGAAGGTGAAAACAGGCTTGGGGGGTTAAATTGGACAGTTTAATCAAACTAAATCTAATATATAGGCACAATCCTTGTCCCAGCCATGTCTTTCATTTCGGGTAACTTTTTAGAGTAAGCTATTATGTCTGTGAAAAAGAGTGAATCCTATTTCTAGTCATTGCAATGGTGCAAGGAAGTTTGTGAACTTTTCAGAATTGCCCACATTTCTGTTTAAATATGACCTCAAACAGATTCACATTTTCAAAAACATTCTAAAAGTAGACAAAGAGATCTAAATTAAACAAAATGAGTTAAAAATATTAGACTTTGTCATTTTTTAAATGAGAAAAATTATCCAATATCATAAGTCTATGATTGGCCAAATTATGTGAATATTTGCTGCCAGTACCTGGATTGACCAACCTTGTGCAGCAAAAACTGCCTCTAAATGTCTCTGGTAATTGTTGATTAGCACATCAGCTTTGAGGTATTTTAGCCCAATTCTACCTACATAATAGTTTAACCCCTTAACCCCAAGGGTGGTTTGCACGTTAATGACCGGGCCAATTTTTACAATTCTGACCACTGTCTCTTTATGAGGTTATAACTCTGGAATGCTTCAACGGAGCTTAGCGATTCTGAGAATATTTTCTCATGACATATTGTACTTCATGATAGTGGCAAAACTTCTCCGATATAACTTGCGACTATTTATTAAAAAAATAGAAATATGGCGAAAATTTGGAAAATTTTGCTATTTTCAAACTTTGAATTTGTATTCCCTTTAAACAGAGAAATATGTCACACAAAATAGTTAAGAAATAACATTTCCCACATGTCTACTTTACATCAGCACAATTTTTGGAACCAAAATTTTTTTTGTTATGAAGTTATAAGTGTTAAAAGTTGACCAGCGATTTCTAATTTTTACAACAAATTGTACAAAACCATTTTTTTAGGGACCACCTCACATTTGAAGTCACTTTGAGGGGTCTATATGGCAGAAAATACCCAAAAGTGAGACCATTCTAAAAACTGCACCCTTCAAGGTACTCAAAACCACATTCAAGAAGTTTATTAACCCTTCTGGTGCTTCACAGGAGCTCAAGCTACTTGGAAGGAAAAAATGAACATTTAACTTTTTAGTCACAAAAATGATTGTTTACAAACATTTTTTTATTTTAACAAGGGTAAAAGAGAAATGGAAAGAAAAAGTTGTTGTGCAATTTCTCCTGAGTACGCCGATACACCATATGTGGGGGAAAACCACTGTCTGGGCGCGCGGCAGAGCTCGGAAGGGAAGGAGCGCCGTTTGACTTTTTCAAACCAAAATTGGCTGGAATTGAGATTTGATGCCATGTCGCGTTTGGAGAGCCCCTGATGTGCCTAAACAGTGGAATCCCCCACAAGTGACACCATTTTGGAAACTAGACCCCCTAAGGAACTTATCTAGATCTATTGTGAGCACTTTGAACCCTCAAGTGTTTCACTAAAGTTTATAATGCCTGGGTGTGAAAAAAAAAAGATTCCACAAAAATGATTTTTTAGTCCCCAATTTTTGATTTTTCTCAAGGAAATTGGACCAAAAAAGTTGTTGTCCACTTGTCCTCAGTATACTGATGCCCCATATGTGGGGGAAAATACTGTTTGGGCGCACTTCAGGGCTCGGAAAGGAAATAATGACGTTTTGGAATGCAGACTTTGATGGGTGTCATGTTCAGTTTGCGGAGTCCCTGATGTGCCTAAACAGTGTAAACCCCACAAGTGACCCCATTTTGGAAACTAGACCCCCTAAGGAACTTATCTAGATCTGTGGTGAGCACTTTAAACTTCCAAGTGCTTCACACAAGTTTATAATGCCGGGCAGGAAAATAAAAACTCCTATTTTTTACCCACAAAAATGCTATTTAAGTCACCAATTTTTTATTTTCTCAAAGGTAACATGAGAAATTGGACCATAAAAGTTGTTGTCCAATTTGTCCTGAGTACGCTGGTACCCTATATGTGGGGGGAACCACTGTTTGGGTGCACGGCAGAGCTCAGAAGGGAAGGAGCGCCATTTGACTTTTTCAAACCAAAATTGGCTGGAATCGAGATTGGATGCCGTGTTGCATTTGGATAGCCTCTGATGTGCCTAAACAGTGGGAATCCCCCACAAGTGACCACATTTTAGAAACTAGACCCCCTAAGGAACTTATCTAGATCTGTGGTGAGCACTTTGAACCCCCAAGTGCTTCACACAAGTTTATAACGTAGAGCCGTAAAATTAAAAAATCATATTTGTTCCACAAAAATGATCTTTTCACCCACAATTTTTATTTTCCCAAGGGTAACAAGACCTCAAAAGTTATTGTGCAATTTGTCCTGAGTACACTGATACCCAATATGTGGGGGTAAACCACTGTTTGGGTGCATGGCAGAGCTCGGAAGGGAAGGAGTGCAGTTTGACTTTTTCATGTCGCGTTTGGAGAGCCCCTGATGTGCCTAAACAGTGGAAACCCCCACAAGTGACACAATTTTGGAAACTAGACCCCTAAGGAATTTATCTAGATCTGTTGTGCCCATGTTCAACCCCCAAGTGTTTCACTAAAGTTTATAATGCCTGGGTGTGAAAAAAAAAAAATTCCACAAAAATGATTTTTAGGCCCCAATTTTCCAATTTTTGATTTATCCCAAGTAAATTGGTCCCCAAAAGTTGTTGTCCAATTTGTCCTGAGTATGCTGATACTCCATATGAGGGGGGAAATACTGTGGTAAAATAGCCTGCCTACAGAACAATTCACAAAATCGCAATCTCTAACTGTCCCTCAGAGTCAGAAGAGCAGCGTTCTGTCCCTAACTGAATTCACAGCAGAGTGAAACCAAAATGGCGGCGGCGCCTTTTATAGTGCATTCTAACATCATTTCAGCAGCCAATCACAGCCATGCCATTAGTTAACATGACCGCAGCATTACAGGATGTGCCCACACTTCTTAGGATTCCTCATTGGCTGAATAAAATGACACTGCCTCTCATAGCATTATGGGAACTTCCGATTCCGGTATACGATATGGCAAAAGTATCGGAACTCAGTATAGGAATTCCGATACCGCGAATATCGGCCGATACCCGATACTTGCGGTATCGGAATGCTCAACACTATTGGTGGGTTTTGTCCCACAAACTGCTTGTTTTAGGCCCTTCCACAACATTTCTATAGGTTTAAGGTCAGGACTTTAATTTTTCCATTGCAAAATTCTAACTTTATTCCTCAACCATTCTTTTGTATAACAACGTATGTGCTTTGAGCTGTTGTCTTGCTGCATGACAAATATTCTCTTGAGATTCAGCATATAGACAGATGTCTTTACATTTTTATTTTCCTTTTGAATTTGCTGGAATTATGCATAATACAAATTTTCATCAATGAACTGCTTCTTATTTAAATTGAATAGCTCTATTTTTGTGTTCCAATATATTGTTGGCTTGTCCAGGTGGTCCTTAGCAAATTGCAGATGGGCAGAAATGTTCTTTTTATTGAGCAATGACTTTCTGCTTGCAATCCTGCCATACACACCATTGTTGTTCAGTATCCTTCTGATGGTGGACTTATTTACATTTACATTAGCTAATGTGGTCTTTAGTTGCTTAGTGCTTACCCTGAGTTCCTTTGTGACCTTGTGAACTATTATACGCCTTGCTCTTGTAGTGATCTATGTTTGTCGACCATTCCAGGAAGGGTAATAATGGTCTTAAATTTCCGCTATTTGTGCACAATCTGCTTGATTGTGGAATGGTGGTGTCAAATTGGTTTTTTTTTTTTCATTATGCTTTACTTATATATTGATTATGCATTGCTTATATAGCACTATCATATTGCACAGCGCTTTACAGACATTATCATCGCTCTCCCCAATGGGGCTCACAATCTAAGTTCCACATTTCTTTCGTGTGTGGGACGAAAATGGAAAACCCAGACGAAACACACGCGCACGCATACAAACTTCTTGCAGATGTTGTCCTTTTTCGGATTTGAACCCAGGAAGCCAGCTCTGCAAAGCAATAGTGTTAACTACTGAGCCAACGTGCTGTTTTCATGATCTACTGTTAGGACTAATGTTAGGGCCCCGTCACACCTAGCGACACACCAGCGATCCCGACAACTATATGCACTTGTCAGGATTGCTGGTGTGTCGCTACATGATCGCTGGTGAGCTGCCAAACAGGCAGCTCTGGAAGCGATCAGGACAGCAACACTGCGGGTAACATCGCTTAGTTACCCGCAGTGTACGTTGGATACCAGCCCGCTGGTGCAGGGAGCTGGTAACCAAGGTACACATCGGGTTTCCAGGTGCTGCGCGGCACCTGGAAACCCTATGTGTACCTTGGTTACCAGCTCCCCTGCAGCAGCGCGCTGGTATCCAACGTACACATCGGGTCTCCAGGCACCACCCGGCGCCTGGAAACCCGATGTGTACCTTGGTTACCAGCTGATCGCTGGTCTCTGCCTGCCACACGCAGCGATGGGTGCTGGCCAGCAGGAGACCAACGATCAAAAAAATGTCCAGGACATTCAGCGACGATCAGCGATACCCAGCAGGGGGGCTGATCATCGCTGAATGTCACACACTGCGATATCGCTGGGGAGATCGCTGTTGCATCACAAAACTAGTGACTCAGCAGCGAGCTTGCTAGCGAGATCGCTGTGTGTGACGGGGGCTTTAAATCTGACGTAGCTATAGGTCAAAGGAATGAGTTTGAGCAAAGTATGCTGAAAATCGTGATCTCACACAAATTATAATATTTTGAGATTTGATTCATGATTCTCAAAAAAAACTTTGCCTGACGCCATTTCCCTAACTGCTGAAACATCAGTGAGCAGGCAAACATAATTTTGCATTGCTGCTTGAGACTCCCATAATGCTCTGACATACATTGGATTATCATACCCTGTACAGTAATGATCAGTACTTGGGCCATCACAGATCAGTGGCTCCCAGTAGATCACAGTTTGTACATTTGTTTTCCATCTCCAAAGTCACTGGGAAAGTCTCTCTCTCCTATAGACTATAAGTTCTTATGGTCAGTGAGGTCCTCTCTCTATCTCTTGTAGAGTATAAGCTCTCATGATCAGAAGAATTCTCCCTCTCAATTTCTTACTTCTGTAGAGTTTAAGCTTTTATGGTCAGCAGAGTTCTCTCTCTCCTGTAGAATGTAAGCTCTTATGGTCAGCGGGGTCCTCTCTCTCTTTGTTATCTTTGTCTTCTCCCCCATGTATATTCTTTGAGCAATTCCAAGCTTTCCAGTAATGAATTTATTTGCAGAGGCTTAATGAAAAAAAAATAAAACATGTTGATGCCTGTGAATTTGAATTTTAACAGATCCATTCATTTCTAATTATATGTATTAGTTTTGTGGCTCAGGCTGTTTGCACATGTTGCATTTTTTAAGCGTTTTTGCCACGGTTTCCTGGCACGAAAATGCTGCGAAAATACTTACACAACGCAACCCATTACATCCTATGGGATTCCACATAGCTATGCTAATGCTGTGGATTTTTCCATGGTGGAATCGCATCGCGGAAAAATACGCAGCATGCTCATTCTTTTTGCGTAATCACAGTGATTTCACTGCCATAGGATTGCTTTGAAATACTCACATTACGCATGTGGCTATGCCCACCATGCGTGAAGTGAGCGCTTCATGTGCGGTTGGTACCCAGGGTCTGGAGGAGAGGAAACTCTCCTCCAGGCCCTGGGTACCATATTCCTGTAAAAAATAGAATTAAAATAAAAAATTTGAATATTCTCACCTTCCAGCGGCCCCGGAGTTTTCCCGTTCCTCAGCGAAGCTGCGGCCAAGTTCCGTTCCCAGGGATGCATTGCGAGAATCACCCCAGATGACATAGCAGTCATGTGACCGCTAAGTCATCAGAGGTCATTCGCTCAATGCATCCCTGGGAAAAGAACTTGCCGGCAGCGTCACTGAGAAGCGGGAAAACTCCGGGGGCCGCCGGAAGGTGAAAATATCCACATTTTTATTTTTTTGGTTATTTCTAACATTCTATCTTTTACTACTGATGCTGCATAGGCAGCATCAATAGTAAAAAGTTGGTCACACTTGTCAAACACTGTTTGACTAGTGTGACCAACCTGTCAATCAGTTTTCCAAGCGATGCTACAGATCGCTTGGAAAACGCTAGCATTCTGCAAGCTAGATACGCTTGCAGAACATTCGTTTTTGCGGGAATACGCAAAACGGAATGCATGCGTATTTCCCGCGGCAGGGAGTTACGGAATTGCCGCGGAAAATACCGCGGCAATTCCGAATGTGTGCACAAAGCCTCAGAGCTGCAAGGTAAAACTTTGACTCAGAGTTAGCTAACTTTCTATCCCAGTTTCCAACAAAGAAACTAATGTATTTCAAGATTTTATGTATTACAAATTAGTCATTTTTTTTAAAGGATGGTTAAAAAAAGAATATCAAATTTAAAAAAATAGTAGATTTTTTGAAAATATATACATTTTTTTCACCAGGCTTAATTTTTATTTATTTTCAGAGAATCTAGACTATTTTTATGTGTACAACATCCCATGTTGATAGGTACACTATGTTCCCAGCGTAATTAAGGCAAGCAATTTGTGTTGAGGCACATTCAATCAGATAAGTATATAGCATGAGTAAATCTGTACCTCCAAAGAATTCTAGCAGTTTAAGGTGTGGGGACTAATAGAAGAAAGAAACAGAAAATCACTCCAACTCCCACACAATAATTTTGACCATGACTCTGGGATGTCAGTAGAACATTACATTGTATACATCACCATTATGAAATAACCAAGAGCAAGCAACCCAGTAAGTCATTTATATTAGGCACAAACTGTCAGCCTGACCTGGGTTTCACCCTCTACATTTATGTGCAAAGAGAAAAGGGAAAGAATAAGATGAAAGCTCCAAATACATGTGCACGTTGTTATGCTGCGGGATAAGATTTCCATATGCATGGGAGATTAATCTGCAAGACTATAAATTTATTTGTATATCATTACATTATTTTCCAGCTATTATGTGCTGAAACTTTATATTGGCTATGAGGTTTTAATGTTTCAGCTGAGCAACATTTTCTCTGTGTGGGTGATTTAATGAAGATATGAAGATGTCAATTACCATGTTGCATTGTGCCGAATTAGCCAAATAACAATTGTTTAGTCATTTTCTGTGCCGGATATTATAATAGGCTCATGACAGATTAAAATGTTACAGTTACACTGAACAGTATAGGTTTCGCATCAAAGCTAAAGGCACTGACCAGTTACAATAAAACCCTATGACATCTGGTTATGGACTGAAGACTTCTATAAATCCGTTGACTTCTTCTTGCCTGTAAGGTTATGGAAGGTCAAAACAAATATTCTTTTCAGTGATAGCGAAAAAGAACTGGAATATTAAAACGTTCAAGTACATTTGAGCCTCTCTAGACATTTAATCTTCCCATCAAATTAAAAGGCAGCGGCTGAAATCTTATCAGCATTTGCCCAAACAAATATCTGAATATGGGTTTACAAAAGAGTAATTTGGATTGGGATGGCAAATATTATCAGTCATGTATATAATATCTATTTCACACGCTCCTAAGTGCTTTAGTAGCTCATCATAATCTACATAGACTAAAATTGCCTTGAATTTAATGGTATGTAATGCATTTGAGCGGAATGAAAACCAAAGACGCAAATGATTTACAGACAGCATTCTTAATGTCTTGTTTCATTACACTCACAAAATGTTGTTTTTTTACTATATGCTCATTAGCCAGAATTAAACATGATGTATAGTTATTATGGTGTTTTATTTTGTAGTTAATGTTGATGATGAAATTAACATGGATAAAATTATCTTAAAATGAAACAAAACAAATGGTCTTAAGGGAATCTGTCACCCTAAATTGGCGGGATATTTAAATGATGGCAGTCAGGTCAGATGGGCAATCTTGAATTGCGCAAGCGCAGTATGCTTTGCCCGCAGATTGCAATGCGCAGGTGCATTATATGGAGGGCAACGACTACAATTCCAGAAATAATGGAGACAGCGGCGAACAACATGTTAGGCAAGCATCCAAAACACCGCCCATCTGACCTGACTGCCATCATTTAAATATCCCGCCAATTTAGGGTGACAGATTCCCTTTAAGTAAAGGAGAATACCAATGCTGTAGGGTAACATTTGAGTATACCATAAAATTTTCATCAGTGGGGGATCCAGACAAGGTACGTGGCTGGAGGAATTTTGTCTAATGAAATTTAGTAAATAATGTCCATTTAAAGAAAGAAAATGGCGGCACTCACCGTCCCTTAAAAGTTCCCTAATTGCTTCGTATTAAAACATGGATGCAGAAGAGAATACATGTCAGACAACGGATGTTTTGCGCCCTGTGCGAAGCAGGCTTTGTCTGACATGTATCCCACATACTCTCCTGCATCCATGTTTTAATAAGAGACAATAAAATAATTTTTATGGGACGGTGAGTGCCGCCTTTTCTTTCTTGTCAGAGACATTGTTTCTCTTGTTTTTTCTTTGGTGAGACCTGAGATCCCAGGCGTTTTTGGTGTCATCTGTCTTCACTTGATTGCAAAAGACCTTGCTACAGGAGAAATTGAATACCAATCTGAGAAGAAAAAATAGCGTACTCCATATCTATAAACTCCTTTATCTAAGCTTTTACTCAGGTGGACATCAGCTGTGTGTGATCCAGGAGCTAGTCTGATTGCCGTATGTGGAGTCGGAAGGAATTTTTTTCCCCAATGTGAGCTTACTGTTGCCACTTGGGTTTTTTTTGCCTTCCTCTGGATCAACATGTTAGGGCAGGTTAGGATAGGATATGGGTTGAACTAGATGGACTTAAAGTCTTCCTTCAACCTTAATAACTATGTTACTATGTGTATTCCAGTTTTTCACCCTTCTTGATTTTGTAGGCACACTGAGATTTATCAAGACAGGTATGATCATGTGAATGCATTTCTGTAGCAGGCTTTAAACAATCATGCAGGGCATGCTACAACATTAATCTAGCCCACACAGTTTGCTCAACATGATAGCTCATTTATTGGAACTGCAACATTTCAAACTTCTGAAACAATATTCTATCACTCATGTACAAGGTACAATGAATATGTTTGTCAATTGCTACACTTTCCATACCCTGATGTCCGATAAAGGATACTGAACATTGAGTCCTCTTAACACCATAAAAGTATCAATAACTAACCAAATAATAATATTCTAGGTGTGCAATGCTGTGTAAGTGAACATTACTGTATTACATGACCTTAACCTTCCAACCAATCAAAGTGACTTCCAATAAATTAAAGGCCAACCTGGTGTATCATCTACAGTATTTATCAATGCAGAGAGACCAACACTTTATTTTCTAGTATAGTACTAGCTTTTTTTTGCATGTTGTATACATATTTGGGCAATTACAACGTCTTGCTTTCATTGAGTCCTTACTACATGCTTCATCGCATTACTCGTTTCACTGTCACTCTTATAATGTAGTATACACATTCTGTGCACTAAACTTGTGGGAAGTAATGAGACATAACAGACACTGCACAGTTGGTCTCAATTTTTGAGAGAAGTAGAAACTGTGGATATATATTAACTTTCATGTTTATCCGTAGGGGTTCCAGTAATGGATTTTTTGACATTTTAGTCTAAGTTCTCAGCGTTTATATTCTTGACAAAAAAACAGCCTAAATATGCAATTTACTGCTTACTTGGAATGTGTAATTTTAAAAGTGAATATAAATTTATTAGAGGCATTGACAATGTTAAAAAGTTTCATTTCAATACATTTAATCAAGCTTGAATGGTAAAACTTTAAGGGAAAAAATGTAAAGAAATCGCCTCAGTATATGAGAGTTATATTGTCTTCTATTGAGTAGCTGGAATCATTAATGACTAAATGTAATAATTAACAGCAAAATATGATACAAGTCATCAAATTCACACTTCACAAAACTGTAAGTGGGTATAACTGGAATAGGTTAATCTAACACCACTCAGTCTTGCACTCTTCATCCACTACAGGCTTACAATTAACCAGCTATCTCACCTCAACACAGTCCCCATACCCCATATACACAACATACTGACACCACAAACCAAACGGTCTAATAAGTCTGCAAAATACACACTGAGTCTGACATTCAAAGTCAAAACTGTCTCTGAAAGGCTAAGGATTCCTTAGCGCTTACAAGGACCACACTTATTAAAGTTTTAAATTTGATGTGAATAAAGAAATGTTTTAAGAAGGAACGGGTGAGTGCCAACATTTTTTCTGTAAATCAACATGTGGCAAGAATTTATGGACTGTGTAGAACTGTATATTACATACAGCACCTAACTCTCATTTTGATGCAGAATTTGCTTTTGCATTGCTCGTATACTGAATATATCAGAGGCGGACATATCTTTGGCGCAATAAGGTGGGATTTTGCACTGTGATGAGCTATTAAACTGCAATGGTCCATATGCTATTCTTGCACAAGGAAAGGGGTATTTTTGATCTGTGGACGCCAGTGGAGTAGATAGTAGTTCCACTAAATTGAACTGATTCTTTAATGCTGTCTCATTTGCTCTATTACACATTGGACTTTTTTTCTAATTAAAAAAACACTCTCATTAATATATTTATCTTTAAACGTTGTGCATATGTGTAAGGCGCAAGGATTCTTCCACTGCACGGGATAGATCCCAAGCCTTATCTGCCTCTGCAGTCTCCCATTCTGCTTCGGCTACTGCCGATGCTGCTCAGCATAGACATCCGTCTCAGTGTCTTGCTCAGGCCCATGCTATGCGGTTGGTTACTGCTGTCACTCCAGCCAAGTCCTTAGTAACCAGTAGTATTCAGGTGCAGCCTGGCACCCTGTAGTCTAGGTCCAGAGATCACAGTAATGAGCATGTCCGTGAGGTGTCGTCTTCCTACTGGTGCTCGGACATCAGCTGCTCTGGTGATGTGGCAGATCGGGATTGGCCCACAGGCAATGTCAGCGTGAGTGTTTGGGGGTGGAAATTGGCTTTAAAAGGCTCCCAGCGACACCCGCTAGTGCGCTAGTATCATTTATGGTTGGCCTGTGTGAGTGGATACGCTATCACTCTGACTGCACGTGTGTGTGTGTTAGTGATTTCCTTGAGTCTTGAGCCAGTTAGGGTTTCTGCTTCCCGCTTGGCTTAGCATCCGTTTCCATCATGTGTGTGGTTAGCACCAACGAGTTACAGAGCAAGATCCAAGCAAAGAGCGGTGTTCCTCTGTGAAGCCAACAGGGTTTTTTGTAGCTAGCGTCAGTATAGCTTTTCCTTTTGACTCTGCACCTGTTTCGGCCATGTTTGCGATTGGCATGGGTCAAATGCAGAGTGAGCGCAACCCTTTAACTCCATTGCTCTGTGAAGCTAATAGAGCTGTGTATAGTGCGCAATGTTCATACCGCGTGGAGTACTAGGGTACGCTCGCTATTTAGTTCCATCACCGTACATACTAGCAGCAGTTTACATCTCTGCACGGTGGACCCCGGGTTGCGATCACACCTTATTATTATGTTATATTTAGTGCGATCCGCAAACCCTAACAATATGTGCAACTCTGGATACAAGAAAGAGCAGTGGTAGTTTAGTATAAAGATCCCTTCGTGTAAGAGCCTGATTTCATCTTCCTGACCAGGCAAATTTTTTCAATTCTGACCTGTCACTTTATAAAGGTAATAACTTTGGAACGCTTCAACGTATCTCAGTGATTCTGAGAATGTTTTTTCCTGACATATTGTACTGCATGTGAGTGGTAAATTTGGGTCGATATTTTTTAAGTTTATTTTTGAAAATATGGAAATTTTGGTGAAAATTTTGAAAATTTAACAATTTTCAAAATTTAAATTTTTAAGCTCTTAAACCAGATAGTAATATTACACAACATAAAATAGTTAGTAAACATTTACCACATGTCTCTACTTTATATCAGCATCCTTTTTGAAATATACTTTTTTGTTAGAAACTTAAAAGGGCTAAAATTTTATCAGCAATTTGTCATTTTTCCAACAAAATTTACAAAACAAATATTTTTAGGGACCACATCACATTTGAAGTGACTTGCAGGGGCCTATGTGAGAAAAATACACAAAAGTGACAGCATTTTAAAAACTGCACCCCTTCAAGTGCTGAAAATGACATTCAAGAAGTGCATTAATCCTTTAGGTGTTTCACATGAATTAAAGCAATATGGAAAGAAAAAAATGAAAATTTTATTTTTTCCCACAAAAAATGTTACAAAAGCCCCATATTCTGCATTTTCACAAGGGTAACAGAAGAAAATGGGCAGTAAAATTTGTTGTGCAATTTCTCCTGAGTATACCAATACCTCACATGTGTTGGAAAACTACTGTTTGGTCGTAAAAGAAAAAAATCACACTTTTCTACAAAAATGTTGCTTTAGCCACAATTTTTTATTTTCACAAGGGTAACAGGAGAAAATTGACCATACAATTTGTTCCTAAATTTCTCCTGAGTACGCCGAAACCCCCAATGTGGTAGAAATCTATTGTTTGGGCACATGGCTCAGAAGGGACGCCATTTTGGCTGGAATAGGTTGTGGACACCATACCACATTTGAAGAGCTCCTAACATGCCAAAACAGCAGAAACCCAGTCAAGTGATCCCGTTTTAGAAACTATGTCTCGAGGAATTCATCTATGGGAGTAGTGAGTATTTTTAACCCTCGGCCAATTCATTCAATTGTATAATTTTGGGCAAAGTAAATTAAATATTACCATTTATTACACTAAAATGTTGCTTAAGCCCCCATCACACACAGCGATTTCGCTAGCGAGATCGCTGCTGAGTCACTAGTTTTGTGATGCAACAGCGATCTCCCCAGCGATATCGCTGTGTGTGACATTCAGCAACGATCAGCCCCCCTGCTGGGTATCGCTGATCGTCGCTGAATGTCCTGGACATTTTTTTGATCGTTGGTCTCCTGCTGGCCAGCACGCATCTCTGCGTGTGGCAGGCAGGAGACCAGAGATCAGCAGGAAACCAAGGTGCACATCGGGTTTCCAAGCGCCGGGCGGCGACTGGAAACCCGATGTGTACGTTGGATACCAGCGTGCTGCTGTAGGGGACCTTGTAACCAAGGTACACATAGGGTTTCCAGGTGCCGCGCAGCACCTGGAAACCCGATGTGTACCTTGTTTACCAGCTCCCTGCACCAGCGGGCTGGTATCCAATGTACACTGCGGGTAACTAAGCGACGTTACCCGCAGTGTCGCTGTCCTGATAGCTGCCTGAGCTGCCTGTTTGTCAGCTCATCAGCGATCATGTAGAGACACACTAGCGATCCAGACAAGTGCATATCGTAGTCGGAATCGCTGGTGTGTCGCTATGTGTGATGGGGCTCTTAGGCTCTGTGAAGATCTGAGATTGTGAGTTGTAATAATCACCCAGGCAGGTTAACAATGCAATTATTTTTTATTCCTTACAACCTTTCCTTAGAACCCCCATATGTGAAAGCAATTTTACAAACTATACCTCTCATTTAACTCACCTATGGGTGCAGTGATCAACTTGACATCACAGGTGTATTACAGAATTATATCCCATTGGGCGGTGAAGTAAAAATAATTACAATTTTACCACTAAAATGTTATTTTAGCCAGACATTTTACATTTTCAAATGGGGAAATGAGTAAAAATGTCAACAAAATATGTCACATAATTTTTGCTGAATCTGGCAATACCTCATATGTGGTTGTACAATACTGCACAGTGAGACTTGGGAGGGAAGGAGCAATATTTGACTGTTGGAGAAAAAAAATTGCAGAACAGTTTGTGGACTATATATACAGAGCCCCTGACGGCCTTTGTGCCACTGCTAACAGTAACATGGAAACCTCCGATATTTCCATTGACAGATGACAGACCTGAGTGGGTACTTGTTTTTTTTTGTGGATTGAGTTGAAGTGTTTATTGGGAACATTTTACAGATCATTTTGGGTCACGTTTATCCTGCACTCTAAGCTGAGCACGTATATCTGGGTTTCCATCTTAATCTTTGAATGATGTAATTCAGAAATAATAAATAATAATAATAATTAATAATTCAGATAATTAGTGTTGAGTGATACGATTCCGCAAGTATCGGGTATCGGCCGATATTAGCTCTATCGGCCTTTCGATACTTCGTTTCGATATTTTCCATATATCGTATACCGGAATCGGAAGTTCCCATAATTCTTTGAGAGGCAATGTGATTATAGTCAGCCAATGAGGAATCCTAAGAAGTGTGGGCACATCCTGTACTGCTGCGGTCATGTTAACTAATGGCATGGCTGTGATTGGATGCTGAAATGATGTCAAAATGCACTATAAAAGGCGCCGCCGCCATTTTAGCGTCACTGTGCTGTGAATTCAGTAAGGGACAGAACGCTGCTGTGCTGACTCTGAGGGACAGTTAGAGATTGCGATTTAGTGTACTGTGCTGTAGGCAGGCTAGCACCAACCGCTGTGTAAAGCTTCCTTTTGCCTGCAGTGTTGTTTTAACAGCTCTGCAAGGTGTGTGTGAGAGTGCAGGTGACGCTGCAGTTTGCTCTGCATGCAACGCTGTCTGTAGGCATCTGCACGTGTCACTCACAGACTCTTTTTTTTTTCTTCAGTGTAATTCTTGCAGCTCCATGCAATTTAACTATTAGTGTGACGCGCTTCCATCCGTATCCAATACATTGGTTGCAAACACTATAGAAGTAGACAAAGGAGTAGCCTTTCACAGATTGTGAACAGTTGTGTTTCAGTGTTCACTTCAGTCTGTATTTTTTATTTTTTGAGTGCACTTCACGCTCCAGTTACTTGTTCAAGCACTACTGCTTGTACTCTGCTTAGCGTGTCTCAGTGCCTCATCCTTTTCATTTATCTCCAATTGGTTCTGCTCCATTCCATTTAAAATATAATCTATTAGTGTGACGCGCTTCCATCCGTATACAATACATTGGTTGCAAACACTATAGAAGTAGACAAAGGAGTAGCCTTTCACAGATTGTGAACAGTTGTGTTTCAGTGTTCACTTCAGTCTGTGTTTTTTATTTTTTGAGTGCACATCACGCTCCAGTTACTTGTTCAAGCACTGCTGCTTGTACTCTGCTGAGCGTGTCTCAGTGCCTCATCCTTTTCATTTATCTCCAATTGGTTCTGCTCCATTCCATTTAAAATATAATCTATTAGTGTGACGCGCTTCCATCCGTAAACAATACATTGGTTGCAAACACTATAGAAGTAGACAAAGGAGTAGCCTTTCACAGATTGTGAACAGTTGTGTTTCAGTGTTCACTTCAGTCTCTGCGTAATAACCACACTTAGGCCTTATAACTTTTCTGACTTTCTTTATCAATCTACCAAGATGAAGAAGTCAGTGAGTAAGGCACGTGGTCGTGGCCGTGGAGTTTCAGCAGGGAGAGGACGTGGGGATTCTGTGGCTGCTGCCGCCCTCAGTGACACAGCATCCACCAGTTTTCCCGTGAGCGTTCCTTTATGCGCACTTTGGTAGGAGCTCGGCGTGCCCCCCTGCTGCGGGAAGAACAAATTGAAGCCGTTGTTGGTTGGATGGCAGCCAATGCATCGACTTCAATTCCTTCCACCTCCTCTCAGGAACACAACACTGTTGAGCAACCATCTGTCTGTTCACCGCCTGTCAAATTGCCCAGGCAGTCAGAGAGTTCTGTACAGGAGCCAGCTGAGTCTCTGCTTCTGTTCTCAGAATCTGTTGGCTCGCAAACAGGGGCCCAGCCAAGCAGCATTCTGGAATGTGAAGAAGAGGCAGTATACAGTGATGCGCAACAGCTGTGTCTCTCTGAATGTGAAGAGGCGGGTGAGCCAGTGCCGATGGTCAGCACACCGCAGAACGCATCTGATGATGATGAGACTCAGGTGCCATTTTCTGTTGAGCAAGGTGCTGGCCAGACCACCAACAGCAGCAGGTGTTGGAAGAGGGTAGTGGAGATGATGAGGTCCAAGACCCAACATGGCGTGAGGAACAGGAAGGTGGTGGTAGCAGCTCTGAGGAAGAGATTGCCCCAACGGTCCAAACAGTAGGGAGAGGTAGGCTGCAGACTCGGTTGCCTGTAGCCTCCAGTTTGGCACCCGTTCATAGCAGTTCTCTTCCAACAGCCAAACCGGGCGCTCCCAGGACTTGCACTGCGTGGTCCTTTTTTGACACACTTGCAGATGATATTTGCTATGTCAAATGCAAGCTGTGTAATCAAAAAGTTAAAAGAGGTAAAAATATCAGTAACCTCAATACCACAAATATGTGGAAACATGTACGGACAAAGCACGTGGTTGAGTTACAAAGACACACTGGAGATGTAGGCCAACCTACAGCAGCACCTACATCTTCAGCTCGTGTTGGAGCCTCTTCCTCCAGCTCACACACAGCTGGTTCGGCTTCCTCACAGGATCGCCATGGAAGAACCTCTGTCACTGTTGTCCAGAGACCCAGTGTTATTCCACCCACAGCTGCAAGTTCCCTGTCATCCTCACACACCCAGGCCACAAAACAGCCATCGGTAGCACAGGCATGGGATAAAAGACGGCCATACTCGGCAAACCATCCACGAGCACAGGCTCTGAATGCTGGCATTGCAAAACTCCTGTCCCTTGAAATGCTGTCATTCAGGCTGGTGGAGACTGACAGTTTCCGTGACTTAATGGCATTGGCAGTCCCACAATACAATGTGCCCAGCCGATTTTATTTCAGCAGTCAAGCCGTCCCTGGTCTGCAAAAGCATGTCGAGGGAAAAATTAAACATGCGCTACTAAACGCCGTCAGTAGCAAGGTCCACCTGACCACCGATGCGTGGACCAGTACCCATGGCCAGGGACGATACCTTTCCCTCACTGCCCATTGGGTCAATGTTGTGGAGCCGGGTACAGATCTTGCGAGTGGCGCTGTACGTGTTCTGCCAACTCCAAGGATTGCAGGAATCAAGTCTGTCCACATTGACTCCTCCTCCTACTCCAGTTCCTCAGAATCATCGCTGCAGGAGCCGTCACGGTCTACCTCCACATGGACCCGTGAACGCTTACCTGATGCGACCGATATGAGCACAGCCGTGGCCAAACGTCAACAGGCCGTACTGAAATTAATTTACATGGGGAATCGAAGCCACACAGCGCAGGAGGTCTGGAATGCCATCAAGCAGGAGAGCGACGTGTGGTTTTTGCCAGCGAATCTCCAGCCAGGCTTGGTAGTATGTGACAATGGCCGAAATCTGGTGGCAGCTCTGGGCCTTGGCAACCTCACTCACATACCATGTCTGGCACATGTGCTCAACTTGGTCGTGCAGAGTTTTTTGAGGGACTATCCGGATCTTGATGCACTGCTGCACAAGGTCCGCCTAGAGTGCGCTCACTTGCGACGTTACAGCATGGCCAGATCGCGCATTGCAGCTCTGCAACGCAAATTTCGCCTTCCTGAACATCGCATCATATGTGACGTACCCACCAGGTGGAATTCCACGTTACATATGTTGGAGCGGTTGTGTGAGCAGCAGCCAGCAGTAATGGAGTATCAGCTGCATCAGGCGCAATCAACTCGCAATTTGCGTCGTTCACACTTCACCACTACTGAGTGGGCCTCTATGAAGGACATCTGCCACGTTTTGCGTGCGTTTGATGAGTCAACGCGGATGGCGAGTGCAGATGATGCACTAGTCAGCCTGACTGTCCCCCTTATCTGCCTGCTTCAAAAAACACTGCAAGCAATAAGGGATGAGGTTTTGGAAGAGGTGGAGGATGAGGAGTCACAAATTCCATACCTTCTGGACAGTCAGCGCAACGTGGTTCCTCACAAAGGGCTGGGCAGTGTTCACTTTGTGAGGAGGATGAGGAGGAGTCAATGGAGGAGGAAGACATCGCTCCAGAGGGAGGTACACAACGCTCTAGTCAGTATGTAGAGCGAGGGTGGGGTGATGCAGAGCAGGCAGAGATGACGCCTCTTGCAGGGGACAGCGTTTTTTGGCCAGTTGGGAGTCTGCAGCACATGGTTGATTTCATGCTGCAGTGCCTGAGAAACGACCGCCGTATCGCCCACATTCTCACCACGTCTGATTATTGGGTGTACACCCTCCTAGACCCTCGCTACCGGGACAACTTACAAAGCCTCATCACACCGTTGAACCGGGAGCGTAAAATGCGGGAGTACCAAGACACACTGGTGCAATCCATAATGTTTCTCCATTCCAGCCGAGAGCACTGCTACTGCTTTACAAAGCAGCTCTGTGCGTCGATGCAGTGGAGACAGCTCTGCAACAAGAGGGAGCACAAGCAGCGCATCTGCACAGGGCAAGACCAGTATGTTCCAAATGTGGCGAAGTTTTGTGGCAGCGCCACCAATGTCTACACCATCCGAGACGGCTCCAGTCAGCAGGAGGCAACGTTTCCTTAAGATGGTGACAGACTACATGTCTTTCCCTCTCAGTGTACTCCCAGATGGCTCTTCCCCATTCAAGTTTTGGGTCTCTAAGCTGGATACATGGCCAGAGCTTAGCCAGTATGCATTGGAGGTGCTGGCTTGCCCTGCTGCCAGTGTATTATCGGAGCGCGTCTTTAGTGCCGCAGGTGGTGTACTAACAGACCGTCGCATGCGACTATCCTCCGATAATGTAGACCGGCTTACTTTTCTGAAAATGAACAAGGCATGGATCTCGCCAGAATTTGTCTGCCCGCTTTCAGATTAAATAACTGGTTCGCAACGTTATCCATGTCTCCTGTTATGTTCATCTTTCTACCACCTGAACTCTACTCCCTGTGCTACAACACTGCCAGTTGCTGCTCAGAAGTGTCGTGTCCACAGACCAATACACAAGCTATAGTGTTAGTGGGGTTCAGTAACGCCAGCTGTTCCCCTGCTGTGTGTCCAGCAACAAGTCTCCTGTTCCCTACACATGCACAGAAAAACCCATGTCGAACATGCTCCAAATAGGGAAGAGCCGTCACCCTGATTGTTATGCTTAAAACAGGAAATTGTGAAGTTTTCCAGGCCTAGAATGATACATTTTTATGACAAATATGGACAAATAATAATTTGTCATCACAGCGCATATCTGCACATGTCTATTAGAAATGGTAACAAAAACTAAAACATAGTGTTCACTTTTTGAAATTAATGCATAAAAGTACATTTCATACTTATCAATTAATGCTTTTTAAGGAACTTTATCTGTACCTGTAAGATAATGCAGTCAATGGATGTACGAATCATAAAATCCTCATCATCATCATCACGAGTTTTATTTATGACAGACATTATAAAATACACATACTGATGCCAACTGTAACTTCACACACCATATATGAAATGGCCAGCATCTAAACCTGGTAATAATGTGCAATAATAAATTATTACATCTAGAAAGTGCATCATGCATACTGACAATAGGTAGTACTAGTTATACCTGCAAGTGCTGTTGAAACAACCACAACAGATATAAATTAATAATGGTATATAGGTATCACAGTGCATAGTTACTCATGGACAATGTCGATGTAATACTGTACCTCAATAAAGTCTGCGTCAACCATTATGCTTGTTAGTCTTGTAGATTGTTAAAGAGGGAACGGTCTTTTTTTGTTGGTCATAGGTGGAGTATTAGACAGTAAATGATTACTGCTGTCGTATTTTTGGCGTCCCTAGGGCGCAATAACGCTGCGTAACGTCACATTTTATAGAGTCATATAATTGACACACGCTACCCTACCCTACGCGTGACAGTAGGAAGGTAGTGTTGACGGATAAAGCCTTGCGCAACCAGACATGCTTTTACCCTCTTCAACACTGTCCAAGCAAAAAATGCATGATTGCAGCCGCAGACTTTATTGATGTACAGTATAACATCGCCATTACCCATCAGAGGCTGTCCACTGTCTGATACGGACATAGAATATACCTTTGCTATCCGTAGCCTTTCTTTCACCTACACTTGCAGGCACACACTTAAATTGTGACAATGCATTATGTTTTTTTAAATGGTTATTTTTTATCGTACATTATTGTGTCATCACATTGATGAGTCCATGCTGGACATGTCATACATGCTGTACAAAGTAACGATTTTATTAACTTAAATAATTGAAATGTCTGTGACTGTCACATCTAAATTGCAATGATGATGATGATGAGTGACGATTACAAAATCCATTGTCTTCACTATGTTATGGTTTAACATAGCGTTCCTTAAGCATTATTCATAAATACAAAAATGGACTTTTATTGTTAAATTTACAACACTATATTTTGTAACCAATTTTTTAGGTGGTGTGTTGTTCCATTTCTTGTTGGCATGTGCATATATGCGTTTATATTTGCAGTGTCTTTATTTTTATTCTTGAAGTTAGGAAACATGTGTATCTTCGTACCGTGTTAGCCATTAGATAGAAAAATATTTAGACTTGAGAGTCCACAGTGGTTGATACCTTTGAATGGATAACTGAAAAGATGGTAACAAATTGCAAGCTTTCGAGGCTACTCACGTCTCTTCATCAGGCAAAGACTAAAACAAAAAATGAAGCATCACATATTTCTATACACAACAGGACACAGGAATAGTGCAATAGGTAAGACAAGTAAGTGACGTATAGCAGAACTGTCATTATCACAGAGGGATGAACATAAATATTGGAACAGTTCCTAGATAAGGATAGAAAGTTTTATTGCCCTCTGATTGGGGTCTGGTTTTGTGTTTTCATGCCCTGGAAGGGCAGAGACGCAGATTCCTTAATTGATATAGAATGACATAAATCCGTGTGATCTATTCATTCCATCACTAACAGTGTCAAAGGTCATGATGAGCTTATATTCTGAAACCTTTGTATCTTTCTCATATTTGAAGTTATATTTTAATACCAGTAATTCCATATCCATCATGCTATGACCGGGCATACAAAAGTGTTTTGCCACAGGTAAATCCATTATTTTTGACTTATCGTGTGGCGCTGATAATTCATCCTTGGTCTCATTTTTGGGCCGGTCTCCCCTCACTTGTCCCTCCCTCACTTGTCTTACCTATTCCTGTGTCCTGTTGTGTGTAGAAATATGTGATTCTTCATTTTTTTTTTGGTCTTAGCCTGATGAAGAGACCTGAGTAGTCTCGAAAGCTTTGAATTTGTTACCATATTTTCAGTTAGCCATTAAACGGTATCAACCACAGAGGACTCTCAAGTATAAATATTTTTCTATTCTTGGAATTGAAATTCATCATTTTATTGTCCTAGTAAAACTTCATTTATTCTTGTTTGAAGTACATACATTTGCAATGGCCACGTAACAAGGCAATAACTCAATATTTTGTGCCTACACCCTCCTTGACCCTGGGCTTCAACAGCGCCAGTTGCTGCTCAGAAGTGTTAGATGCACAGATGAAAACAATCGCTGATGTGTTTATGGGGTTCAGTAACGCCTGCTGTTCCCCTGCTGTGTGTCTGGCAAAAATTACTGCTGCTAACTACAACTTCAACTTCAAACGTCTCATACTAGGCCTCTGCCTACACCCTCCTTGACCCTGGGCTTCAACAGCGCCAGTTGCTGCTCAGAAGTGTTAGATGCACAGATGAAAACAATCGCTGATGTGTTTGTGGGGTTCAGTAACGCCTGCTGTTCCCCTGCTGTGTGTCTGGCAAAAATTACTGCTGCTAACTACAACTTCAACTTCAAACGTCTCATACTAGGCCTCTGCCTACACCCTCCTTGACCCTGGGCTTCAACAGCGCCAGTTGCTGCTCAGAAGTGTTAGATGCACAGATGAAAACAATCGCTGATGTGTTTGTGGGGTTCAGTAACGCCTGCTGTTCCCCTGCTGTGTGTCCGGCAAAAATTACTGCTAGCTACCTAATCATGGTGAAAAAAACATGACATCTCAAAGTGTCTAGTGCTACACATAGATATGAGGCTACACCCTGATTTCTAAGCTGTAAACATTTGAAACGTCAACTTTCAAACCATAAAATAATTATTCTTTGTCACAAATCTGTAACAAAATAATTGTGACATATTATTACAGATATGCACATGTCGAAAACAAATGCAAACACAAAAGCCTACTTATGCTATAGGATACTGATGGTCAACCTTGTCACTCCATAGCTTAGACAAATCCAACTCACATCATGATGACTCAAATGCTGCAATGTTGGAAGTGCATAATGTGGGTTGAACTTTGACAACTGCTGCAGTGCAAAGGTTATACTTCAGTGTTCTTGACTTTGAAATAAAAGCATACAAGTAAATATAATAATTAGAGTTGAGCGATACTTTCCGATATCCTAAAGTATCGGAATCGTAATGGTATCGCCGATATCACTAAAATATCGGCGATACCCGATACCGATACCGGAAGTCCCATGTAAGTCTATGGGAACAAAATATCGAAATTAAAAAAAACCCATTCTTGCCTTGTTGGTTAATTGTACATGAAGGAAAACAAGAAAGAGTAATGTAGAATGTATTGGGGGAGGTTGAGGAGACATTAAAGGCATAGATGTTTAACCCAATCCAATGGAATAGCATTAATTTTTTTTTTTAGGAAATACGTTCGGATTGACGAAGAAATTCACAATGTTGTTAACCTTTTTTCTATTTTGTCAAATATGTCTGTTTCACAACTTCCATGGTCTTCACCTTTTTAACTTTTCACACCACTTTCTCCTTCATAATCTTCAGCAGCATCATCTTTCTCATCAAATTATTCTTCATCTTCACCTTCTTAATCTTCTAAAACTTCTTGCTATTCATCTTTTTGTTAACATTACTTATATTGTTCTTATTAAACAGTTATTATTCTTCATATTCTACTTCTTCATCTTCTTCCTATTCATCCTTTTCATCATATTCTTATTTGTGACAGACATTCCTGTACTTGTAATCTGTAAAACTCTGAATTTTCATCCTTCCGTTCTTGCTGTCACGAAAGATTTTAATTACAACAGTATTTGTCCGCGTTCAGTTTAGCCTGCAGCAGCATCAGGCATTTTCCAGGGGCACCACGAGGAGGAACGGACTCACCCCCATACACTGCTTAGTCTTCTTCTGCTTAGAATTTAGAGCATATATTTTGCTCTTCATTTTGGTCTTATACTTAATGTTCTTCTGCTTTTTGATCTTCTGCTTATTGTTCTTCTGTCTCTTGTTCTGTATCTTGTAGTTTGTCTTAACCTTCTTTGTCCTGTTGGTGATGGTACAAAAGCCAATGGAAGTAACGAGGACCAGCTGACTGTGCTGGAACCCGGAGGGTCAGCAGAAGGAAAAGAGCCAATGGCACAACCGAGGACCAGCTGACGTTACTGGGACAGGGTTACTAAGCAGGAGGTACCTGTGCTCCAAAGCACTACCAAGGACCAGCAGACGTTGCTGGAACTCGGATACCGACATGGAGGCACCTAGGCCAAAGGCACTGCGGAGAACCAGCTGACGGTACTGGAACCCGGATGGGTAGCAGAAGGTACAAGAGCCAATGAAAGTAATGAGGACCAGCTGACTGTGCTGGAACCCGGAGGGTCAGCAGAAGGAAAAGAGCCAATGGCACAACCGAGGACCAGCTGACGTTACTGGGACACGGTTACTAAGCAGGAGGTACCTGTGCTCCAAAGCACTACCAAGGACCAGCAGACGTTGCTGGAACTCGGATACCGACATGGAGGCACCTAGGCCAAAGGCACTGCGGAGAACCAGCTGACGGTACTGGAACCCGGATGGGTAGCAGAAGGTACAAGAGCCAATGAAAGTAATGAGGACCAGCTGACTGTGCTGGAACCCGGAGGGTCAGCAGAAGGAAAAGAGCCAATGGCACAACCGAGGACCAGCTGACGTTACTGGGACACGGTTACTAAGCAGGAGGTACCTGTGCTCCAAAGCACTACCAAGGACCAGCAGACGTTGCTGGAACTCGGATACCGACATGGAGGCACCTAGGCCAAAGGCACTGCGGAGAACCAGCTGACGGTACTGGAACCGGATGGGTAGCAGAAGGTACCCATGGAAATTAAAGTTGAGGCAGCAGGACTGTTTGCCGTTCACACAGCAGGGGAACAGCTGACATTACTGAACCCCAGTAACACGGGAGCAAGTGTAGACTGTGCTAACAGCACTTCCGAGAAACAACTGGCGGTGTTGTAACCCAGGGATGAGAAGAGAACATGGTGGAGGCAGCAGGACTTTTTGCCGTTCACACAGCAGGGGAACAGCTGACATTACTGAACCCCAGTAACACGGGAGCAAGTGTAGACTGTGCTAACAGCACTTCCGAGAAACAACTGGCGGTGTTGTAACCCAGGGATGAGAAGAGAACATGGTGGAGGCAGCAGGACTGTTTGCCGTTCACACAGCAGGGGAACAGCTGACATTACTGAACCCCAGTAACACAGGAGCAAGTGTAGACTGTGCTAACAGCACTTCCAAGAAACAACTGGCGGTGTTGTAACCCAGGGATGAGAAGAGAACATGGTGGAGGCAGCAGGACTTTTGCCGTTCACACAGCAGGGGAACAGCTGACATTACTGAACCCCAGTAACACGGGAGCAAGTGTAGACTGTGCTAACAGCACTTCCGAGAAACAACTGGCGGTGTTGTAACCCAGGGATGAGAAGAGAACATGGTGGAGGCAGCAGGACTGTTTGCCGTTCACACAGCAGGGGAACAGCTGACATTACTGAACCCCAGTAACACAGGAGCAAGTGTAGACTGTGCTAACAGCACTTCCGAGAAACAACTGGCGGTGTTGTAACCCAGGGATGAGAAGAGAACATGGTGGAGGCAGCAGGACTGTTTGCCGTTCACACAGCAGGGGAACAGCTGACATTACTGAACCCCAGTAACACAGGAGCAAGTGTAGACTGTGCTAACAGCACTTCCGAGAAACAACTGGCGGTGTTGTAACCCAGGGATGAGAAGAGAACATGGTGGAGGCAGCAGGACTTTTTGCCGTTCACACAGCAGGGGAACAGCTGACATTACTGAACCCCAGTAACACGGGAGCAAGTGTAGACTGTGCTAACAGCACTTCCGAGAAACAACTGGCGGTGTTGTAACCCAGGGATGAGAAGAGAACATGGTGGAGGCAGCAGGACTGTTTGCCGTTCACACAGCAGGGGAACAGCTGACATTACTGAACCCCAGTAACACAGGAGGAAGTGTAGACTGTGCTAACAGCACTTCCGAGAAACAACTGGCGGTGTTGTAACCCAGGGATGAGAAGAGAACATGGTGGAGGCAGCAGGACTGTTTGCCGTTCACACAGCAGGGGAACAGCTGACATTACTGAACCCCAGTACACAGGAGCAAGTGTAGACTGTGCTAACAGCACTTCCGAGAAACAACTGGCGGTGTTGTAACCCAGGGATGAGAAGAGAACATGGTGGAGGCAGCAGGACTTTTTGCCGTTCACACAGCAGGGGAACAGCTGACATTACTGAACCCCAGTAACACGGGAGCAAGTGTAGACTGTGCTAACAGCACTTCCGAGAAACAACTGGCAGTGTTGTAACCC